>CAJHNH020001247.1:943751-1361334 GCA_905116865.2 Candidula unifasciata | reverse complement strand
ATTGATAAAGAAAAAGGGTATTCTTGTGTGCAAAACAATTGTTCATCCTGCCCTGGGCGACGGGGATTTTTGGAAGGACCTTAAAGCGAAAAGCCTAAAAGTAGGGAACCCCAACATTCTGGTCTTTTATTCTCTTCGTTTCAAAGGGGGGGGAAGGGTTATTCCAGCTTAGTGGAAACCATGGCGAAAAAATGCCATTTTTACTTTTGCGGAAACCCTGAGTTTCCAAAGATTTGACTGTACCCCCCTGATTTTGTTTCGGCTTGTTTTGGATATCAAATGAAGAAAATTCCCCCCCTGACAATTTGTAAAACAAAAGGGATACCGAGAAAAAACAGGGGGACCCCCCTTCAAAAATCGCAGGGGTCTTTTTTACTACGCATGCTGTCATGTGATGACATACCCTAATTTGAGGGGAGATTTTGACAGATTTTTAGATTTAATGTGGAAAAAGAAACCCTCCCGACCCTCATCCTTTTCGGGAGCATTCAGGCCCTCCCTATCATGGGGGCCGGGGCAAAGGGGAAATGGACGGATGTCACAACGATGTCGGGGAATCCCATTGTTGAACGAGACTTTTTATCCGGGGAGAAAAAAACCTCCAGATAAATGGATTTTCCTGAGCGGCGTCAAATCCCCTGATTCGGACAAAGGGACTTAGCCTGAAGAGGGACAATTGGGACTTTTAAAACGTTTGCGGACATCACGATTCCCAAGGAATAGGGAACAAGGGGAAATACGGTTGTACAAAACATTCTTGGAAAAATGGTATCGTAAAATTGGTCTATGGCTGGCCCAAAGCATTCTCATGCCAGTGGTCAGAATGGTTATCACTGTAGAGACTGAGCGGGGCCCTTTTGAACAGGGGAATTGAGTAGACGCTAGACATTGTGGAGCCGAGAGGTCGGAGTTTCACACGTCAGTGTAAGACTAGAGAGAACAGGTGTTTGGCAATTAGGAATGTTTTATCTTGGTCAAGGTCGTACTGTAGGCCGTTCACTGTGAGTGACAGGCCACTTGTTAGCTAATTTGATTTGATAGGTACTCCGGAGGCGGAGCTTAATTCATCGTCTTGAGGGTTGGGCAGAACCCAGGAAAGGGAGGAGTTTAGCTTGGACAATAGATTGATACTTATACTTCGAGCCTGTGGAATTCCCGTCATTAATCGCAGCCTGCCGGCAAACAAACAGGTCGACGTAAAGGTATATTTTACTGTCGTACTCTGGTTTGGCGATAGATGGAAAAGTTCCCAGGTGAGAGAAAATATTAATTTTAATCTTGTATACTTAGGTTAGGGAGTTAAGCTTTTAGTCTATACTACCTTTTCCTAATTTGTCTGCACATTCTGCTTGAAATAGCTCTTTGTGAATATTCAGTATCTCAGTTAGGGAACTGCTAAACTATTCCTATTTCTTGTATGTTTGTGTCACATGTTTTTCATTGTATGTTTTCATGTGTATAAAATAAGATGTGAACAATGACATTTGCTATAATGAAATGTAATTATATTGTTTTCACGATCAGCCAAAATATGAGTTGGGACTGTGGGAAATGATGCCCAAATATGTGCAGGGATGCTGCTACGTTTTGTGTGCCCACCATGTGCTCACTTAATGTGTTCACCTGAACAGGGGATTTATAACCCCAGGGGAAGGATGATGGGTGTATAGAATTCACGGTCACTGAAAGATAATATTCAGGACAGCGTGCACATATAAATTGTTTGCGGGTTCAGCACATAACCTGCGCCACATGTTTATGTCAAATCTATGTCAGCCGATTCGAAGCCTGAGTGAAGACGGACAACAGACTTAGAAAGTCAACTATCATGACATAGCATTTGAGGGAAGGCAGGATATGTGACGCCCATGTAAGACAAAAGACCTTCAGACTAGACTGGAGAGGATGTGGAATATGAGGAGGAGTGATGGGCTATATCTTATTATTATATGTTGTATTAATTGATACATGTATTCTTAGTGTAAGTCAAGATACTACACGTATGTGTTTTGTTTCCATGATTACAGCGCCCATGTGACAATCAGTCCATTAAGTAGCCTACATTGTGTTAGACTCGGCCAGCTGGGAACCAGGTGGAGAACGAGGAGGGGATGAAGTGGAGAATAAGCTGAAACAGGCAGACAACAGGCAAGGAAGAGTTGGACAAGCTTGACAGTTCCTCACGGCTGTCAGAGGCTTATAAGTTGAGTTAACCCCTTTATGTTAACCTATTATCATCATTATCATACCACTCTAAACCCCGAGCTGTTTTTCTCGCTGAAGCTTACCACTATCATCAAATTAACCAGTCACTGTTTGTGTAAATCAACAAACTGGGAATTTCATTGTAGTAAATAAAGCTGTATGTCAAGTTTTAAACTACATAGTTTGTTAAATTCCAAATGTCTGTCCTTACATGTTTAATTAAACTGTTAGGATAGAATACCATTTGGTGGGGGCTCAAATAATATAATAATTCTTTAATTATTCATAATAAAACCGGGAGAAGGTAGATGACGGAGGAATCACTTGCCCTGTCTAATTATTCATTAAGTATGATAGACATCTAAAATTCTTGCCTTCTCTTGTGGGTACCAAGTTCAGCTAATGTTAATGTACTTAACGAGCCAATATGGCTGTTTTCTTGGATATCCAGGACTTTGTCTGAGAGCAACATAGCTCAGACTTTAGTTCCGTTACTCTGGTGGAGGGAATGTGTTGAGAGGAACATCACTACTCAACATTACAAACCATTAAATACCACCGTCACGTCACAGCTGGCACGAATGTTTTTTGGATCGAATACGCATTGTGGCGAAAGTTTTATAATTTACTAGGGCTTACTAACTGGTCGAGGGTAAAATATGTAGCAGGAAATGTTATGAAAGGTAAAGGCGGTCGGCGAATGTTGACTAAATCACCGATCAAATACCGATTGGTCTGTAAACAAACTAGCACTATGTTCGATGCGTCAGTGTGGTGGAAATGGTCTATGTTTTTCATTTAATTAGAAACGAAATATCAAAGACAAGAGTGGCATCATGGAGTTGGGAGATTCATGAATATAATGAGAAAATGTAACTAGATAAATAATTCAGAAAAAAACCTTCTCTAATGTGAAATCGTTAGGAGAAGAGAGGGGGGGGGGGGCAAGAGACATAAAAACTACTAATAAAGTACACGGATTCGTTAGAAGATTTCTGTGTAGACTTAAATGTTAAAAAGAAACGAAAATTGACCAATGTGGTTTTTATTTAAATAACAAGACATATTATAGTAAAGCAGTCCTAAAAAGAGGAGGTTTGTGAAGTATATAAGTGGCATTTTATGAAAGCTAATTAGTAAAATCCCTAGACAATTATCGTGGAATACACAAGGCAAAAGTGGGAAAAGGCAAAACATTGTGAAGACGAGTTTTGAAGCACGTGAGTTATAAGGGGAATGAGAGTAATGAATTACGAGACAGACAGAAAGAAGGAGGGGATGGGGGAGTATTTTCATTAGAAAACATGGTGGTGAAATGGTTGGACCTATCTAACTCTAGGTTGCCTAAATCTACCACAACAAGCAGCCATGTATAGACCAAGTGGTAATCAAATCTAGTCTTATCACCTATGTGACAAACAGAGGAAAGTTTAGAATGAACAAGTTGAGATAAGATTACTGGAACAGCAACGAAAAATAAGAAGAAGAAATAGAACCTAATTATTGATTACACAGCTAAGACTTCATAGTATACCGGGCGTACTAATAAATGCTCCTTCTCCCGCAGCAAATGTTTTTGGGTGTAGACGTCAACAGTTTCAGTGGCATACTGGGTGTACACAGGTCGTACTATTCCTCTCATACTTTCTTTCTTGCCAGATCCACATTGAATGATGGTCCCGAAGCTATTGTTTTTGCACCAAAAAATCCCCCCTTCATTCACTCTCACTCCTGCATATCCTCACACTCCATGCACTTCGAATGCCCTGAATTACTGATCCGTCTGTGTAAACTAAATCATCATCTGTGTCTGTGTTTTCGTCAGTCAATGCTCTGAATAAAGTGTCAACAAGGCCAGGAATCTGCTCTCTACACTTCCATCAAGTATGATATGGTCTGTTTATATATATATATATATATATATATATATATATATATATATATATATATATATATATATATATATATATATATATATATATGTTTGGAGAGGTAGGTATAATTATCCATTCAATTCCAAAATTAATATCAGTAAGGCGGGACACATGTTCGATGGCATCCTAAGCCCGACCCATCCAGGATTTGCCTCGTTTGTGGCTATTTTGTTTTAGCTTGAATAATTACTCATAAAGTTGGTATCGATTATATGACTTCACTTTGAGGAAAGCAACAGCCCTGAATAGCTTTAATCTGTTTTCCATTGTGGGGAAATCCAAGAGGTATCGAATGGATTTACAGGAGATGTCTCTATTGCATCCAAGAATAATGCACATCGCCTCGTTTTAATTTTTTTTCTTTTTCAGTTTGTTCATTTGTGTAGTGCTGAGTGTCATGATAGCCAAGGCATATTCAATGGTGGAGAGAACTAATGCACAAAGTACATTACAAGTAGCCGTCGCTCAAAGTTTGCAGCTCACATAACTTTTATTGCGGAAATACCTTACTTGGCTTTGGTTATAATGTGGTCTACGTATTTTTCAAATGCTATCCATCTGTCAAACGTTAAACCCATATATTTCATAGAATCAGATCTCTAAACGTCAGCGCCACAGAGTTTGACTATCGGCATTTGTGTTTTGGAAAGGAGATTATTTAATGAGAACCAGGTGACTGTCGCTTTTAGTGGATTAATTGTTGCCCCTGAGGTTTTGCACCAGGATTATATGCGATCTAATTCCTGTTGTAGATCCGAAACAATGTCGTCTCTGTTCCTGCCCTGTCGGTACACAAGGATGTCAGCCGCATATAATAGAGTTCTTCCTCTGCCACTCAGTTGTTGTCCTGTGATCTTGACTGTGTAAATGTTGAAGAGGATAGGAGACAGTGGAGAACCCTGTGGTAAACCAGGGTGTATTGTTATCGGCTCAGAAGACCAACTACCACATCGAAGCACGACCTTCCTCTGGAAAAGTGCGGCAGATATCCATCTGATGAGATTTGGGGGACGCTGAGTTCAATAAATTGACACATTAGTTGGTGGAAGGGAACTGTTTTGTGTGCATCCTCCAGATTTATGGCGACTGCACATGTTTCAAATCTAGCTTGAACACCTTCAAATGTGTCATGTGCAAAGACGGCAGCATTACGCTATGTCTCTGTGTTGTGTCTGTAGCCTCCAAGTGGGGTGGGTAGCAGCTGATGTATTACAAGATGGCTTGCCAGTCTTCTCGCTATTATCTTTTCCAATGTTTTGCCTAATGTGTTCTGCATCGCAATGATTCTTTAGCTATTTATGTGCGTGGCGTCTTTGCCAGGTGTTTCTAGCATAATCAAATAGCTATGCAGCCAGCTTTCTGATATGGTACCATTACAGATGCTGTCATTGTAGGCTTTACATAGGACCTCCATGGATTTTGTGGGCAGCTTGGCAATGTCTTCATAATAAATGACATCAGGGCCAGGAGCAGACTTCTTTGATGTTTCAGTGATGTTCTTAATTTCCGTAATTCCCTGATCATCTGTAATGCCTGTACCGGCACATGTTGCAACGACCATATCCATGGTAGTCTGACGGGTGGCAGTGTCTTGCATGCAGATTTGCTTGAGGTATCTGTCAAGGAATGCTCTTCCTTTCTCCTCATCAGACCTGTTCCTTGTCTGGTCCTTATTACGGAAGTCCCTGAAGCCTCGGCGTCTGTGAGCACTTGTCATAGCCTTGTGTGAGGACCAGCATTTTGCAAGAGATCTTTCCTTGCACACTTCATGGCAAAATTGCTGGGCAACTGCTTTGAAGGTTGCTGTTGTGGTCTGCATGGTGTGTTAACATTCCCGCAGTAGGTCTGGAGTAGAGTCAGTGAATTTCATTACTTTCTGCCAGATCTTTACATCATGTCTTTTAAGTACCCAGGCTGACTCTACCTCATCATTCCGCCACAATGGTTGTTGTAGCTGTTTTCTTCAGTCTACACGGTGTTGGCTTTTGATTTTACTTACGGCATCATTTTTCAGTGTGTATATAAAAAGGGTTTGAATTGATCCTATGATGTGCGCTGACACCCTTTTATAAGAGACTAACACAGGAACAGTGGTCGCTGCCATGAATACCTAGTGCATACCAACTACAGTGTGTACTAAGTGCAGGTGAAACTAAAGCCAAGTCAAGCACACTGTCTTTTTCTTCTTTTTCTTCTTCTGGTTGATAGGCCATCCTGGTGATTCTTCCATAGTTTAGGCAGACTAGGTCCATTTCCACCATGGCATCCTCCTAATCCTCCCCTTGTCTGTGTGTTGAACTATTGCCCCATAAGTAATTTTTAGCGTTAAAATCGTCACAGAAAACTATATAAGTTTTTTTTTTAGGATTGAATTGATGGCACTAGATTTTATTTTAAAAGACTGAAATTTTCTCCACAAAGGTCTCCAGCTGAGAGGGTCGCACAAAGTACGCCCTCCGTAGATTTAAGAGACCCCCGAAACATATGTACTCGCCAGGCGAGCAATGAAATACGAAAGCTGAACTAAAAAGTCTTAGACCTCTAGGCAAACGATTTGAACACTTCATCAAGGACACATTCAAGTTCGTCTTTTATCTGCTGCATGATCTTCGTGACGATAACGATGATGAAGATTATGATGATGATGATGATGATGAAGACGTCGTCGAAAAAGGTGATGCTGATGATGACGAAGACGTCGAAGATAAAGATGTTGCTGTTGATGACATTCCCAACAAATTAATCATCAATAAATATTTGAATTGTCGTTTCGCTCATGTCTTGACATCTGAGATAAAATGCCAGATGGTATTGAGCGAACTTCCGCTTTAACGAGCAGAAAATCTGGAGCCCAGCGAACATCTAGAGCTGAGAATAAACACAATCGTTTTAAACGGCCAGCCAAAGCAATGTGTTCTGAGCAGTACAGGACCAGAAAATTGAATAAACTTCTACAATTGTCGGGTCTGCCTGCAATTACCGCTGTGGGCGTACAGCACAAGATGATTTCTCAGTCAGTATTGGGGTTATTTCTTGATTAATGAGATATTAACTCATTTATTGCCCAAAATTAAAACGGTTGGGGTTTAAAGTGGTCCATATACATATTATGGGGACAAAAGACGCTGAAGGTTATAATAAGTTAATACTGCAGCTACAAAGTGTACAAGAAGCTGATAAAACACTTCTTTTTCTTCTTTTTCTTTTTCTTTTTCTTCTTTTTCTTCTTCCTCTTCTTCTTTTTCTTCTTCTTCTTTTTCTTCTTCTTCTTCTTCTTCTTCTTTTTCTTCTTTTTCTTTTTCTTCTTCTTCTTTTTCTTCTTCTTCTTCTTCTTCTTCTTCTTCTTCTTCTTCTTCTTCTTCTTCTTCTTCTTCTTCTTCTTCTTTTTCTTTTTCTTCTTCTTCTTTTTCTTTTTCTTCTTCTTCTTCTTCTTCTTCTTCTGCTTCTTCGACTTTGATGATGCGATCGTCGTTGTCCTAACTCTTCCTCATGTTCCTTCTTCTCTTCTTTCTCGTCCTTCTCTACAGGACGCTGATATGTTTGTGGGTCCGTGTATGTGTGGGTTTATATGTTGAAGGGAGATTCTGCGCACCCATAGACGTGTTCAGGTGGCTGTGAAGATAACCCAGTTCATAACTTATAAAATTCACGTATTTCGCTTTCTTAAAAGCTTTGGACGTCAATAAAACTGTTGTGTTTTGGAACTCTCTTAGACTCTATGAGAAACCTCTTATTAGTCTGGTTTTAAACAAGTGCGGTGAGCCGTGTTTTTAAAGGACTAACAACCGGGAATCTTTCTTCTTCTAGAATTCCGTGGCATCTGCTTCTCTAGACCGTCATTAGAATCGTCTAGATGTCTCTGTAAAGACATCAATCGACAAGACAGCGATGTTGTAATGTGAAACCACTTTGACCGGAGCACTGAAGAAAACAATGATTCCGCTCCAAAATGTGTAAGCAGACCATAGAAGTCTTCCCAAGAAATGTGCTGTCATTAGTTGAATCCGATCAGGAGAAACCAGTAACATAGTACCATGTCATCTACCGCAGTTTGAAATGTCTGGAAGCCAGAGTTCTTAATTACAACCCGGGGTGCCCCAAAAAAACTGCTTTGTATGGCTAAATGAGGTTTTTAGAATTGTCTTCTGGTAGATTTTAATCCGAATACTTGATCTTTGGGTCACCAGCTGTCAATGGCGTGACGTGCATATAACTGTTGTAATCGGCATTTACACTCTACACTGCAAAAAAAATGCATGTGATATTTTACTGCCTCTTATTGCTTTTTACTATATATTACAAATATGCCTCGAACACAGCGAAAAGAACGAACGCTGCATGCCTACTCCACTCATGAAGAAACTGTAACGTGTGAAATCTATCAGTACTGCGATGCTAGTTTCGCACGCATACTCTCAACATCGAAGGGGTGATATGGAAAATATCACGTGATACCAGATAACGCATACTCATGCAAACTAATCACGCCTCGCCACTGATGGGTGTTACTTTTTAAGAATAAAAGTTTAAGTCGTAAGGATCAACTTAATTGTACAGTACCTGGTTTTATTCCACATGGCTCGGTCTCTCTCCGCAGAACAGCTAGCTGTCTGCCGAGAGCGTCGCCAAAGCACGAACTAAAGTGTTACGATAAGTACTGTCTTAGACACATACTGCAGTGATATGATAAGTACTGTCTTAGAAACATACTCCAGTGTTATGATAAGTACTTCTTAGATACATATTCCAATGTCAAGTTAAGTAATGTCAGACACATATTCAGATGTCACGGTAAGTACTGCCTTAGATACATACTCTATCTAGTGTTATGATAAGAACTGACTTAGACACATACTCCAGTGTCATGACATGTACTGTCTTAGACACATATTCCAATGTCACGTTAAGTACTGCCTTAGATACATGTTCCAGTGGTAGGATAAATACTGTCTTAGACACATACTCTAGTTTTATGATAAATACTGTTTTAGACACATATTCCAATGTTATGATAAGTACTGTCTTAGACATATATTCCATTGCTGCTATAGGTACTGTCTTAGATACACATTCCAATCTACGATGTTACTCACTTAGACACATACCACAGTGCTACGATAAGTTTTGTATTAGACACATACTCCAGTGCTACGATTGGTTCTTTGTTAGACACATACATCAATGCTACGATAATTACTGTCTTTGACACTTACTACGGTGTTATGATATGATGAGTACAGTCTACTGTCTTAGACACATACTCCAGTGCTACGATAAGTACTTTTTTAAACACACACTCCGGTGTTTTGATAAGTACTGTCTTAGACATATATTCCAGTGTTTCGATTAATACGTCGTGGGGGACGGGCCTCAGTGAGCTGGTGCGGGTATCTAGTGTAAAAGAATATCTTATCCCTTAAAGTCCATGTGTCCAAATTGTCTGCTAATGTCCCTCTGCCACCTGCCAACAAAGTTCAACATGTGTCCGTAAACCAAACGTAAGCTTGCCACTCGGTCGTCCAGGTTTGCAGACTGCTTTAATTATGCTACCGCAACGACTACTTATCTCACAGTACATTTTGCAAAGTCACCACTTCGTCTTGTCTCTGTCCGATAACATCAGGTAATACGTGCAGCAGGAGAAACCAACCCTGAGCCTCATGAACTCAGGTGGGCCCACTCTCTGAAAATGTCTAGGAGCTCGTGGGCCGAAAGATTTGTCGACGAGAGATTACTTCTATTGATGATTGGTAGACTCCTGCTGTAATGCTCCCCTGTGGAGTTTCTTCTTATCTCAGACACATATTATGATAAAAGGTGTCTTACACACATAATCCAGTGTTACAAATTTGTTGGGTTGGGGGTAGGGGTGTTGCCTTGATGGTTAATTCGTTGACTGGTTGTTTGATTGTTTGGTTGGCTAGTTGGTTGGCTGGCTGGTTGATTATGCGGACAGACAGATATGTCTATTTCGATCACAAACAGGATAAAGTAATCTATCCATATATCCGTTACATTAAAGAATACACTGATGTTGATGCATTTACTCGTACACATTGGCGGAAACTTTCCACAAAAAGTCTTTATCTTCCAGAATGCACCTTCGATGTTACACAGACTGTGTGCACGCGAATGATGTAAACGATGCCAGCCTCCCAAAGAAACACCAGGGATTAAGAGCTAAAGCGGCGGAGGTCGGGTGTTTTTTGTCCTTTATTGCCGATAAAAGTTGCTAGGGGTCCAAGAATACAAGTTCGTGTTTTTGACCAAGTGTTTATGGTGTTCAGCGTCGAGGTTAAGGTCAATAAATACAAATCCTTGGTATTGTCTATTTTCTTATAAGGATGTGAGAGTTGGACTCTCACTGTGGAAATGGAAAGGAGAATTCAGGCTTTCAAATGTAAATGCTAAAGGCGCATTTTACCAATTAGTTATTTAGAACACAAAATTAATAAATATGTCATAGACAAAATATACAAATTTGCAGAACATCAGGAGAATCTCTTGGCAGTGGTGAAATATCGCAAAATAGCTTGGGTCGGGCACGTGGTGAGAAATGATTCGATTACAAAGACAGTACTTCGAGGAACATTAGAGGGCAGTCAAAGAAGAGGTGGCAAAGAAGAAACTGGAACGACAAAATCAAGGAATGGACAGGACTAAGTTATTATAAATTTATTCATTAATCGGAAGACAGAAAGTTGTATGTGCTTATGCTTCCATCTATACACCTCCACGACCCGAACCGGTCAAGTGTTTCGTTATGTATCTTATGCTGTTAAAGATTTTATGTTGGCGTCTGTGGCTCTTGCGTTGCGAACACGCTTCGTAATGACATGGTTCGATCCTAGCTGCAGGCGATCTGGCAGCAGACCGCCTCTCTTTGGTTTCGACACCGGTATCAAGAACCAACCGTAGGGGAAAATACTGAACATAAAATTGCTGAGTAAATGCTGGGGTTCCTAATGTAATTTTGTGTGTGGGTGTGGGTGTGTGTGTGTGTGTGTGTGTGTGTGAGTGTGCGCGTGAGATTTACAATCAAATACTGCTTAAAGGCCATTTCTCGTACATGTTTGTAAAACTTGGAGTACAGCGAAAACATGAAGCCTCATTACCGAACACACCATCGCTAAACATGGAAGCACGCGCGTGCATACAGACAAGGCCCACCGAAATATGCTGTCTGCCTCTCTGTAGGTCCGTCCACCGTCTGCCTACCTGCCTGTCTGCCTGCCTGTCTGTCTGTCTCTGTCTGTCGGTCTGTCTGTCTGTCTGTCTCTGTTTGTCGGTCTGTCTGTCAGACTGGCTGTCTGTCTGTCTGTCTGTCTGTCTGTCTGTCTGTCTGTCTGTCTGTCTGTCTGTCTGTCTGTCTGTCTGTCTGTCTGTCTGTCTGTCTGTCTGTCTGTCTGTCTGTCTGTCTGTCTGTCTGTCTGTCTCTGTTTGTCGGTCTGTCTGTCAGACTGGCTGACTGGCAGTTGTCTGTCTGTCAGACTGTCTGTCTCTGTCTGTCTGACTGTCATACTGGTTGGCTGCTTGTTGTTTGTCTTTCTGACCCACCCCCCCCCCTCCCACCTCTTTTGTTTCCAACAGGAAATCAGAGCACTTGACTATCCAATTAGAACCCAGCACAACACACCAGGTCTTCCCTATCGGCGGAAAGTTGCCTCCAGCCGATTTGTATCTCTGATTCTCTCCGTATCTACTCCAACTGTTGCTTCACTTGGGGACAGACAGACGAGGGGTCCGACAGTGGCTAGGCAATACTAGACGTAGAAGGGGGTATGGGGGGGGGGGGGTTGGAAGACAAGATTGAATAGATAGGTAGGAGAGAGGAATAGAATATCGAGTAGAAGTAAACATAACAGAGGCATTTCTTTTAAGTAAGCTTGTGTGTGAATGTGTGCGCGCACGCGCGTGTTTCTGTGTTTTTAACAATGATGGTGGTGTTAAATATACAGTACTACTACAGGAAGAGTCTAGATTATGCCTATACCCACTCTCTTTGTTGCCGCTATCCTGTTTATATATACACTGAAAGACACTGGGGGAAATGGCGAGACCTAATGACAGGCCAGGTGTGATACTACGTGGTTCAGAGCTCCACGAGCCAAGGCGAAAGCCAGCCTGCCGTTCATACGGGACTGCTGAATCCATTTGACGATCCAGAGGCTGACCTCCGTATCCATATGTCTTCAGTAAAACGTCATATCTAACTTGGTTAAAGGCATCTTCTAAATTAAGTGCGCTCATCATTGTTTTATGTTTATGTTGAACACCTTGTATACATTGTAAAGTGAAGGCTCTATGGCAGTGTTTCCCAAACTTTTCTTAGTCGTGCGCTTTTTTTTTCAATTAAAATGTATCCACGGCGCCCTAGTCTAAGTAAAAGTATGACTATTCGTATGTAAGAGATTTAAAAAAAAAAAAAACTCGTGTATCTTCGAATATTTCGCGGCGCCCCTGTGAAGTGGTTGCGGCTCCCCGCGCCGCGAAGCAAAGTTTGGGAATCACTGCTCTGTGGGAGAAATGGACCGTGCCAAAGAACAGACAGGGAATCCATATACTAATTCAACGGGAGTGGAGTATAGGTTCTGGAAGATATTCAAAATTGAAGGGTAACCAGAAGCATATTTTTAATCAGGTTACAAATGGTGCGACTAGCAGGTCATCTGATCGTTGGTCACTGAACAAGGCGACGGAGCATGTGTGGGAATGTTCCGAGGTCAGTGATGTCAATTATTCTTTCATTTATTAACTCATTCATTCATTACTACTTGCGATAATCAACAATAGTATTTGTAGTTGTAGTAGAATAAGTAGTAGTATTGGTAGGGTGGTAGCAGCAGTAGTGGCAAAGGTAGTATTAGCATTGGTGGTGTTGTGGTCATCAGTAATAGCAACAATAATAGCTAGTCATGGTGGTATCAATAGCAGTAGTGGTAGTATAATAGTAGCAGCATCAGCAGTATTAGTAAACGCAGTAATAGTAGTAATAGTAGTAGAAATAGTAATAATTGTATTTCTTCTTCTTCTTTTTCTTCTTATTTTTCTCCTTCTTCTTCTTCTTCCTCTTCTGCTTCTTCTTTTAGGTGTTGTGGTTATTATAGTTGCTTTCTATTAATATAAAATAATAATATTAGACATTCAGGAACACAAAAGAATGTTACAATATAAAGACACACACAACAAACAATACAATTAACGGTAACTGTTGTACACGCAGAGACATCTACTCACCAACATATGTGTACATAATCACAACAAACACGGAAATGAGCAAAGCGACTCCAATGGTCACGAAGATAATGTTCAAGACTCGCTTTAAGACCCTGTACTCCTCTGGACGTGGCCTCAATGCTCTTTCAGAATCCGGTCTCCCAGCGACTCGGTTGTCCAGTAAAATCATCCACACTCGGCGCAGCATCGCTCTGTTCCGGGAGTGAACTGTGGACACACGAGTATCATTCTCATCTGAAACGATTATTTCAATTCCCCGACCGTCCATTTTAGCATCGGTTGGAGAAAGAAGAGGGGTCCTCTCAGATATAGATTCTACCTTGTGCCGACGTATAAAGTCAAATGTTGGCCATGATGCTATAAAAGCTGACTTTGAAACGGCTGCAAATAGGCGAGACAATAGTGTAGATGTCGGTGGACTTCTGGTATATGTTAACGTCTGGTTGTTATAAATTATTGTTGCCAAAGGGGATGTGTTGGCAATTAATGTCACTATAGGTGAGAACTTCTCTAGGTTAATGTACACGACCCTAGTTGCTCCGTACAAAGATGTCTGGTTGTTGGTCTGATACGACTGGCTCACAGATTTACCGCCCCTAGCTCGTCGATGTTGCTTCCTAGTCAGATTCGGGTGGTACAACGAATAGGTAAGTGCGGTCCTTTCAGTAGAACTTGTCTCTTCGTCGGTTTCTGTGCAGTTGGTGAGATTAGAATAGTTCCGCTGATTCATCAATGTGTTTCCATTTTTGCCATTAGCTGATAACAAGAGGGGACAATTGTAAGTAGTTGTTGGCGAATGTAGAAACTAAGGGGAAGCAATAAACTTAATAATATCTTCTGTTTGATATTTTAAATGCTAAATGAGGCTTTGTGTATGATTCTGTCTCTTTAAATATCAAGGCACGTTTACCGCATCAGTTTGTTTAACTCGTTAAATATCATGCACCGCTGAATGTCATCTTAGTTACTCCTCTGTGTTTCATACATTGCATTTAAGTATCTTATTACTTTTAAACGTTTTGTCAGCATATATTAACGTAAATTTGGCTACCCACGTGTGTACTTTAGTTGTCTTTACATGTCTACAGCACAGTAATACAGTAAGTGGTATTCGAGAGGCAATTTCGTGGAAGAAAATTTAGTTGTGAGGAAACTTTGGGTTCTGAAATCGTTAATTTATCACTACCCGTTTCTGCAGAATCTGTCGATGTCGTTCACATGCGCCTTGATCAAGACAGACGGTAGCTTTCAGAGCTTAACCTCGAAAAAAAATAATTACACAACCATTCTGGCTGTGCCAGGTGCCTTGGTAAACACGTTCTATATTGTTGTTTCTATTTCTTTTTCAATCATAACCACAATTGTCAGAAAAACTTGACCTTTTTATGAATCGACTGTCATTTATAATACGTTGTTGCAGATCTAGCCATAACCACAATCCTTGGAAATACACTCCGAAAGTCTATTCTCCATGAAAATCCTCTACAACAACATTGTCATGCATTAGAACTACTAATGCCACTTCTACAACACACTTGAACTTCTGTCTATTGCCAAACAGGCAATATTTCTCCTGAAATGAGTCTTGCCTCCGTGGTGGAGCCAGAAGAACACCAAATAATCTGCAATCTGTTAATCTATATATATATATATTTATATAGGTATAAATATTTATGAATGCCTGTATAATCTGTTGCAACAATTAAATTCTCTACAAAAGAACGCCTAAGTGTTTGTTTCCAACCTGCAGGAGGGAGGGAGTTTTTCTCCCTCTTTCCAGTCCTGCCTCGTTAAATGGTCACACAAACATTTACTGAGTATGTTTTCGATTGAAATATTCTACGAATATTACTGTCATCAACAGAACTACCAGGTCCACTGCAACAAGAAGCATAAGCTTTTAAACACAATCTGCAGCCAAAGGTGCAGTTTCGCTACCTCTTTCTACTCGTGTTTTCGTGAATAGTCGGAAAAAACACCCAATTTAGCTGTTATCCATGAAAACCTTCTATTGCGGATATCACTATAATCCACCAGAGCTACCATCCACAAGAACTACCAATTCCACTTCAACAGCACACCTAAGCTTCTGAATCCAATCCGCAGCCAAAGAGGCAGTTTTTCTTTCTGTTTCCAGTCTTGCCTCCCTGAATGGCCGATTTACGACTGGTGTATTGATTCCTAGAGTACAAGCTTCCTGGGAAGCTGTTAGGAACAGCCGTACATTGTTGTAGCAGTACTGCTGCTCCCAGTGTCTGCTCTCGGAAATCCCTCGAGGTATGTGTGATTAATAATACGGAATTTTTCTCTCTCCCTCGCTCGCTGCCACTGCCACTGGGAACCAGATTCCGACGGGCTGATGTATCGCTCACGAGGTGGGATCACGTGGACGGCACGTCTGTCGTGGCGCTGTTATCTCTCACGCCGGCGATATTGTCGTGACAGATCTTACGTCACGTTTTCTGTGGTCCGCAGGGTCAGAGAAGTTGTTAATGCGCTAACCTTTGATGACGTTACTTAAATTTCATTCCTATGTGTTGTTACCGTAGGACCCCCTCCACACTGGTTTGTCCAGGAACCTCTAATGCTATTAGGACGGTTGGGGAAGGGGGGGGGGGGCGCACACAACAAAATCTTTTAAATACTTGGTGCATCTTTCACTTATTTATTTTGTCGTCTTACTAATACCAGATTGTACTCCAGTGTCGTGGTTTTGACGACAAACTGATACCAGATTGTAGCCCAGGGTCGTGGTTTTGTCGTCTCACTGATACCAGATTGTAGCCCAGTGTCGTGGTTTTGTCGTCTCACGGATACCAGATTGTAGCCCAGTGTCGTGGTTGTCTGCGCTTCTTTGGTGGCGTGGGTAATGGATTTGTTCATCTTTTAAGGTTTTAGCAACAACATTTATCCATATCTTGCTTGGTCTTCCCCTCGCCCTTCTTCTCGGATGCTCTGCTGTAAAGTCTCATATACTTAGGGCATCTAAGGGTCTTTATCCGGCCTTGGTCTTGACCATCAAGAGACCTGTTCCTGGTGCACCACAAAGTGTAGTTCAACACTTCTGCAACCCGGACGAGCACGGCTGGTACCTGGTTAATTTATTTTGTTACTTTAGTATTGGGAGCCTCTGTGGTGAAGCGCTTAGACGCTTGCCTGTGGAGCCGAAGTCATGGGTTCACATCAGGGAACCTGACCTTTTTTAAAGATGACTTCCAGGTCGACACAGCATTAAATGGGTATTATGTACAGTCCTGAGAAGTAAATGCGGCCGGCGTGAAGCTGATTTCATCACCCACCCAGTGCTGTTTGGTCTATAAAATATAGGTCTAGCTCTATATGCCCAATATGCATGAAGGCGAGGAAAATGATTCTTTATTTTGCATTTACTTTAGTAAGCGCCATTCCAGATTTGAGCACCTTACATAACATAACAGGTTCTTATTACGTCTTCCGGGCAAAATACATACTGATTGACCTTTCATCCATGCTTGCTCACCTGTCACACGGGCTAGTATATGTTACAGAGGTGTCACACTGTATAGTCTCCAAAGCTATGACCGGTAATGTCGATTAATCTATGTTACACAACGTCATCGCTTTTAATGACTCCACATCATCGCTTTTAATGACTCCACATCATCGCTTTTAATGACTCCACATCATCTAGGACTAGCCCTAAACCAAACCTCTCTACCCCACAGCCTCTGCCTACGTCCCACGAGAGACTGCAGCCTACGTTAAGTGGTTTCAGAAATGTTAACATTTTGTGGTGGGCCCTAAACCGGCCTTGAACATTGTCTGCCTGACGGCAAGATGCCGTGCTGTCGCAGAGAAGCATCGCCTTTCTCTTTCTCGTTCTTCAACGCTGACAAGTGAAGTAAATTCATGTCGTACTTGAAGTCCGATAATATACGCAATGTCGCCGGCCGCTGCTCACAACAACAAGTATCTCGCAACGCAGAAAGCTTTGCGAAGACAATAAAACGTGACACCTCTGTAACATATACTAGCGGTGTAAGGTGAGCAAGCATGAATGAAAAGCCAACCAGTGGGTATTTAGGCCGGAAAACGTAATACCAACCAAAAATACACAACCTTTGACCCGTTAGAGTGGTGGAGGCGTATCATTGGAAGCACTAACACAAACAACACGCCATCTTTCTCTGTCTTAAGCTTGTTGAACAAGAGTATACTAACAAGTGTGTGATAACTTAGTCCTGTTCATTTCTTAATGTTGCCAAATGGTGTACTTCTTTGCCCTCACCTAACCGGACTACCTCACCCCCCCCCCCTCTCCTCCCCTTGCCCCCCCCCCCCCCCCCCCCTCCGTTCCATGTTCCATGAAGTACAGTCTTTACAGTCAGTTCATGTCTCATCACATGACCAAACCAAGCTAGCTTGCGAAGATTCACCACTGCCAAGAGAGGTTCCAGATGTCCTGCACATTTGTTAATTTTTGTCTCAACTCTCACATTCGAAAAAGAAAATAGACAATACCAGTGATTTGTATACATTGAACTTTACCGCGATGCTGATGTTGCTATTCCACGTCTTGCTCAAGTGGGACTTAGCAGCCGTGCCATATTTAGTCTTGTCTTGATCTTTGCGTTACAGCTGCCGTCCTTGGCTTCATACTCTTCTTCCTCTCCTGCTTCGCGTTTACTAGATGTAAACTCTGGGGGAAAGTTCCGGTTGTTCGTCCACTTCTAGACTACAGTCCTCTTCCAGAACCTGAGTGTTGCATGCTCATCCATTTTACTGACCTTACTTATTTGTATGCAGACTGTTGGTTCCTGGCTTCTCAGGCGGATGCACTCCGACTTCAAAGAAAGCTTCCCAATTAGTCGACTCTTACGACATGCTTTTGGGTGGACATTGTGTCTATTCTTGTTTTTTCCTATAATAGGGCTTCATGGTAAACAAACGTAAAGGACGCTCTCATGACAATAATGTATCAGGCATTTGGTCCTAGACACGAGCTATTTCCTCCGCCCCTCTCCCTCCAACAACAATTATGGTGCTTTCGCCTGCCTTTAGAAAATGTGCAAGGGAGTTAAGCACCAACACCCCCACACCAGACCAACGCAAGCCCACACAGCATGCATAGAAAGTGAGGGCTGCGTGGTCTCGAGGCATAGTGTCCTCCTCAAGTGCTAGAGGTGCCTGGTACCCTCCCCGGTAAGGGCTTTGATGTTTTCACGTGCACTTGGGCTTCTAGTAACCCCTCCCCCCCCCCCCCCCCGTCTCCGGGTAGTTAGATCGGACGCCCTTTTGCATTGTTGCGCACGTTGAAAATCCCTTGGTAGTTGGAAATCGAAAAGAGTAGCCAAACGGCGCTGCCTGGGCAAACTTTGGAGTTAAAAATCTACCCAAAGTATTTAAGGATCCTTGCCGCTGCTACAGAGATTGTGCAATGTGCTGAGCTTATTCGGACTCAGACTTGAGTTTGAAGAAGAACTGAGCACTTATTGGTTACTACCCATGTGCCACGATTTTGATCCGTTGTTCAAACCTCAAATCAAACCATGTATAGAAGTTCTTTTTAAAGATGTTGGTCGACGCATGTAAAATTTTATCAAATATATTATTATATTTATCCACCATTCTTCTTCTTATAGCCCCTGTCGTATGGCGTTAGTAGTCATGTTTATGCACAACTATGACTGACTGACTGACTTTCTACCCCACCAGGACATCACACAAGCGATAAACACCCGATGACACAAAGTGCCACCATGCGGATGAGGATCGCCGTGGAGAGGTCCCAGAAACCGCGTTCAGACATTTGGCCATATTTATGGCCTGCCTATATTGCGGCCCCTGGCAAAAGCCAGAGTAGGGCTTCAAATGACAAAAAATTTCGTCCTGAAAAGGACGAAACTGGATGCACAACTATCTGTGTTATTTGCATTCACTCATTTCTGACGCAGATGATCTTCTAGCCTGTGATGTAAAACTGTCCAACATCTTCTCGCTCGGTCTCCATCTACCTCTCTCCCTTTCCAGTTTCCCCCCATTTGCCATTCAGTACATTATTATTATTATTATTATTATTATTATTATTATTATCATCATCATCATCATCATCATTATCATCATCATAAATAACTATTTTTATTTAAAGAAGGTTTATGCCCCTTTGAACACCCTCACCCCACAAGGAGACTGCAATTCTCCTCCCCCTTCTGAAAAGAAAAAAGAAGAAGAAGAAAATATGATCAGATGATGCTGATGAGTAAGAAGAAGAAGAATAAGAAGGAGAACAAGAAGAAGAAAAGATAACGAGATGAAATTTTGAAACATGAAATGGCACGTACAATCTGAACATGTGAATACTAAACAAGAAGCGTACACTTGAGGGCCGGGACTCCCTACCTGACCCTGGGTCATTGAATGGCTGTTGGTCGTGTCCATCTGAAGTCAGCGCATACGCCCAAGACGGCTGTAAATCACAGCCTTCATAGTAATGAGGACTACGATAGTGGAAAATGAAACCCACTACAGCGTATAGGGAAACTTCTGTAACAATCTGCCTGGGTCGATAGTTATTATGTGAAATAGACGGTCTACATCAGAGGCGCCGCCACCACAAAGAAAATATGATGCGGCATGATGAGGCAGAGACCCCCCACCCCCCTTTTTTTCTCCATAAATTTACTGGGGTCAGGTGAGGGGCTAAAGTCTTGTTTAAGTGCTCAACGGCAATATTATCATCATTATTATTATTGAGCAAAAAAACAAGGCTCAAACCCTTTGAGACCTCCAGCCCTATAAAATTATGTGGAGGCCATCAAGAAGCTTTAACTTAGTTTAACTGTACAATAACAATAATAACATCAATAATAATAAAAATAATAATACTAATAATAATAACAATAATAATACAATTATTATTACTGTTGTTTTATGAAAGGCAGATATAATATAATATGTGTGAAATTAAATTAAATGCATTAAAAATCCTTAAAAAGACAACGTCTATATATGGTGCGGTGGGGTGCTACTCCCTATGAATTATTGGAACATGGCTTGGCCTCCCAGAATACTTTTAGGGAGGGGGGGGTGGCTCTCAATGTGCTTGAACCCCAGGCTCCGACACCGATTTTCCAATTATATTATTACATTTTCAACCAGTTAGCATGTAGTTCAGTCACTTGCAAACTTAAGACAGCACTACTGTATAAGTAGCATGGAATGTAAAAATATATAATGTTAAAGATAATTGTTTAACCGGTTACTGGGGTTGGGGGGGGGGGGCTCAAAGGTCACTAGCTTTCATTTTCCGGCGCCTATGGCTCTGCAGTAGATTTAGCGGCCTGAGAAATTAAAGCGTCGAGGTCCATTTCTCGCAACTATGGTGTTTCTGTTCTGCTTATGCTAACGTCACCGAAACAAGATTACGTCGCTTGAGGTATTGGACAAGTGATTATTTCCCTTTTTCCTTGTCTCCTGGTATCTGTTGTGATCTGCTAGGGGTCGAGAAATGATGGCACCCGTCTTGCTTATTCTGTTCCTAGGGTTTCAGAACCTTCTTATTCTTGGAATGGCATTATTCTCGGGCGGATTCCACCGGTATCTTAATGTTGAATATCATTGATCATGGTTCGCTGTACGGCGTTCACTGATGATGATGATGCTGATGATACAACTACGCTTACAACTGTTACTACTATTGCTGCTTTAACTGCTGCTGCTGCTACTACCGCTACTATGACGGCATAAAGAAAACAACTATGACGGCATGAAGACTACTACTACTACTACTACTACTACTACTACTACTACTACTACTACTACTACTACTTCTACTACTACTAATACTAGTACTACAACTACTACTACTAGTACTACTAGGACGTCATGAAGACTACTACTACTACTATACTACTACTACTAGTAGTAGTATTAATAGTAGTAGTAGTAGTAGTAGTAGTAGTTGTTGTAGTAGTAGTAGTAGTAGTAGTAGTAGTAGTAGTAGTAGTAGTAGTAGTAGTAGTAGTAGTAGTAGTAGTAGTAGTAGTAGTAGTAGTAGTAGTAGAACAACTAGGACGGCATGAAGACTACTACTACGACTAAGATGGCTTGAAGACTACTACTGCTTCTAATGCTGCTGCTGCTGCTGCTGCTATTACTACTACTAGTACTAACGCTAATACTACTAATACTACTACTACAACTACTACTACTACTATTACTACTACTGCTGCTGCTACTACTACTACTACTACTACTACTACTACTACTACTACTACTACTACTACTACTACTACTACTACTACTACTACTTCGTCTTCTTCTTCTGTTTCTGCTTTTAATTACTACTCAGTTTGTTTCTTCTACTGCTGATAATGATACCGATGTTGCTTCTACAACCAGCGCCAGCACCACCATCATCACCGTCACCAGCATTACTTTTATTCTTTTACTGTCGTAATCTCCAGTGTCTACGTCTGTTAAATGCAACTGCTACTTCTACTTCAACTGTCACTACTACTGCTACCACCACCACCATCACTACCACAAGAACAATAGTCTGCGTGATCTCGAGGCATGGTGTCCGCCTCGAGTGCTAGAGGTTCCGGGTTTAATCCCTGGTAAGAGCTTGGATTTTTTCACGTGGAGTTGGACTCTATTAATTCCCGCTTATCTCCGGGTATCGCGATTGGTCGCTCGTGTGCATTGTTGCGCCCGTAAAAAAATCCCTTGGCATTAGAAATCGTAAAGAATAGCCTAACGGCACTGCCGGGTAAAAATCTACCTAAAGTACTTTAGGATCCTCGCCGATGCTACAGAGCCTGTGCAATGTGCTGAGCTTTTTTTTTTTTTTGACCCAGACTTTAGTTAGAAGAAAGAACGTCGCCCTTATGGGTTACTACCCGTGTGCCTTGATGTTGATCTGTTGCTCAAACCTCAAACTTTAGGAACAATTACTAATAGGATAATATCACTATTATTACTACTACTACAAATACTATAACTATTATCAATGCAAAAGTTACTAACTCCATCACTATCGCCACTTTTACTTGTGTGTGTTGTTCATCAAGATGATGATGACAACTCTTTTTCATCAAGTATGAGTTTGACTGATGAGGCCGTTGCGGACAGTGGGGACAGGAAATGATCGTTGTGCAGGGAGGGGATCTCCTGCAGTCGCCTTTCTGTCCATCTGTTTCTTAATCAGTGTTGCTGTTCTGTTTGCTTCAGATTTAGCCGCGCCCCTGTGTAGAGCTGCACGCCATGCATTTCGGTCTTGAGAGGCAGCCTCCCATTTAGTGTCATTCATCCCAAATGCTTTGAGTGAAGACTTCAAGGTGTCCTTCAAGCCACTTTTACTAATACCAGCATCACCATCACGTCTTATTCTACTACAGTTATCACTTCTACTAACACTATCTGTATTTCCTATGTGTCGGGTTCGATCCCACCTGCTAGCGATTTGGTGACAGACCACCTTGCGTTTCATTTCGATAATGATATCGAGGGCCGACCGTTCAAAGGTAATGGCAAACTGCTGAAAGTAAAATAGCCTCGTAACTTCACAAAGAGTCAAAAAATGCTTTTGCGACGTCTTGTAAAGGTTACGTAGCTAACTCTATGTATCGTTATTATAGTTGTTTCTTTTACTCTTACATTAAATAAAATAATTTGGAAGGAAAAGGGGGGGGGGGATCCAGAAACCATGAGTTGTAAACCCTTTGGCTTGGTACTATGGATATCACAATATTTTCGCCTTAATTCCTTGATAGATACTGTAAATCTAGGAGAAATGTGACCTGTGTGCCTACCCCCGGCAAGGAGTTTGTCACCCGGTCGCCGCGCAGCTTGTTCAGCCAACTTAGCTAGCGCGCCGGGATACTCTTGCATTCAGACATAACTAATAGGAAACAGGCAGTCAAGATATCCTCCTAGATGCTTTAATATTGCATAAACTAATGACCCCTGTCTGTAGCCTCCCTCCTGCCAATTTGCGGCCATTCAGTTTTCCTCTTCCCTGTTGCTGCCCCTAATAAATTGTCCTCTCATCTGTACACAGCCTCTCCGTGGCTGTCGCGGGGATCGCTGGGAGAATAATTGTCCCTTAATGGACTGCGCCTGTTTAAAAATAATACAATCATTCTCCTATCGATTGATTTCTCCAGCAAGGTAATTAGTTTGAATTTATTACTAGGCTTGGTTCTACAGGCTGATTTACACTATGTTAGATGTATATCTTGTGTATCGTTGGCATCAGTTTTTTAAAAAGCATACGTCGAAAACATTGTTCTAATTCTCCTGTTGTACGCCTATATTTGGAATGGGTGTTAGAAGTAGTGATAGTAGTGGTGGTGCTGGCGGTAGTAGTGGTAGTGCAGTAGCAGCAACAGCAGCAGCAGCAGTAGTAGTCAGTGCTTTTAATTAAAAGTGCCGATACACACTACAAAGTGACTAAACAAAGATGCTGGTAATCATCCAAAATGTGTTACTGTAGCGCTGACAAAAACTAGGCCTTAAAAAAAAACTGCCGAGAGACAACAAGTCGTAGTAGCAGTAATAGTAGTAGTAATTTAGTAGTAGGGTAAAAGTGGTGGACGTAGTAGAAATAGTAGTAACTGGAGTGCTGGTTGTGGTGGTTGCAATAGCAGCAGCCAGAGGTACTAGTAGTCGTGACGGCGGCGGTGGCGTTTTAGTAGTGGCCGCTTAGTAGTAGTAGAAGTAGTAGTAGCAGTAGCAGCAGCAGCAGTAGCAGTAGTAGTATTAGTAGTAGTAGCAGCAGCAGCAGCAGCAGTAGCAGTAGTAGTAGTAGTAGTAGTAGTAGTAGCAGCAGCAGCAGCACCAGCAGCAGCAGTAGCAGCAGTAGCAGTAGTAGTAGTAGTAGTAGTAGTAGTAGTAGCAGCAGTAGCAGTAGAAGTAGTAGTAGTAGTAGTAGTAGTAGTAGTAGTAGTAGTAGTAGTAGTAGTAGTAGTAGTAGCAGCAGCAGCAGTAGCAGCAGTAGCAGTAATAGTAGTAGTAGTAGTAGTAGCAGCAGCAGTAGTAGTAGTAGTAATAGTAGTAGTAGTAGCAGCAGCAGTAGCAGTAGTAGTAGTAGTAGTAGCAGCAGCAGCACCAGCAGCAGCAGTAGTAGCAGTAGTAGCAGCAGCAGTTGTTGTTGTAGTAGTAGTGGTAGCAATAGTTGTATTTGTTTTATGTTACCCTCTCTGTGTCCCATTAAAAGCATATTGTCATACTATATTTGTCATGTCTGGCCCTCACATGCTACAGAAATCTGGTTATTTTAGTTAAACATGGCTGACATTTATCGGTCGTGCGAACGAATTTCACCAAATCTGCATTGTCAGCGTAAATAAAATGCACACAGAAACGCTGAACTTCTAGTTGGTTGAAAAGATAAGATACTACTATAATTCGTAGCTTGTTGGAATTATTTTCCTGTACGGTCACTAACATACAACCTTCTGGCTTAAAGTTTTGGGAAGGCGTTTCACATTTTTCAATGTACTAGGGTTTGAAATTCAATTGGGCCAGTAAATTTATTTTTTAATAATTTTTGTGGCCTACGGACAACAGTATGAGAATCTCACTGTAGAAGAGACTGAGCATCCATCATGGTCATCTTTTTGGGGTCGTCTATACGTCACATCCGGCTCGCAGTCACTTCCTCCATTCCATTTAATTCTTTACTGTGAGCTTATGTACTATGATTATTGTATAGGATGGGGGAGCTAACCCCCAGAGCCCAACTTATCTCTTATCCGAGCTTGGGACAAGTTTGACAAAGATTGAGGTCAAACCACACAACATTTATAAAGACAGTAGTGAGTACACATTACTACTGCAGCAAACCTAATGTTTTTCCACTTTTTTTTTTTTAATCTTTACTTGAAAAAAAAATCTTGAAAACTGACATTTTTTCAGAATTTCGTTACATGCAAATAACTTCAACTTCTCTGCAACCCAGAACATCCCCCTAGGTTCTACTTCCGTCCCCATATTGGGACGAATTTTTCGTTTTTTTGAAGCCCCACCCTGGTTGTAGCCGGGGGGCCCTAATATAATCTAACGGTTAAACGATGTTTCTGGGACCTCTCTACGGCTGATCCTCATCCGAATGGTGGCACTTTGTGTCACCGGGTGTTTATCGTTCAGTGTGATATCCTGGTGGAGTAATAAGTCAGTCAGAATATTCCCTTACATTAGTGGTTTTCAACATTCCCAATGCCGCGACCCTTCATTACAGTTGCTCGTACTGTGGTGAATAGGTTTTGGTATACGTCACCATCTCATCGGCTTCGAGATTTAATAATTTCCCTGGACAGTGCCATATTATGGAAAGGGGGGGGGGTGAAGGTAGGGTTATGGCTTATGATAAATCAATATAGACTGCTACTAAGCCAAATCCTAACGCCCCTATACTATGGAACTTTATGGTGAATTCCCTACCAAATCTCGAAGCAGGCGAAACGTGGTCGTATACAATAAAAGTCCCTTTTTTTCGATGGTCTTTCGCGACCCTTGTAAAAGGATCGCGACCCATAGGTTCAGAACCGCTGCCTCACATGCTTACCCCTTCCAGATGACATATCCTTTTCTTTTTATAAGGCGACATATTCCAAAAGTGACATCCTGTATTGTCCCAACGGCTTCGGGGGAGGTGCACATAAGTGAAGATACTAGCCTTATCCCAGGAACAGGAAATGTAACTTTAAAACTTGATGTTATGACAAAGCAGATCAGGCCTTTAGCCTTGGCTGGCAGTTGATCTTGGTGGGAAGGACTGACAGGACGAATATGAAACGAGTTTTTCCCCCAAAGTATTTAACTAAAATGGTTCAATCTGCTCCCAACTTCGAATTTTGCCTATCTATTCCTAAATAAAAATAATAATAATTCACTCGAAAATTGATCTCAGAAATCAGTGCCAATACATTTCGATTACATATTAATAACTGTACGTATTGTTGCTTTATCGCTTTGAGATATTTACTGGTCCGAGTGACGTAAATATACAGCAGGTGTACATAAATACATAAATAAAATTGTACAAAGAAATTTACCTTTTGAAAGAAATCAAAACAATGGCTATTGTTCGGAAAGAGAATCATCTTCCACTACGACATCAGATAATGTCACTTATAGTGATTCATGTTCTGATAATTTATCCGTACTTTTAGTTGACTCACCAGTTGCTGTTTTAAGTTAACCAGTTTTTCATCATCAAAAGGATTGACACGCTTATTACTATAGCGATGTATCATTTCTGGATGAAAACCTGCATTTTTGCCCAAGTGGACAGCCATTTCTTAATTTCAGCCCTTTGAACCAACACATCATATTCTTTTTCCTCATCTGATGACTCACCGGCCATGCTGGAAGAGGGACGGATACTCACCTTTCTGGCAAATATCAAATTCAATTTTCAACGAAAACGGGACGAATTTGGCGTGGACGAAAATTGGAGTTCCGCTGCATCTGTGTGTAATTTTCCCGTCCACAGGCTTTTATAGACTTGTCTTTGTGCTTTATAATTATCCTACTCCAAACAGGGAAAATCCACAGGTCACGAGACAGTTTAATATTTCAGGGAGTGGTAGATAGGCTGCATGCATTCCTGGGACCTAGGCTACACTCTCTCGTGGGACGTAGGTGGGTTAGGGTTAGGGCCAGTTCTAGATTCTTTAGGGTAGTAAAAGTATCAGAAGCCGGGACACCCAGACTTACTATCCTCTAAAATACTGGACTGTCCTGTGACGTCATCTGGGGGTAGGATATTAATAAAGAACCTTTTTCTTTGCCGTTTGTGGTGCTATGATGGTTGGTACGTTTGCTTGCCGAGTCGGTGATTTGGGTTTAGTAACCAGAAGTAGTCGGATTCTTTTTGACCAGTATGGACAGGAGTCCACCCAGCCTCATAAACACGTGTTTCAGTCATAATTGTCTGAGCATTGTCTCGAAAGGAAAAGCGACGACTGAGCGAACTGCCAGTCCAACTTCACATGTTAGTCTTGAATGTTGAATGGCTGCGAAAGCACGTCGTATCCAAGTGACAGTACAGTATTTGCTACACCACTACCAGTCAGTGTTTACATTCAAATATTTAGTTTGTTTACCTTTGTCTTTTTTATGCTAAAAACGTCAAGCTAGCCAAATGTTGAATTTTTCATTTTCTTTCCCCGTATCACTTGTCAATTTTCTTTAGAGTCTTAGTTTGAACAGCAGGAAAAAAAGAGGGAAATAATGGTAATTACACAGAAAAAGTGACCCACCAAAATGCAGCGTCAAAGTAAACGGGACAAACCTCAAGCAAGATGACATGCATCCTGTTTCAGAGTCAAGTGATTTCTCATCTAACTCGAAGCATATATAAGGTCTGCTAAACAAATAACATGTCGAGAAATAAACAAAGACACCAAAAGCTTGTGTTCATTGTTCGTATCCCTTGGCGCTGCACGCTTGCGTGATCACGAGGCATTCATTTGAAGCCTTTATTGTGCTCTGTTTATTATCCCCCCCCCCCCCTCCTGTAAACAAAACGGATGCCAATACCCCCAGTTATCTAAATGTGCATGCATGTTTCCCATTTCGTCTGATATTTGCCTCGGGACAGCGATTCTTAAACTAATGAACACAGAAGCAACCAGTCAGCTTAGCTAAAGGAAAAACGAACACACAACACGGGAACGTTTCAAATTTGCAGCGAGCTGGATTTTTTTCATAAATGACTTTGGCTTCCGGGTCGACGCAGCTTGAAAAGGGTACCAGATAAAGTCATGGAGAGTAACGCGCCCTGTTTGATGCTAACCAATCACCCACAGAGTGCCGATTGGTTTATAAAATATAGGTCTAACACTATATGTCCAATATGCCCAATGGTGTGAAAAAGGGGTCCTAAAGCATTGATGACATCAGAGAAATGAAACCGCAAAGTGCAGTTAATACCAAGATAGATAGGGAAAGCTGGTTCGCCATTTGTTAAGAGCGGAACACACAAAAACTACTCCTCTATGCCCAAAACTTTAGTATAACGATTTTCAAGAGGACAACCAAGAACCTGCATATTGACAAAACCAACACCTTAAAACAAAACAAGTTCCCTTTAGTTGTCGCAAAACAGATAGGGCATAAACCACAGCACACAAAAACGCTTGGAGGCAAGGTCTGAACAGGTACAGTGAGCACAACACTTGTTATACTGGTTTCACAGTGGACAGACAAGACAAATAAGCATATAACTTTTATAACAGTCACTCTCCACAAAAACCTGACTCACTGTCTGAAACGTTTGCAAATGCTTCATTACCTTCTGTCCTGTGTGGACTTGATAGGGTAGAATCCCCTGACACTAATGTATCCGGAAACACTTTTTAGACTCACTGACCTGCCACCTGGGTCACGGGTAAATATTGCTTACAAGTCGCTCACCTTGATAAACATTGGGCGACTGTTGATTCTGCTATCTCTGTGCCATCGATTTGTCTTTGGTCTGTCGGATCTGGTTATTCATTTTACTTTGGCAAATGGCACGTTTAATAAAGCCAAAATAGCCACGGCACAATACCCTGGGAGGGAATTGTGTGGCTTTTTTTTTTTTATTTAGAGAACGGTAAAATGGGAGATACTGAGTTGGCTGTGCGAGATGTGTGTAGAGGTAAAGTCGGGAGATGTGAACCAGCGTCATTGCACACGGTTATAAACCACAAGTGCTCTGCCACCAGTATGGACAGTTGATAAGAATTGCCCGCCTGTGTCGCTGTTCGCACGTAACTCTGTAGCTACAGCCATGTCCCTCCATTTACCCCAGAGGGTCAACTCTGGTACCCATTTCCTAGAGGCTGGGTGAACCACGGGAACCGCCCGGTTTCGAACACCGACCTTGGCTGCAGCGAGTCGCAGCTGGATTTGAGAGCCAGCCTCTTATCGACTGCGCGAGATGTGTTTTCTCTTCCAGTGGTTTTGTTTATTGAACAGCTTTTTGGTCAAATCTCCCAGACATGGTTAGGCATCACCTTGTACAGCAAAGTCGAGGTGGTGGTCACGTAGGAAAGGAATTAGCTTACAGGGGTACCGACGAAACATGGGGGGGGGGAGGGGAGACTGGGGATAATGCGGGGAGTTTAGCTCTCACACGTCTCCTTTAGGTTGGGGGGTTAAGCTCTCTTAGACATCTTCTTGGCGGGAGGGGGGGCGGAGACTGGGGATAATGCGGAGAGTTTAGCTCTCACACATCTCCTTTGGGTTGGGGGTTAATCTCTCTTACACATTTTCTTTGCGGGGGGGGGGGGGGGCTCAAGAGACCTTAGTATGGTTTAAGTTAATAATATTAACAATGATAATAATCTGCTGAACAGCAATTAAATATAAACATCTATTTCTAAAAAGAAAACAAATACTCAGGTATAAAACTATACATGGTTGGGTGGAGCTTATCTCGCTTTATGGCAGTGGCTCTCAACCTTCCTAATGCCGCGACCCTTTAATACAGTTCCTCGTGTTGTGATAACCCCCCGGCAATAAAAAAAAATGTCTTCGCAACTTCACAATTTCAGTAAATATGTGTTTTCCAATGGTCTTAGGCGACCCCTGTGACCCACAGGTTGAGAATCGTTGGTTTAGGGTGTTTCCGTGGCGAAGGGATCAAGCTGTTTGCCTTACGTTTTGAAGGTCGTGAGTTCGTTTCAGGACTACTCAGTTCAGTTCACGAATGCAATTTTTACGGAGATCTTTAGTGATCGTCGCCGGGGCTAAGGAGTTCGTGCTTTGCGCGACGCGCAAGACAAGCGACTAGCCGTTATGTGGAGACAGATCGAGCCATGTGGGATAAAACCCGGTGCAATAAAGTCTACCCTCTCGACTTTAGGTTTAACAAATGTCTAGGGTGAGGGGACCTCTACCCCTCTGCAAATGTTTTGGGTTGGAGCCGTTTAAGGGGTTTCAGCCACCCCCCCCCCCTTCCCCCTCCCCGATTTCCAGCATTCCTGCTAGATAAAAGACAGTAGTTTCAGTTTCAACACTCATTTTTTTTTTTAAACCACACTAAAATAATTCTGTATGAAGACCAAAGAGCAGATGGATCCACAAAACCCTTATACAGAGGGGAAGTAGAGGTGGTGCAGTAGGCTGGGTACCATTTTACAAATAAAGTGGCTCACATTCAACACAGTAGACAGGAAAAAATGTTTTAATTACACGACAATGGTTCTGTAAGCAATTACCAATAAACTAACAAAATTTATTAACTGGTGATTCGGCACAGTCAGCATATTTTATGCCGTGTGTTACGTAAGATGGGTGAGAACATATTGACTGTAATCTTCTTCTTTTTCTTTTTAGTGTTGACTGACTGTAAACGTCAGCAGAAGGTTCCGGTTGTTCGTCCACTTCTGGGCTTTGCTCCTGCTCCCGCACTTGAGTTGCGCATGTACATCCGTTTTACAGATCCGGCTTATTTGTATGCAGACTGCTGGTTCCTTGCCCGTTAGACAAATGCACTTTGACGGAAACAGCCATTTTTAGTCGCATTGTACGAAATGCTTGTTAGGGAGGCAGCAACGTCCCCCCCCCCCCCCCCCCCCCCCCCCCCCCCCCCCCCCCCCCCCCCCCAAGGGACCTTGGATTCCACACGAGGAATTTGACTGTAATCAGAAGAGACTGCTCAAGAAAAGATGACATCAGAGAAATGGTAGGAGAAACATCGTGCAATTATTACTGCAAAAGACAGGGAGAGTGTTGGTTTGTCATTTAATGAGTATCCTAGTCGTAGTACTGTTGTGTCATGTGTCACACAGGGCTCGCAGTTTATTATGCATTCCGTTAAATCGTGTGCAGTTATTTTGATATCATGGATAGAATCCAGGTCCAGAACCTTTGGGTTCATTTGCCAGTATTAAACTTCGTTCTAGGTTCTCGTTAGGATATCCTCGTGTCCTTAATCCCCCTGTGACCCGCTCGCATACAAGTCCACCATTGTGTCACACATTCACACATACAAATTGTATGCCGTCTCCACAATGAAGGCTGACCACAGTGTACCTACTATTGTCTTTTGGGGATACAACATGGGAAGTCCTCAGTCTTTTCTATGGTGTGATTCTCATACCATCGTCCAAACCATAATTTTTTTTAAACCATACAGTAGAACCTCGCTTAACGAACACCTCTCATAACGAGCAAAACAAATTGTAAAAGAATGACTCGCTTAACATGCGACGCTTCGCATAACGAGTGGCGAGTAGAGGGGAAGTCCCGAATTGTGCGCATGTTACATCAGTCTGTGTTGAGCACTCGTTCCAGTAGCATTGTAGTGTCACTTGTTATCACACATTTTCTCAAACTTGTGTTATATCGTGATATACGTACATGAATCCTCCAGGCCTACAAGATGACCTCTCTGAAGAAGTTAAGTTCATCAATATCCAGTTTCTGCCTCCCAACACCACTCCGTTACTCCAGCCCATGGACCAGCAAGTTATTTCCAACTTTAAAAAGCTCAACACTAAAGCACTCTTCGAGCATTGTTTTCAGGTGACTGAAGGGACCAACCTCCCTCTCAAAGAGTTTTGGAAAAATCACTTCCACATCATTGCCTGCCTCAAGATGATCGACAAGGTGGGGAAAGAGGTTACCAAGAGAACCCTAACTTCTGCTTGGAAGAAGCTTTGGCCGGAGAGCGTTGTCGATTTGTGACTTTGAGGGGTTCGAGACAGTACCTGTGGAACCTGTAGTCAACGAGATTGTGTCTTTGGCCACTATCATGGGATTGTAGGTGAATAACAATGATATCGAAGAGCTTGTGAAAGAGAACAGCCAAGAGCTGACTACCCAAGAGCTTATGGAGTTGCACTGTGTTTCACAACAAGAGGTTCTGGAGAAAAGTTTGTCAGAGGAGGAGGAGGTAACAGAAAAGCAACAATCTTCTGGCGAAATAAGAGAAATGCTGAAAGCATGGCAAACTGTTGCATCTTACATTGAGAAACATCACCTAAATAAGGAAATGGCTATGCACGCTGCAAATTTATTTAATGATAATGCCGTGTCGCATTTTTGCCAAATTTTGAAGTGTTGGCAAAAACAAATGTCTCTGGACATCTTTTTAGTAAAAAAATAAAACAATTAGCTATGTATCATAATTATTTAGAATTTTTTTTCTTTTCTGCAAATCGAATTCGCATTCCAGGTGGGTTTGTTTTGCGTTTGAAGAAAAGATCAAGATGATTCACTCTCCTTAACAATATGTATATAATTTTCTTTGAATAAAGGTTATACATAGCATTTTGTGGGTACGTTTTATTTGACATGGAACGCATTATCGTATTTTACATTAATTTATATGATAAAAATTGTTTCGCATAACGAGTGTTTCGCTTAACGAGTATGATTCTGGAATGAATTATGCTTGTTAAGCGAGGTCCCACTGTATTGCTCGAGGATCACGAAGTTGTTAAACTTGTTTCACTAACTAAGCCACAAAGCCATCAAGTATCACGTCAAATGTTGTATATTGCCACTTCCTTTTACTCACATTGAGCTGGGTGAAAAATCAATGTGGGTGTTTAAAATTCCATGCTTGAAATTATTTGAAATATCACAACCAGAGCTGAAGGCAGGCATTACTATACCCCCCATCCAACTAAGGTTAGGAATAATTGTCTATAAAGGAAAGAATTTAAAAAAAAACTGTCTCTGCATGAAGCTGCAAACACACATCAAACAAACAAAGTTAAAACTATTGTTTTCAATAAGAAGTATTTTATTTTCCGGTAGTATCAAACATATATGCATATTTGTAAACACAATGAAATATTTGTTTCGGCTATTAATTGTTGAAAGTATTTACATTAACAGTTTAGATTTCACCTGCAAATATTCACAATGTACAACACATCCCTGTGGTAACATATCATGAGTTCCAGAAAACTAAAGGAATCTTTACACAAAAAAAGCATTTTGAGCACATCCTGTTAGTCTCATATTTTTTAACCAGTCTACAATCAATGGGTGATATGATCAATATGTAAGTCACAGTTACTTCCCATGAAATGTTCTCCTTTCTACAATATGTGAGGATAAATTATTTTCTTCACCTTTCTGGTGCATATGGATGCCAGACCCATAGTTCTACAGACCAGGTGGCATGTTGTGGATAGTTAAAGTTAGTTGCCTATCAATTTCAGGACACTGTAGAACCAACCCACGCATTTTTTGGCTGTTGTGGTTTGTCTAGGCAAATTTACATCCAGTAGTTTCCATTGCTTTCTGGAAGTTAGGCTTCTTGATATCACTGTCGAAACCAACGCAATGCAATACCTCAGCATTATGAAGCTCGTTCGCAACACCTAAGCCACAGTACAGTGGGTAAGAATGATAAAAATCCATCTAGCTGGAGATTTGAATTCAAGACCTTTGGGCTGGTTGGCAAGTGTCTGGAAACTGTGCTGTCATGTCTCATATGACATGATATCAAGGTCCTTTACTATTTTTTTTCATGAAATAGTTCTTTTGGTCAGGAAATTATGAAATCAGAGAAAGATAGAATTAACAACTGCACTTACTGTCTAGACAGACTAAAGTGATTCAGTCTTTTAATGAGAATTACAACTGCAAAACTCCCCTCTGTGTCTGTAGTAGAACAGGTAACAGCACAAGGAAGACCAATAAGCAGATGGACTGACATCAACAACACATTACAATGAACACAAACACACCTGGCACTGGGACATAAACTACCCCCAACCTTACTACATGGTCTGGCACAAGGAAAAGAACAGTCCTAATGGTGGTTTGTCAATGGGTGGACCTTTCAATTAGTAAAATAGAGGTTAATATACTAGGAAAATGTTGCCTGTTCTTCTTCAGGGTGTCATAAATCAGTCCAATGCAGATCTAACTGGAGGTTTTTATTTTCAGTAGTTAGGCAATGCAGGTTTAACTCGGGAGTTTTATTTTCAGTAATTAGCCAAAGGAGGTTGAACTCAGCATTTTTATTTTAGGTAGTTAGCCAATGCTTTTACTTTGCTGGAAGAAAACATCATCACATTTAAACACCATCCGCAAAGGGGAAGCTTAGGTTATAACTGTGACTAGGCTATGTGTGCCATATAAAATAGCTTAGCATTGCTTGCCACCAACAGCCTTGAAAAGACGACTACTGCAGTGGTGATGCAATCAAAGAAAACAGACCCAAAAACTGTCCCAAATGGCGACGAAGGTGTCTACAGGCGACCCGGTCGCCGATGTAGCCAATGCAAACTTAACTGTGCATTTTTATTTTCAATAGTTAGACAATGCTTGTCTTATATTGTTGTTAAAATAATATCAAATATCACTGTTGTGATATCATGAAATGAAATCATTTTTTTAATGATTTGAAATCAAATCAAATCATTAAAAAAATATCAATGTAAAGTGGACTGCTAATAAACTGCTTGCAGCTGATGTCAGACCCCACTGTTTGTCAGGGCTGTGGAATTGTATTCATAATCCTTTAGCCACTGGAAAATATGAACTTTTTTTGTGGAACACACACAAAAAATCTTTATATCAATACATCCAAAGTTATGATCTAGGATATTTTCCAAACTTATGGCAACAGTAATCATGTATTAGTGATATTTGTGGCCTGATAAAAACATGACATACTGAGGAATGAATGAATCTAAAACTGGCAGCACTGTAATCAGGACATTCCCACACACATGTTCAAATTGGCATCACTGTAATCTGGACATTCCCCCACACATGTTCACATTGGCATCACTGTAATCTGGACATTCCCACACACGCTCAAACTGGCATCACTGTAATCAGGACATTCCCACACACATGCTCAAAGCGGCATACCTGTAATCTGGACATTTCCACACACGCTTAAAGCAGCATCACTGTAATCAGGACATTCCCACACACATGCTCAAAGCAGCATAACTGTAATCTGGACATTTCCACACACGCTTAAAGCAGCATCACTGTAATCTGGACATTTCCACACATGCTCTGTTTCCTTCTTCAGCAGCCAAAGAAGAGTTCCTATGCTGTTAGTGCCTGACCTGATTAAAAATCCAACCCCCTCCCCCACATAATGAATTACTAAGGAACAATTTACAAGATGGCACTAATTCACTTCATCAGGCATACAGAACTTTACTCTGTAGTCCTAAATAGTTGTTACTGCAACATTTACCCTCCCAACTGAAATGTTACAGAAACATTCTTTAAAAAAAACAAAACAAGAAGAACAATAATTAAGTTTTATCAGATCTAAACATCAAATAAAGTGGGCTCATTAATAACATCATGTTTTGGAAACAGAAATACTTTGACCAAATAAAACAAAAGTGGCTTAGATAGAACAGTGGTGGAAAATTCAGCTCTTGGCCTATGAAACAGGGGTCAACCACCAAGTAGGTGGCTAAAGAATGTTAAGATACTTGGACATTTGGCAAAGGTTCAAGTGTTTTTCCAGAAGGCCGTGATGGGCGCGATGTTCGGCAAAGAACCTGTCATGTGATGATGATAACAAGCCTTAACAGCATGCAAGCACTAATCAGCATAGTGTGAAAATATTTTTAAATATCTTACATGCATCTCTTTAAAAATATAAAACTGGACAACCCCCACAATAAAAGTTTATTGCAATGTATCCAGTGCTATCAATCTCTTCTAGGGTATGATTCTTATTCTACTAGTTAAAGCTACGAGAACTCCTTTTCCAAACTGTGGAACTGAACCCTGGTAAATGTCAATGATCGCATTGTGAAATAATCTCACTAACCTCTAAGCCACACAGCCCATCTCTGACAGTGTTTCCATGTCATCTGGCACTCATCCTCGCTCTTAAAAGCACTCATAGGTGAATTATCCCATACAGACATTCATTGGTATTGCTTTGCCATCACAGAAGTCAACAGACAAGAAGTAGATGTAAGAAAACAGGCTACTGGCTACTGGTTAACAAAATTAATGTCATGGCACTCGGGGCACGCCCATATATCATCAGTCTCCTTAAACAAATGTGAAAGCATACTCTGACAAAATACCTTCATCACTTATAGATTGTAGGATAAACTTAACAATAGAAACATGACAAATTCTATCCAAACTAGATTTGAACTCGTGCTTAATATAACTAGAGGGAAATAAAGGTGCCCAGAGCAATACCAAATACAATGAGAAAGAAAAGATCAAATGGTTTGGGCATCTAATGAGAATATACAAACATTGTTACACATGCTACATTTAATAAGAGTTTACATGAACGCAAGAGGGTGTACTAGCAGAAGTGGACTCATGACATTAAAGATATTGTATTCACTGGGAATTACTATAACCAGTGCCCCTCACTGAGCTCCTCCACTGACACCTGACGGCACAAGTGGAAGGTCATGATTTAGATGACCTCCAAATGATACCATTGACAAACAGGTCAGATAATAAAGTGTCTGGGAAGATGTGAAGAGGGCTGGTGGGTAGAAAAGGAAGGAAGCAGAAGAGACTGCAGCAGCAGCAGGAGAAAAAGAAGAAAACAATGTAAATTAATGGTCTGATTCCAGTATAACCAGCTTTCCTTCAATTTTTCTGTTGTCTAGTGTCTTATCTGGTATCTACAACTGCCCTCTCATCTACTTTGAGTGTCAACCAAAACCCTCACTTTCTGTCTCCTGTTATTTTGATAATCTCAGCAATTTCCAATTTTTCCACATTTCCAGGAACTAAAACCACACAACAGCACATGAAATCAACTAGTCAGCAGTGCAAGCTTCGTAAACCTGCAATACACCACCTAGAAAGAAGAGGCTCTGGCCAAAAAGGAACACAGCGAATGACCACGATGGGTCAGCATCCATTTCCAGTGTCTCCTGCAGGACATCGATAGCATTGAAGGTGAAAACAAGTCCTCCAATAAGGCTCACGATAACTGTAAATGGCCAAATAAGAATAATGAGTTTGAAAAGTATTATACATCTCAAGTTTTTAGTGTCAACTTTGTCACACATCTTCACGATGATTTCAGATTTATAACCTTTAAGTTATAAGTTATGATTTCGGTTATCTTCATGCCACTCCGGACACATTTTGATACGAGCAGGTCTTGACTGCAATCACCAAGGACTATGATTCCCCTGCCTCTGTATCTCCTTTGGTTCATATGCCTCCCTGCCTCTTTCTAACTATATCCACAAAATGTCACTGTTGACACTTAGGGCTTTTACAGATTGTCTCCAGTGCTGTCAGTCTGTCCTGGTAGTTATGTGCTTTGGATATTTTCTATAGGGGATGCTGGTGTGTTGGGAAATGAGTAGGCAGATGAACTGGCCAGTTCTGCACCATTTAGTGGTGATCTGATGTACGACAAGCTAGATGTTGTGAGCGCCCTTTGGAAGTGAGTGAACAGTGCAGAGGCACAAATAGATAATTACAGTTGGAGGAGAATGGTGATGCGGGAAGTTACCAGGGGATCTGGCCGACACTCAGCGTAAAGGTGAGACGGATGTACAATCAGACAGTTAAGGATACCATGGGAAGTAGAGCTTGCTGTTGAAGATGGAGATGGAGCGCTTATGAGAGTGTTCCTAGTTCTATAATGTCTTTTCTTAATTCAACATTTAATCTGTAGCTTTTCTGCCCATAGTATACAACATCAATTTCCCTTTCTAATTGCCATCCATTGGTGAACTGTCCAAGCCAAAGTATCATGACCATTCTCAAAACATGTCCAGCCATCCTCCTATTCTTTATTTTGATAACATTTACCAACGATAAACATGTTATTTTCCGCCTCAGTATTCATTTGTGTTCTTGTTTGCCAAAACATGCCTCCCTTAGCACAATAAAACACTACTGTATGGAAAGACAAGAAGGTAACAACAATAATAATCTTATCAACCAGAAGCCAACAACACACACCATTAGAGGCACTAACTGTCGTAAAAAAATTACTGTCACAGTGTTATATATGTCCAGCATGCCTTTCCTTTGAGTGCAGAGTGTTGACCAGATCACATGGTCACTCCTAGCTGTAATTCTATCCAGACCATAAAGCTGTAATTCTATCCAGACCATAGAGCTGTAATTCTATCCAGACCATAAAGCTGTAATTCTATCCAGACCATAGAGCTGTAATTCTATCCAGACCATAGAGCTGTAATTCTATCCAGACCATAGAGCTGTAATTCTATCCAGACCATAAAGCTGTAATTCTATCCAGACCATAGAGCTGTAATTCTATCCAGACCATAAAGCTGTAATTCTATCCAGACCATAGAGCTGTAATTCTATCAAGACCATAAAGCTGTAATTCTATCCAGACCATAGAGCTGTAATTCTATCCAGACCATAAAGCTGTAATTCTATCCGGACCATAAAGCTGTAATTCTATCCAGACCATAAGCTGTAATTCTATCCAGACCATAAAGCTGTAATTCTATCCAGACCATAGAGCTGTAATTCTATTCAGACCATAGTGCTGTAATTCTATCCAGACCATAAAGCTGTAATTCTATCCAGACCATAAAGCTGTAATTCTATCCAGACCATAAAGCTGTAATTCTATCCAGACCATAAAGCTGTAATTCTATCCAGACCATAAAGCTGTAATTCTATCCAGACCATAAAGCTGTAATTCTAACCAGACCATAATGATCTATTCATGCCTCTGTATTTTTCACTTGCTCCTCAAGGGTCTTGATCACATCTAGCTAGTCATGCATCAAATCACCACCTAGTGCAGAACCAGCCAGTCTGTCTGCCTGTTATATTCCCAACACTCCTGTCTGCACCAGAGAAAATCTCCAAAGAATGCCAACTAGAAGATAATCTCCTTAGCTCTGGCAATTTGTCTTGTCTTAAGGTCCACAAACATCATTAATGTTACAAAGTACCATAACAATGATTATTTTGTTCATCAGTTCTCGTTATGCCTAGTGGCACATGAGGCTTCAATTCTAAGAGAGGACTTTCCATGCTTTCCTGTCCAGTGCAATCTTCAGTGCAGTTTTCCATGTCAAAGATGCTGCACTCAGGTCACTTTGCATCGTTCGTCTCCATGTTGTTTTTGAGCACCCCTTCTTTCTCTTTCCCTTTGGTATCCATGTGAGAGCTGTTTTGGCAGGTATATCAGGATTCATTCTCATAACGTGGCCAAGCCATTTCCATCTTCTCTTGGTTATCATACTGTCTAAAGTTTCTTGGTTTGTGACTTGAAGTAGTTGAGTGTTTGAGATTGTATCTGGCCAGAAAATTTTGATAATTCTACGTTGACATGTGTGGTAAAAGGTGGACAGCTTGTGTACATCCTTTTTGGTCATTCTCCAGCATTCCGCTCCATAAAGAAGAACTGGCAAAATGATGCTCTTGTAGAGTCGGAGTTTTGTTCCTCTGCAGTAACTGTTGGATTTCCAGATTTGCTTCATCCTTTCAAAAGCAGCTCTAGCTTTGTTCAGACGTGACTGTATGTCCTCGTCAGTCCCTCCCGTTAGGGACACCACACTGCCAAGATATGTGAAATGTTCTACATTTTCAAGAGTTTGGTTATTAATGGTCACTGGTTGTTGGTTTGGACTGCTTGTCATGATCTTAGTTTTCTTTGTATTAATTCTCAGTCCCACCATTTCTGCTCTGCTGTGTAGTCTGTTACTTTTTCCTTGTTTATGTTCATGTTTATGTGATAGGTGTGCTATATCATCTGCAAAATCAAGGTCCTCAAGCATGGTGAATGGAGTCCATCGTATGCCTCTTAATGCCCTGTCTACTGTGTTCTTTAGTATCCAATCAATCACAAGGTTGAAGAGGAGAGATGACATAACACATCCCTGTCTTACACCTGTCTTTACTGGGAAAGATGTATTGTAATTTTTTATACTGCAGGAAAAGTCTTTATAGAAGAGAACAATTATGTTGACTATTTTTTTTTTGGAATTCCATAATGTCGTAAAACTTTCCAAAGACCGTCTCTATGGACGCTGTCAAAAGCTTTCTCAAAGTCCACAAAATTAATATATATACTTCTCTGCCATTCATTGCATTGTTCTAAAATGTTACGTTTTCATTTTGCTCAGCTTTACCATAAATCTAACCCATTAAATTATTTCCATGCAATAATGTGGTTTCCCATTACTTCAATAAAAACAAACAACAGCATGAAACCGTACCTGAAACAAAATCTGCAATAGCTGTGATCAGACTGCCAATGTGAATACCTGATGCCATGTAAGCCATCCACAGTGAGGTCAGAAGTGTTCCAAACTCCAAGATCAGACCCAGGACAACCATGGCTCTACACCCATAGACCCAGTCTGTGGGTCAAAGTTTAAAGTTAGAAATAGCCAGGTAACCATGTTTGATTTTCTTATATTACCTTACTGTGGGTAAAAAAAATGTTTAAATGTCTGGGTATCAGATGTTTATCCCTCTTCCAATTTATCTTTCTCGTTCATTCCTATATTTATTATCTATTCATATTATCCCTCTTCCAATTTATCTTCCTCTTCCATTCCCATATTTCTTATCTATTCATGTGTTTACCCCTATTCCAATTTATCTTTCTCTTCCATTCATTTGTTATTTATTCATGTTTATCCCTATTCTAATTTATCTACCTCTTACCTTCCCATATTTCTATATACTCTTGTTTATCCCTCTTCCATTTTATCTTCCTCTTCCATTCCTGTATTTCTTATCTATTCATGTTAATCCCTCTTCCAATTCACCTTCCTCTTAAATTCTCATACTTCTTATCTATTCATGTTTACCCCTCTTCAAATTTACCTTCCTTTTCAATGCCCAATTTGTCGTCTTTTCATGTTTATCCCTCTTTCATTGCCATATTTCTGATCTATTCATGTATTCCTCTGTCATTCATGACTTCTGTTTCCAGTCAGGGTTTTTTCCCATTCATATTTTCTATCCTATTCATCCACAGAATTAAGCTAGCTTTTTCATTCACAATGAAACCAGAAGTTAAGACACTCATGACAGATACTGCTCTTGAGATGTCAAAAGTTATGCTATGACATACTCCAGACCAAAGCATAATAGGTGAGCTTTACTTTTAAAAAGGCAATATAAACTCTGCATAAAACATACACTGTCTTGCATTTTAAAATCAGTGGCCAGAATTCTTTAGTAAGCTCAGACCAAATATAAAAGATATATGAACACATAATGTATTGCTTTGCGGGATGCAATTTTGTATGTGGTTACTTTAAAGCTCTTCTCTGGCTGTCGAGGGCCCTAATATAATCTAACAGTTGAACAAGGTTTCTGGGACTTGTGCACACAGGGTTCTGAATGGTGGCACTTTAAGAGTGTTCTGTATTTTCTTCTTCTTCTTCTTCAGGGTAAACAGTGTCCGGGTTTGCCATCCAGGCATATATTTGAAAGCCCAGGGCAGAAAACATTCAGGTAGCAGTCTATAGCAGACAAACTGATTGAATGAGACAATTTCTATATTTAAGTGAAACACAAATACAACTGCCCTTACAACAGACTGGTGTGGCCATTATGGATGTCCCAATTATAACTTGGGAGACTGAACAGGTATCTGGAACTTGCCCTAATGGCCCATCATCTAGATATATTTTAGAATCTTGGGTGGTCAAACCTTCAGGCAGCCGCCTGGAGGGAAGAAAACGTAAGGCAGAAAGGAGACAATTTCCCAGTATATTATCCCCTTCCCATACACGCCTGCAAGTAGATTTTTGTAGTTCTAAGTTGCCCCAGTGTAACTGTTCTCTATGCTTAAATGGGGCATCTGAGATTTGTTCCTGTTAGACTGGCATCCGAATAGAGCCATCTGAGCCAATATCTGAAACCTTTTGGTCCCAGAGGGAGAATAAAAATAAACAGACATAAATTTTGAACTAATTATACTAATTGTTCATCACCCTATAGGAGTTAAAACAAAGAAACAGAAACCAACCTGTTCCTCTGTCTATGGATGTCATAAACACAATCATATCCATACAACTGAAAGTCTGGGTGTCATCGCAAATGTCCCAGAATCCAATGTGCTTTAGTTTGTTTGGAATCAATTCAGCATAAGCAAAGTTGGTGGATGCAATAGCTGCGATCATACAGATGAATCCTGGAAAAGAAAATATGCTTAGATGTAGCAGTGGATATAAATTAATTGACAATGGCATTACAATTCAATGGTGAGTATATAATTATGTTAACAGCATTGCTGTGACTGCAGGAATATTCTATATTATTAAGAGTATCACTATCATCATGTGCTCCGCCAAAAAGCATGACTGTCATGTCTCGCCATTCCAAACAATCATAGATCAGGTCAGTGTTCTTGTCCCCCCCCCCCCCCCCTCCTCCATATGGCTAAGCATTCCAGTATATTTACTTGCGTGCCTTCCCCTTCTCTTTCCATCAGTCTTGCCAGTTGATACCAAGTTCCTAGTACATTCCTTTTAATGTCTTTAAAAAAAAACACCCAACTATCTACACCCACTTTTTTTTTAAATCGTCTCAAGAAAGGCTGCCTGTTTTTTTATTCATCACTCCATGATATTCTGCAGCTTCTTCTCAAAAACCACTTTCTGCTATGAGTAAATGTCTTTCAGTCTGTCTGCTTATTCTCCATGTCTCAATGCATAGAACATCATAGATAATTTATAGCACTATATTATAAATGGTGAACTTGTGCTGACTCCAGGCCAGTAAGGTTGGCAGTGTGCATCAGATTATTACATAGTGTAGCCATCACATGAGCCCTAATTTTACCTTCCTAGTTTTAGTTTTGTCAAATCTAATAGCGACCTTATATATTTTTTACTTTGCTTGTGCAAGCTTCAAGATTTTGCTCGGACTGACAAGCTTTTATTAGTTTTCAAATGGGACAGTGAAGAACATTTTGTGTGATTTCCACTGGCACAGGAACTGTATTAGAAAAGGAGCAAGCCTGTTTTAATTATATTGACAGACAAGGAATCAAATGGTTCAGCTATCTAGTAATAATACAGCCAGACAAAAACTGCATAAGACTTTTTACAGCAGAATATTTGTAAGTGAAGTCAAGGGGAAGACCAAGAAAGAGATGGATAAATGATGTAGCTGAAACCTAGAAAAGGATAAATAAACCCATCACCAAAGCCGTCCGAGAAGTGCAAGACAAATACAGAAAACCATGACACTGGACTACAACCTAGTACCCGTGAGGAGACCCCCCCACCCCCCCCCCCTAAAAAAGATAGCAACTGAGTAGTTTTAGGGTGACTCATCTGCAGTGATGTTGATATCTCAGTTAATGATAATAGCTTCCTAGCAGCTAGAATACGCCAAAATGGTCTAGAGAAAATAGTACAGAGGGTTGGTTCCTGGAAGAAGAATCGCTATATGACCAGCATGATGATAGATACAGGATATGAGGATCTCCTCGGCATAAAGTTCATGACAGGAAAGTTGGCATGTGATCAACAGGCTTTTTGGCATGCCATGATAACAGCAACAGTTTGCAAAGAACCGAATACATGATGAGGAGGGTGAATAGGGTATCCTAAACAGCCCTGTTGGGCTGGCATCCTCATTTGAGCTGAATGTCAAAAAGCTGTTTACCATCTTGAAGGCAATGGCTCATAGGCAACTCCATGACAAGGTGTCGATCTAAACACAAACTAATCCAACACCAACCAGAGGATACACATAGGCCACCAACCAGAGGATACACATAAGCCTTTAATGTGACTACAATCACGAATATGGTAGTTTAGCCAATAGGTAGTTCACGCTGCTAACCAAACCACAGACCTGCCACGGTGCTTTACTATCACCACCCATGCACTGGCCCTACAGCTGCTAACAGGGTCTGAATCAACAGTCTCTGATAAAGCTCTTTCCTTGATCTCTTTAACCTACACCTCAATTGACATGCCTCTGCACAGCCCTGGATAGTGTGCTCAAACACTGAGCTGATTTGCCTGTGTATGAAACCCATGATATTGCTCTCTTTATTTTCTTCTTCACCATCAAAACCTCCTCATGAGCCACCTCACAAAGAAACAAATTAGTAATCAGGTGATGGGGGCTTTAGCAAATATGTTTAAATACACTGGACTATCACTACACCACACATGTTGTTAAAAAGCCTACCCATAATAGTACTTACATTAAAATACCATCAACTAACATACTACCACAGACTACACTATCTATCAAAATTCAAAAGTCCCTAAGTTACTATCATCACCCTCAATCCATCCATAGCCACAAAGGCCTCTTACACTGATATTTGAGTCCTTCCCAGTCATAATATGGCTGTTTACAGTTTTGGGTCCTTTCCAGCCATGTTATGGCTATTTAAGGTTTTGTGTTTTCCCCAGCCATGTTATGGCCAATTAAAGTTTTGGGTCCTCTCCAGCCATGATAGGTATTGAAAGTTGTGGCTATCCCCAGTCAAAATATGGCTATTTAAAGTTTTGGGTCCTCCCCAGCCATAATATGGCTATTTCAAGCTTGGATCCTCAACATTGTTAAGGCTCAATCAAACTTCTTGCTTGTAACAGGTATGCTTCCGGCTGACTGAAAACTGAACGGTTGAATGGACTTACCAATAAACATCAGGAAAAAAGAACACCTCCATTTGAGTGATGTTTCTCCCAAACCCATGGTGGCTTGCTTTGTGCTGAAGAACTTAAATTAAAAGAGGAACTGAGGTGGGCCTAGACATAAACCTGAAAATAAAAGTGAGGAGATGTTTGATTAATCAACACAGAACAGGTGTCATCAGTCGTTTTAGGCTTGTGAAGCCTGGTAAATGATATCACACTTCTAGTTTGAGAAAGGAGGTAGAGGCAGTCACTGCTGCTTTCCGCTGGCTTTAGAATCAGCTGTACACACATGTCGTAATTGTAACTGACTCACAGAGCATGTTGAGAAAGGAGGAGACAGGTATGCTCTGCATAGAGTGGCAAGCATTACTTCAGAGGTCCCAGGTAGTTAGCATCCTTTGGATATTTTTTCCAGGTCACGTTTGTGTGTTGGGAAACGAGCAGGCAGACAATCTGGCATGTTCTGCAACCACTTGGTGTTAAACTGATGTATGACAAACTAGATGTTGTGAGGGCCCTTTTGGAGCGAGTGAACAGTGCGGAGGCACAAACAGATGATTATGGTCTGAGGATAATGGTGCTGTGGGGAGTTACCAGGAGATCTGGCCAATGCTCAACACTCAAGAGAAAAGTGAGACGGATGTAGACAGTTACTGGTACCATTGGAACTGGAACTCTTCACTTGCTGATTAAGATGGGGATGGAGCACTTATGGGAGTGTCCCAAATGCTGTGATGCTGATTCTTAGTTCAACATTTTGAAGAGGAGATCAGAGCACCTATTGATCTATCTGGACTGATGTTATAATAATCCTCATAAATCACTACAAAAGTGAAAAAAGATACAAATAAGAGAGCATAATCTTTTGATAATGAAAGGTACTAGATTCCAGAGCTAGGCATGAACACTCAGAATGTAAGTGGTGTACCCTTAGGATAGGTACTTCAGAAAGTTGATGTTATTACAGGAGACAGAGGGAGATTGAAAAGTGCAGAGCTGAAGCAAATTCCTAAGTGTCTGTCAATGTCTCTCTGCCAACTGCTAAGTCCAACGAAAATAACGTGAGTCCAAACATTTTATGTCCGACCACAGCACAATAGCCTGCTACCACTATGGTATACGCATACTATATGGGCCGGTGTTTGCGTGCGTCTGATCTCTCGCTCGTCACTCGACCACAGGCAGACCGTCTGCCATGGCGACCAATACACCACAAATGAACCAAGTCTCACCAGTACGTATTGATACACCGTCGTCTCGTCCGATAAAATTACGTGTTCCATCAAGTGCAGCAGGGGATTTCACTGGGCCTGGCTTCATGAACCAGGTTGGCCCACCTTTGAGATTGTTTAGGATTGTAACGAGCCAAAACAATTGTTGACGAAGGACGTTCTACTGACGATCGGTGGACTCCTGCTGTTTTTGCTCCCCTGTGGAGATTTCTTATATTATTATTGGCCACATCGAACCCTGTCAAACAGCTTCAGTTCTAATTGTGGTCTATTTATTTAGTGCCAAGTTCAAGGGCTTCAATGGTTTGTTGTGCCAGTGGTTGTTACTGCCCCTAGCTGTATGATGTTGTCACTCTGAACATGTCCTCCAGAAAGTCAGTGTGTTCATCATTTAAACTGTCAGCCGTAATCTCATCATATGTTAGTGCCAAACCCACACTGCAACACAACTTTAGGTATCCTCCGAAAAACGGTGCTAAATTATTGTGGCAGAAAATATACCCTAACAGGGCTTCAGTCACGTGTCAATTGCGCACTTCCAGGGACTACAGTGCCACCGCCGAATTGCGAACTTACGGCAACTTCCGCCACCGCAAGAGTATCCCCCACGCCGCTTTCGCGGCCTAGATTGGGGCTAAACTAGATGGCTAGGACTCATGAGCAGCAGCTACAGCATCTCCTGCAGCTTCCTTCATTTTATTTGCTCGTGAGTCCTAGCCATCTAGTTTAGCCCCAATCTAGGCCGCATGAGCGGTGTTGGGGATACTCTCAACGGTGACAAAATTCGCTGGAAGCGCGCACTTTAAGATGACAGAAGTGAGCAATTGACACGTGACTGAGGCCCTGGTAGGGTATATTTTCCGCCTCGATAATTTAGGACCGTTATTTAGAGGATAGCCCAACTTTAAATCAAGTCAATGGTGACCTTTACTCTTTCTGTACCAGACAGTTGTTACTTTAATACTTTTTAGCTCCATGTATTTGCACTTTAGAGCAAATCTCTTGTCAATGGACTCAAACTGTAGAAATGTGAAACAGAACGAGTTAGCACAATGACTGCTGTAGGAAAAATGAATGGACAGAAGGATTTAGCCTAAGTGTGCCATGTATTTGAGTAATCAATAAACATGCTTGGAGTTTCTGGTACTGACAGTGTTTTTCAAAGCATAAATAACATAAAGGAAGATGCATAAATAACATAAATGTAGCTTTAAGACTAGCTGTCAGCGAGTTAGTTAAATTTACCATTTATTTTGAGAGCCAGATCAACAGACACATGAATTTTTCCTGCGGCAACTTATGAACGACTCAGTCACTGATGAAAACTTTTGGAGCTTTTAAACTGAAATGCTAAAGAAAATTCTTAGAATACTTAAATACTGTGGACACAGAAGAAGAAGAAAGACAAAGACAATTGAATTCCATTTATATTAATATTTTAAAGACAAAGAAATAAGTCAGTTTTCAAATTAAGTTATCGAGAACAGGACAGTGTCAATACTGTCATTTCCGCGTTGGGGGACTCATAACAAGGAGAGGGCTTTAGTTACCGCTCAGGTGAGAAACAAAATACTACAGGTATATTACTGTACAACTGTGTCTATCACGTCAATTATCATAACGATATACAGTTAGTAAATGGTGAGTTGTGTACCTGAGAATAGTATGACTTTTCTTGTAATTTCCCACGAAATATCAGTCTAGTCTCCTTTCATTGAAAGTATTTACCTGGTGGACAAGTGACTACCAAAGCGACATGCAAGTACGGTAACCCGTGTTGGCCAAATTCCTGTCTCCAATTTAAATCATATTGTTCGTTATTGAATCTTAGGATCTTATGTAATATATATGCAAACATTATCAACCGGTAAAGGTCATTAAAAAGAGTAAAGTAAAGGACGCTTTCTCACGCCTTCGGGTGTATTGGGCATATAGGGCTATACCTATGTGCACTAATCGGTGAATCGGCCCTCGGTGGGTGACTACTAACGCAGGCATTTGCACATAAAAAGATCTGATGTGAAAGCAAAAGGTCGCCCTTGGAGAATATGGATTAATGTCATTAAAGAGATACTACATCGACACTGAATGACAATAACCACTGCTGCCCCTCTAGCAATGGATCGCAGACTTCTTCCCCTCGCTTGTTGTCTACAATATCGGTGACATCCTTCATTCCCTTGTGGAATGATATTTTTCTTTATTTTCAAGCCCTGCCCTGGCTCTTGGGAGGGAGGGAGCAGCCTGCAAGTCCAGGACTTCGATTGCCGCACAAATAGGTAAATTTTTCTATGGTACGTTAGACACCTTGGTTCTTCTTTCGTTTTTTTTTTTTTCTCATACGGGTCTTTATTTCTGTGCCACAGGACATGCATTAACAGGCATGTATGCCAGACCAGTGGCAGGTTGTCCTGGTGTACTTCGGCGATGTTGAAGAACAGCGAGGGATGTATAGAGACGGGACCGCCAGTTACCGCTCGCAAGAGATGTAGCTCGTCTAGGCTGCGAGAAAATCTCTTGTTATAGGGCTGTATCTCAGCAGTGCAGCAATTCTTCCCTCTCGGCAGTCGTTTTAACCCAGTATTGTCATTGCATAGTATTTTCCGCTAGCTGCCATTACTCACGTTCCAAATTAGCTCTGACTACATCTTTAGAGGCCACCAACTCCGAGATCCTCTGTCAACTCGGTTCAAGTCATTAAAGTGAGGCCTTATCCGACGTGGAAGTACAGCAAGTCTTGCGTGAGTATCTGTTAAACCATCCCAGCGCCTGCTAGCGCCCGAGGAGAGGTACGGAGTAATTCCTTATTCACATCACAACGGCCTTAACTTTCTCTAACGCATGTGATAGCGCCTCAGAAAAAGAAAAACACTTATGATGCATGGTCTTCCATACCGTGATGGCAAACATTCTCTCTTGGCCACTACCTATCTCTTTTACCTACAATTTTCCCCACTGGCATTACGTACCCCATTTCTCCACTCTTCTGGTGTTCTTAAAGAGTAAATTGTTTTATTTCTCTTTGTGATTTAAGCTTGTCAAGAAATCTTCATTACGCTTTTTATCAGTTCATCGGGTTCTCATCTTTCTTCTATAAGCAAACCACAAATTTGCAGATTCCTCAAAATTGCTTATAAATCTTCACTCTCAATGACGCATGTCGGTACTCCAGGGTTCACTATCTGCGTGTCCAGTATGTTCAAGAGCACGGAGATGGACTAGGTACAAAGATTGGCTGAGTGACGACTGACAAAGTTCAGTTTTATTTTGGAGGCATGGCAAGTAAGGATAAAAGGAAATGAAAACGCGGATAGACTTGCATGTAAGGCTAATGTGGAGGGCGGACGAGCAATGGACAGGGCTATAGATGATATCCTCAGTGCGCCACAAAATGTGAGAAGTTTGCGACAATCAAGTCATTACTGCGGCTCTGCATCCATTATCAGACTACAATGACGGCAAATTAAAAGGGATGAGCTACACTTGCGGTCTGCCCCCCCCCCCCCCACCCCACCCCAATCCCGAATAAGTCTGCAGAATTAAATCTCAAGGATGAGAATCCCCCATGCTCAAATAGTAGCCATCGCTAAAGTTTGGCTATGCTCAAATCCTGGCCAGCCCTGTTCAACCGTAAGGTTGTATTGGGGCCCATGGCGGTAACAAAGTAGCCTGGAGTCCGACTGGGGAAGATTTTGAAAAGGATGGGGGGGGGGGGAGGAGGGCTAGACAAAAGCATTGCAGGAAACCAAAGAATATAAAAGCAATACATGTCAGCCAACATATACTGTGGAATTTAATGAGGAGGAGAAACGAACACTTATGGACTGATTGGTTCCATATGCAAGGAAAATTATCTGTCCGCTTTGTACAAGCATGGTTTTCTATGCTTTTATGCCAAAAATTACTTAGAAAACTATATTGTCAGTCGTAAGAATTATTCACTTTCATATGTGACTTTTTCTTTTTTTTTTTCATTGGTGTCACCAAACAGGTTTAGTTAGTATCCACTTAACGTTAACCAAAAATAAATATTTCAATACATATTTAGAAAAAGGAGGGGGGGGGAACATTGCTAATTCCTTTTTCTTTCAGTTTAGCCAAGTTATCAGAGTGATTCAGTAGCTCTCATCTTCTACATTTCTCCCTCCTTGCACTTTTCGTCCAGTACTGATTTATGCAGCCCTCAAAAGTTTGTAAGGAGAATGGAGACAGGAATGACTAAGCTAATTTCCTCAATCTCCGCTTTTCTTCTTCACCTTCACTGGCTATAAACTCCGGCGGAAAATTCTGGTTGTTCATCCACTTCTGAAAATTAATCTTGTCCCAGAACTCCAGTTTTTGTGTGTGTAAATCTGTTTTACACATGTCTTATTTGTATGCAGAATGTTGGTTCCTTGCCTCTCAGGCAGATGAACCCGAACTTAGAAGGAAACATCACTAGTTAGTCCTTTTCTTCTTCTTCTGCGTTCATCCGAAGATGTAATTGCGTTGTGTCCGTTTACAGCATGGCTGCGATATTTGCACCTTTCGGCCAACACATCCGACTTCTGCTGGCATTTGTTGACCGGGTTAGCCTTCCTGGTTAGGACATGGCAGTCTCATTGGTGTGTGGTCATCTTTATTTGCCAGGTCACAGGTGGTGCCCCAATCAGGCTGGTCCAGAGAAGCCACATAATGCTGATCAGCCCTCAAGAAAAGGCAGGGGCAGAACATGAGCATTCCCCGCCACCCAAGGAGGCATCCACAAATACAGAGCTAATATATGGTGCTCTGGTACTGAGCTCACCCAAGGAATCGTCAAGTCCTGCTCATGACTGTTTAACCTCACTTTCATATATTGAACATCTCATACATCATGGGCTATTTCTTTTGTAGCCAACAGTATGCAGTCTGCAGACCTAGGATTTAATTTACCTATACCACAAAATGAGTGTTTCTTTTGCATGTTAGACTTTTACTGCAGTGGACTTCCAAAGCCACTATAGTTTTACGTGGTTTACGAGCTCTGCATCTCTAGGGACTATCTGCTTCCTCATCCACTATAGTTTTACGTGGTTTACGAGCTCTGCATCTCTAGGGACTATCAGCTCAGAGAATCCCGGAGTTTTATTCTTCTTATACCTTCAGATGTCAGTGTGAATATATTTGAAGAAATCAGCAGTCAACTTTAGGTTGTTGACATCTCCACACAGTTTATCCTCAAAAGTTGCGGGTGTTAGCCAGAATAATTTTCTCTGTTCTGCATATATTGCACACTCTTGCAGCAAGTGTTTAGCTGTCATTTTACCCTTTCCACAGTTAAAATCATCATTGTCTCCTATCTTTAGTTTATTGAAAAAGTGGTGTTTCAGCCTATTATGTCATGTGAGGAGTCTAAAGATCACTACTTGTTCTCTCCAGCCAAGTTGGTAGTATGCATCATCCTTCCTGTAGCCTGGATGTTCAGAATCCCATTTGATACTATATGTGCTTCTTATAAACCTCTTGGCCTCATCATATGTTATCTAGAGATCCTTAGCGGCCTCAAGCAGCATTAGTTGCCGAAGGTGTCATTTAAAGTGATACCTCCCCTTTGGTCTGAAGTTGAGGAAATTGTGAAAAGAGCCAGCGGCAAGTCTGCTCCAGGTCCGAATGGTGTTCCGTACGTTCTTTACAAGCGTTGTCCGAAAGTCTTACGAATGCTTCATGGCTTGTTGAGACAAGCGTGGAGCCGAAAACACATATGTCCAGAGTGGCAAAAGGCCAACGGGGTCTACATTCCCAAAGAGCAGGACTCGAAGAGTCTTTCACAATTCAGGACTATCTCGCTGTTAAACGTTGAGGGTAAAATATTCTTCTCGGTCATGGCTCGCCGGCTCACACAGTATCTGATGGCGAACAAGTACATCGATACGAGTGTTCAAAAGGGTGGCGTCCCAGGCGTCCCTGGGTGCCTTGAACACGCGACCATGATTTGGGAGTCTATTCGGACAGCCAAGCATGAGAGTACCGAATTGCACGTTATATGGTTGGACCTCGCCAACGCCTATGGGGCAGTTCCCCATAAGCTATTGTAGCAGGCCCTTCGCATGTTTCACGTACCGGCACAGATCAACGACATGATTGAGCAATATTTCTCTAAGTTCGTTTTGCGCTTCTCTACCTCGACGTTTACCATGAGATGGACTGAGCTACAAGTTGGGATAGCTATGGGCTGTACGATCTCACCAATACTGTTCGTCATGGCCATGCAGATCATGTTAGACGGGGCGGTCGTCTACGGACAAGGCCTTCAAATTGGGGATCACTGGATGCCGCCACTACGTGCATTTATGGATGACACGACTATAATCACGGGCAGCGAGGAATCTGCCCGTACGATTCTGAAAAGATTGGACGAAAGCCATATGTACAAGCTCGAGAAGTACTGTGACTTAGCAGCCGGTCTGAGGAGGGACGAGGCGTACACAGTAAGGGTCTTCGCCGTCAAAGTGGGTGCAAGAGGTCTCGTTTCCACTTCGCTCTACAATGTGATTAAAGAACTAGGCTTGCGCGGTAATGAACGCAAACAGACACTTTAACAGCTAGGCGAGGTTGCTGAGACGGCTTCGAGCTTGTTCTGGACACAACGAAACAACGTAGGGGACGAGCCTCGGTGAGCTGGTCCGGGTGTCTAGCGGAATAGAATTTCTCATCCCTTAAAGTCCATCGTGTCCGAATTGTCTGCCAGTGTCCCTCTGCCACCTGCTAACAAAGTCCAATATGTGTCCGGTAAACCAATCGTAAGCTTGCCGCTCGGTCGTCCAGGTATGCAGACTGCTCTAATTATGCTACCGCGACGACTTCTTATCTCACAGTACCTTCAGCAAAATCACCAATTCGTCTTGTCCCTGTCCGAATAACATCCGGTAATTCGTACAGCAGAAGAAACCAACCCTGAGCTTCATGAACTCAGGTGGGCCCACTCGCTGAGAATGTCTAGGAGCTCGTGGGCCGAAACATTTGTCGACGAGAGGTTACTTCTACTGACGATTGGTAGACCCCTGCTGTACATGCTCCCCTGTGGAGTTTCTTCTTATTGTGCTTCTTATAAACCTCTTAGCCTCATCATATGTTGTGTCTATATCAGGCTGTGGTAGTCTTCCACCTTCCTTTGCCAATCTGTCAGTCTCTTCATTTAAGGTATGTTGCAATGGGATGGAATCCATTGTATTATGACTCTTTTTGATTTCTGACTTAGTCCATGGAGTGCAGCTCTGCTAGTTCTGTATCATTTTTGCTCTTCAGTGCTGAGACAACTGACTTTGCATCTGTGAATATAGCTATGTATTCCTCTTTATTTTTCTCTGACAGAAGCATCTCTGCTGCAGTTCTCAGGGCCTCGACTGTGTTTTCTTTGATCCATTTTTTAGATTGAGGACGATTCCCTCACCTCCATTTTCTGTTGACATTTTTGCTGATCCGTCTGTATATGCGTGAGTCCAGGTGTTACTTGGGTATTGTTCTTCTAAGTAGTGTAATGTGATTTTCCTTCTTTCTGTTTCATTCTGCGTGTTCTTTTTCTCAATACCAGGAATATTTTTTATCAATTCAGGCAGATGCTGCTGTCTCCAAGCAGGGAGCGTATATGTAATGTGGACGGGTTTGGATACTGATAAGTTGAGTACAGGATCTTCCCTGATTTTGGTTTTTACAAAGTTTTTTTTTTTTCGCTTTAGTCTTCCCCTTCCCAGATGATTAAACCTTTGATACATAGGGTAATCTGTCAGCCTTCTAAATTTTTCTGCTTGTTGCTGGGCTCTGCTGTCTCTCCTATCCTACCTTGGTTGCAGACTTGTTACCTTTTTTTTAGCTCATTAACAGGCGTTGTTTTTATGGCCCCAGTTATAATCCGCATTTCTTGATTTAGGACTCTACTTATTTTGGTAAGGTTTGACTTTGCTACTGTTGCCCAAGCTGCAATACCATAATCTAGGACTGGCCTTACTCGTTCAGTGTATAGTTTCTTGAGAACTTTCTCACCAGCTCCCCATGTTGTGCCAGCAAGATTTTTCATGATTGCCATTCTTTGCCTTGTTCTTGTTCGACTTGCTTCTACCTGAGTCTTCCATGTCAGGCGGCAATCAAATGTGACACCTGGGTATTTTGGATTGTTCTCTTGAAGCAGTATTTTTCCATTTACCACTAGCTTAACTGGTTGTTTTTTATTTGAGAGGGAGAACACAGTGCATGTTGTTTTCTCTTCACTGATATTTACTAGCCATGTTTTTGACCATTCCTCTAACACTGACAAGGCTTGCTGCATTCTATTGTTGGCTACACTATGTTCTTCGCTAGTCCATATGGCTAAGTCGTCTGCAAAGAATGAGGTGTGTAATCTGGTTGAAAAATTACTTGTAATATCATTTATATATGCTAAGAACAATGTTGGTGACAATACTCCCCCTTGGGGTACACCTTGTTCTAACAACATTTTTTTGCTAGTTTGTCCTTGTACTTTTGTCCTGGCAGTTCTATTCTCAAGGTAGTGACTGATTCAGATGTACATGTAAAATGTGGTTTGCAGTAGCATAGTATTCCATCAGTGTATTTACAGCCTTTTTTCCTGTTAGTACGTTGTTACCCTGTTTAATAGTTATTTGTTTGTTACTAGGCCCTACATTGTTCATGGCTTTTACTAATTTACACAGTTTATTTCCATCTTTGTCCAGAAAGTTTGAAATGAAATCGTTAGTATGCAAAATGGTCAAATTCAATTATCAACTGGTTTACCTATATACCTGCACTTGTTTTTTTTTTTTTTTTTTTTGTTTTTTTTTTTTTTTTTTTGTTTTGTTTAGTTATTAGAGCCGTGTGGTTATTGCCTGTCGCCAAATGCCGTACCGGGGATTCGAAACGTGGTCTCCCGCACGGGAGCCCAGTGTTCTATCCATTCAGCCAGCCAACCACTCCTTCTGAACAAAGTATTTAAGATGTGTGTCCCAACTACTGTGTCCTGATTCTAACACTGCAGGCAATTGTTTTCTCATAGACAGATTTCCTAGATATAAACTTTTAGTATTATTAAAATGGCACAACAATAGAAATTGCATGTGTCTAACACAGTTGATGTCATAATCATTGTCTGCGCAGAAATAGAGATAGTCTTAGATGCGCCCCGCCCCCCCCTCCCACCCTTCCCTCAAATCCACCGACTAACTCATCAAAGGTTGTTTGAAAAGAAAGAAAATAGAAATTGTGTCTAAGATGGTAATGTCACATTCATTGCCTGTGCAAATATAGAGATAGTCTGGTTTGCTGTACCACACTGACGAATGGTGGAAGTCATGTTTTCCCGACTACTGCGCATGCGTATTTACAAACGTGGCTTTAATTAAATGTCACTAAAATGAAAATATTTTCCTAACAAATGCTGCCACCTATTTCAAACCATGACAGGTAGAATCCCGGTATCAAAACAAACTTATTCTGAAAATATCAGCTAAATCGGTTTAGTGGTTTTCGAGTCTATAGGTAACAAACACACAAATATTGATTTTTATATAAATATATATATAAATTTATATATATATATATATATATATATATATATATGTATAAATTTCAAAAACATGTAGCCTATTTTAAATGTATTTGCCATTCAGTACACAATTATTAAGCACTTAAACAAGGCTTAGCCACCCCCCCCCCCCCCTGCCCTCCGAGGTTCTTTTCTAAGAAATCTGTAAAGGGGCTAGGGCCCCTCCACTGATGGCGAACGTGAGTGACAACCACCGAAAAGATTATTAAATGATTTTGCAAGTAATTACCAAGTGTGTATCTTTTTCATCATTCATCTGAGTAACACAATTGGGTTGTGCCTGTTTACAGCACAGCTGCAATATTTGCACCTTTTGGCTGGCCGACACATCCAGTTTTATTTGGCATTTGTTCACCATGTTAGCCATCCAAGCCAAGTATGTATGATATCTTCTTTTGTTTGCATTCACCAACTGTCAACTCTGGCAGAAAAGTTCTGGTTGCTCATTCACTTCTGAACTTTGGTCTTTCCAGACCTTGAATTTTGCATGCATATCTGTTTTACAGATTTTACTTATTTACAGATTGTTGGTTCCTCGCCTCTCTGGTAGATGCCCTCCGACTTTGAAGGATACAGCCCTGATTAGACGACTTTTATGACATGCTTGTTAAGTGGGCAGTAGGTTTGTTCTCTTAAAAACCCAAAACTGGGCTCCGCAACCCACATGGAGAAATGTATATGAAATAGCTGTAACTCAACTCTAAGCCAATAAATGCTAGGAGCGGCGATGCAAATACAGTAATACCTTGGGTCAAAACTTGATTCGTTCTTTGACTCTGTTCACAAACCAAAATGTTAGCTAGCCGAAAATTGTTTCTTCTAATTGAAATCAATGCAAATCCAATTAATTTGTAAACGGAGGTAGGACTGTAGTCAAGGATTGTAATCAAAATATGGCAGGATTCTAATCAAATGTGGCTAGATCTTAGTCAAAAGTGGCAAAAAAGATTGTAAATAAATAGTGAACGGTTGTAGTCAACGATGGCATACATTAAAAATGTGATTCCAAACTCCAACAATGATATAGAAGTGTTAATGTGTTGCCAAAAAGAACAACCAATAGTTTTAAAAGAGGTGGGAGCCCGAAGACAACTTATCACAGACATTAGAAGGAGACAGTCATCATTTTTCGGCCATGTTATGAGAAGAGGGAAAAATGGAGCATGTTGTAACCACTGGAAAGATCTGAGAAAGGAGGGATAGAGGAAGACAATGAGAGAAGATTGTTGACAGTCTTGTAGCATGGCATGGAGGTGTGTCAGCACACGAACTCATACATGCTGCAGGAGATTGCAGATTGTCGAGAGGCATGATCACCCATGCCAGTCGGCAAGGCACATGATGATGATGATGTGTTCACAGTTCTTGCTCAGTTTTCAAAATCACTATACACATTTGTTAAAAGATGCATTATCTTTAATTCGTTCAAATTACATTCTGAAAAAAAATCTTTCTGTCTGTTTATCATAATAAAATTAGCTGCATGGCATCAGCTATACATTCCATTCATTATTTTATCCACTTACACAGCCAGGTACACCAGGATAGTAGTATCTGGTGTAGCTGCTAGGGTACACTTATTATAACCACTTGAGAAAGTTTAGCTGGGTATCTAGCAACCCTAATTACAAACATCTTAGAAGGCTGAACTGGGTATCTAGCAACCCCAATTATAAACATCTTAGAAGGCTGAACTGGGTATCTAGCAACCCCAATTATAAACATCTTAAAAGTTTAAACTTGGTATCTAGCAACCCTAATTACAAACATCTTAGAAGGCTGAACTGGGTATCTAGCAACCCCAATTATAAACATCTTAGAAGGCTGAACTGGGTATCTAGCAACCCCAATTATAAACATCTTAGAAGGCTGAACTGGGTATCTAGCAACCCCAATTATAAACATCTTAGAAGGCTGAACTGGGTATCTAGCAACCCTAATTACAAACATCTTAGAAGGTTGAACTGGGTATCTAGCAACCCCAATTATAAACATCTTAGAATTTTTAACTTGGTATCTAGCAACCCTAATCATAATCATCTTAGAAGGTTGAACTTGGTACCTAGCAACCTCAATTATAAACATCTTAGAAAGATGAACTGGCTATCTAGCCAACTCAGTCATAACCACCTGAGAAGAATGAACTGGATATCTGGGGTTTGTCCTGTTGGATTTATATCCAGCTAGCTGTGGTGTCAAATCTTTAGGTACCAGCCAAGAGAGGAACAATAGTTTCAGCAGTACCTTCATAAGCAAGCCCATATTGTTATAACTCAGATTAACTTGGGTTCAGTAATTAACATCAGTGCACTAGGAACATATGCTATTTCCTCAATGAAGAGTTCTATACTGATGGTACCACTGATTAAAAGTCTGCATCTCTTATCCCCTACATACTGAGTGTTGTTACGAATATGTGCTTATTCTCTACTGAACCAGCTCTTCAGACGAAGATACTCTATTCTGCTGCACAATCAACTAGATCCAAGACAGCCCTGACCTCATCTACCTTACATAAAGTAGCTCTCCATTCAAAAGTAAAGCCACAGCCTATCTATCAGCTTGTTTATTGCCAGACATACATTCATGACCATATAATAAAATTCCATTCCCGGCACGGTAACTATAGCTTTAAATTTTTATGTTGTTTAGTGTGTCCTTACATCTACTTCTTTCTATGAGCACTTTTTGTTATATATAATATTTCTACGGCCTCAAGGGTTCCCCCTCTGTTTATTCATGACCTTGGAAGATAATTCATGATACGATCCTGGCCTGTGTTCTAATGTTCATCTGCTTTGTTTTGTGCAGAGTGGCATGTCTGGCTGGCACCTGCCAATCTTTCCAGATGAGAATGTTTTACTTTGGATGGGAATCATGGTTCACAGCGATTTGAATGTGACTAGCAGGACCATGTCACATTCAGAAGAATCTTTCATAATAAGTGCATGAGATTTCAGGACCAGTCCTGCGATCACATGTATATGACATGTGTCTTCTCAGACACATCTACTAAGGAAACTTTCCAGCCTACGGCTTTGAGAGAGGGGATTAAAATATTGAGTGCAGCCGGGGAAGATCAAGGCCTGGGAGTCATGACCCACCTTCCAAGATTGTATAGGAATGGTAACAGGCTGAAAGAATTGTAGACGAGGGGTCTTTCTACTGATGATCGGTAGATCCCTGCTGTACATGTTCCCCTGTGGAGTTTTTCTTATGGAGTGGTCACGGTGACCATCAGCAAGGATAGTTACATTGTCTGTCTAGTCGGTAGTTGAGGTGTCAACTTCAATCTCAACAAGTCACCCTATTAGTGCTCTCTTCCTGTACCAGTAAAAATCACATGAAAAGTCCATCATTGTCCCACTTAAAAACCAGCGTCTATTTAACCAGCTAACAACAAGGTACCGGCATCTATACCTTCTGACTTTTACTGGGAGAGACTCAGCACTTATGATTTTGTTCGCAGTGCAGTAATAAATCAGAAATAATAATACTGGTTAGAGTAAACAACTGAATTAATTTGGAAGAAGTCAAGAGTGTCTGGTTGGTTGCAAATGTTATCAGTTTGTAATTATCTTTCTATTATCTGAACTAAAGTGAACAGAATAAGCAATACACAATCTTGCATATACCATTGACTGTTTGCAGTCTGTCCCCTCCAGGATTTCAGCCCACATGATTAATATTTCGAGGGTCATAATCCTATTTATACCGAATCCAGGTAAGCCCCACTTAACTATAAGTTTATATTAGGGTTCCCGACAGTTACGAATTAACCTGAAGTCCGGACTGGGCAGGAGCAACAATAGCATGCTATTGATATGGTGTTGCTAGTAATATATTATTTAAACTACTCATACTGGTCCCAAAGTCGGATGCATGTTTTTGGGTGTTTTTTTTTGGAGCCTCACCCTGGCTGTTGCCGGGGGCCCTAATATAACCCAACCTATGGGTTGGACAGGGTTTCTGGGATCTGACCCCAAGTGATCCTCCTCTGAATGGTGGCACTTAGTGTCACTGGGTATTTATCGCTCGGTGTGATGTGCTGATGTTGCAAGCAAAAATTGAGCAAGAGTTATATTCAAGCCCTTGTGGAGCAAGTAAATAGGCACAATGAAGCACGTTGATCAGGTATTAAATTCCAAAGATGATAACTATGATAATGAGCAAAGAGGGAAGGTCAACAATGAAAATGAAAGCAAACAGGAAATTCATAAGTAATGACTGAAGTGAAATTTAAAAAAATATTTAAAAAAAAACTGTAAAAAGTCAATACAAATGGGCAAAAATATTTTTTAACAACATGATAAGAATATTACCATTAAGAAAAAAACAACAAATAAAAATCAGAATTTTTAAATATGTATGAAAAATGGTCAATATATGTTACACTTTACTATGAAGGTGTCAAGGCACATACCTGGAAACTGGTGAAAACTTTAACTCCTACATACATATTCATTTCCTCATGAAGCATCTCTCCCATGTTTTCTTTACATGAATGCTGCTCCGATTACACAATTCCCTGTGTGGGTTCCCAGCCCCAATTTGGGGGTGGGGGGGGGGGAGAAATAATGGACCCACTGCCCCCTACCCCCATGCATGTCATTCAAAGCAACTAATTAGGGATGTTTCCTTCAAAGTTGAAGTGCATCTGCCTGACAGGCAGGGAACCAACAGTCTGCATACAAACAAGCCAGATCTGTGAAGCGGAGGTATGTGTAAAACTCATGTTCTGGAACAGGATCAAAGTCCAGAAGTGGACGAACTGCCAGAACTTTCTGCCAGAGTTTATACAACCGGTAAACGCTAAGTAGAAGAAAAGGAAGAGGAAGACTAAAACTTCTGCTCCTGGGTCAGGAGAGTAAAGTTAGTTGCATATCCTTTACAGGATGTTGCAGAACCAACCCCAGCATTATTTGGCTGTTGTTTTCAAGGCAAATGTTTATGTTCAATAGTTTGCCATTGCTTTCTGAATAGTCAGCTGTCCGTTTCACTGTCGAAACCTACGCAAGACAAATTGTCCGCAGCTGGGATTGAACCCGGCACTATGAAGAATATATTTATTATATGGAGAATATATTTATACATAAATGACAACAGTTCAAAACCCAACAGGGCTGTACATGCTGCAGACGCTGACATGTAGATGTCAGTCATGAATGCCATGGCACGCTGAGGCTCGCACCCTTCACAATGTAATATGATCACAGTGTTAGGAGAGTTCTCCTATTGGAGCATTCTCCAGCCACAGATCGTGTATAAACGTGTACAGGGCTGAGCTGACAGACACCTGTGATTGGCGGAATAAAGGGAAGAAACAAACAAGCTATTAGACTCATTCATTAATATTTTTTTAAGCTGTTGTCATGAAGAAAATAGGAAATGCAGGAAGGAAGGGAAGAAAGTAAGAAGGAAAGAAAGACAGAAAAGTTAAAGCAAGAAAGAAAGAAAGAAAGAAAGAAAGAAAGAAAGAAAAAAGAAAGAAAAGAAAGAAAGAAAGAAAGAAAGAAAGAAAAGAAAAAGAAAGAAAAGAAAGAAAGAAAGAAAGAAAGAAAAGAAAGAAAGAAAGAAAGAAGAAAGAAAGAAAGAAAGAAAGCAAGAAAGAAAGAAAGAAAAAAGAAAGAAAGAAAGAAAGAAAGAAAGAAAGAAAGAAAGAAAGAAAGAAAGAAAGAAAGAAAGAAAGAAAGAAAGAAAGAAAGAAAGAAAGAAAGAAAGAAAGAAAGAAAGAAAGAAAGAAAGAAAGAAAGAAAGAAAGAAAGAAAGAAAGAAAGAAAGAAAGAAAGAAAGAAAGAAAGAAAGAAAGAAAGAAAGAAAGAAAGAAGAAAGTTCCCTTCATTAACCCTATCTATCTGGTACATTATGTAACATCTCTATAAGCAAGCCAATTTGACACTCTGAGCTACAAATGTAACCAAACCAGTGTGCTATTGTAATTTACTGTATTTTTCTGTGTATAAAACAATGTTTTCCAGTGTTTTAAATCTAAAATTGGGTGGGGGGATGGGGGGGGGGGGTACCTTTATATACACAAAATGTGATTAAGATATTTATTTCTTTTTTAGGAGTTGTCTTATACATGGGGGCGCTTTATGCATGGCAAAATACACCACATATTTAACCATGCTACTAAGGCCACAGTCGTGTAGTGGCTTTTAGTTCTTGGGTTCTAATCAACACTATAAGGATTAGGAAAACACTGAGATCAGTTCCACAGTCAACCTAGCCTCAAGTGGATACCAGGTATTGTCCTGGGAAGTAAAGGCAGATGGAATAATGTTGACCACATCACACACTAAGTGCTAATTGGTCTACACATATCGAGCATCGTATGCCCTATGTGTCGGGCGTGAAAAGGGTCCTTTACTGTTACTTATAGGTTACATCTTTAACCATGTCACACTAAGCTGCACCACTAGGTGGTGAACTGATACATGACAAGGCAGATGTGGTCAAGGCCCTTTGGGAACAAGCAACGGAATCAGGAGAGAAACAAGATTATGGCCTGGAGAGGATGAGGCACCTGGGTGTAACCAGAGGCTCTGGCCGGCTCACTACACTCAGAGGAAAGGCAAGATGGACACATAACCAGATTGTGACAGGTACCATCAGTATTGGAACTCTGCACTGGCTGCTGAAGATGAGGATGGGGCACACATGGGAATGCCCTGAGTGCTATGATGTCAGTTCTTGACTCAACTCAACTCAACCCATGTCACACTAAGCTCAGAAATGACATATTTAACCATATTAACACAGCCGTGTAATTCATCTTCTTCTTCGTTTGCGATCCTTGGCTGTAAACTCCAGCTGAAAGTTCTGGGTGTTCGTCCACCTCCGGACTTTAGTCTTGTTCCAGAACCTGAGTTTTTTGAGCACATCTTGTTCACAGATCTGGCTTATTTATATGCAGACATGTGGTTGCTTGCCTCTCAGGCAGACACACTCCGACTTCAAAGGATGTCCCCAATTAATCAACTCCTATGACATGCTTGCTGGGGAGCCAGCGAGTCTATTCTTGATTTCCCCACAATAAGGTCCTGGAAACCAGGTGATTTACATCTGTAACCATACCACACACAAAAATTAAGTAAACTGATGCATGACAAGCAAAATGTGGTAAAGGCCATTTGGGAGTGAGAAACTGTAAAAGCGGTCTAAAGAGAATGGTACAATGAGGAGTGACCAGGGCATCTGTCTGTAACTCAAGACACAGAGGAAAAGTAAGATGGAAATACCATCAGACTGCTACTGGTACCATCGGAATAGTAACCCTGTGCTGGCAGCTGAAGATGAGGATGCTGCACTTTTGGCAATGTCCTGAGAGCTGTGATGACAATTATAAACTCCCCTTAGCTCCTCAGTCGGCTCTGTGGCTAAGTCGATGCGAACGCTTCGTAATGTCGGGGTGCCAGGTTCGATCCTAGCTGTGGGCCATGCCTTGGTTTGGACAGTGGTATCAAGAAGCCGACCGTCCAGAAAGCAATGGCAAACCACTAAACATACATTTACCTAGAGAAACCACACAACAGCCAGGGGCTGCTGGGGTTGGTTCTGCAACGTCCTGTAAAGGATAATCAACTAACCTTTTTTTTTAGCTCCTTAACTCAAACACAAGTAGCTGTGATAAAAAAACTACAAACCTTATAAGGTGTTGGATTCAATGTCCTCTTGTGGTCAGGTCTGACCGATGATAAAGACTGCTTGGCTTTCTCCCGGAGCTCCCCCAGAGTTGGTAAATACTGAACCACCTGTAGATGTTGAAAACAGGGTAAAATATACTTCACTCATTGAGTCAATTTTCCTTCTTTACCTGAGTTAAATCTTTATTTGAGGACAATAGTGACATAGTGACCAGATACTTGCTGCAGGGTCGAAGGACTAAGGTTCAAATCTAATCTAAGGCTGATTTTTCCTTTAAAATTGACCTTTGCTCCCAGGCTGATCCAACTAAAAAATGGATACCAGGTAATTTTTTGGGATGTAAAGGTGGCTGGCATGATGTTAACTATATTACCCATCAAATGTCAACTGATCTTTAAAAATATAGCTCTAGCACTATTTGTCCATGTGCCAAAGACATAAAAAAAAGGTTTTTTTTTTATCTTTATCCAAGGTTGTCTGTTGGACATCATGTGCAGATGTATGACTGCCCTTGCCAGTCAACCAGACACCTGCTGACGCTCCCCCTGGGGTCAGACATATTTTCCGTATTTTTATTCTTGTGCCAAGAAGTGGAACTGACATGTCTTTGCCTACACACAGTGTCTTAGTGATGGAGGAATTCGATAACAATCTCTGTTTCCTTTGACTGGTTGCTATTTGGCTGATTGTTTGAATGGTTGTGGGTTGACTGATGTTTGATATAGATGGTTGACTGGCTGGACTGTTGACTGGTTGACTGGCATGTCTTTGCCTACACACAGTGTCTTAGTGATGGAGGAATTCGATAACAATCTCTGTTTCCTTTGACTGGTTGCTATTTGGCTGATTGTTTGAATGGTTGTGGGTTGACTGATGTTTGATATAGATGGTTGACTGGCTGGACTGTTGACTGGTTGACTGGATATAGTATACACATAGATTAAACAATCAACAGTTCAAATAATGAAATTAATTAAACTGTTATTTTTCCTTTGTCATTATTTTATCATGGTATAAACCTCAAGAACAAAATCAATGAATTAAAAAGGTTTAAAAAAAACACACACATACACACACTATTAAATCCAATGAACTATATCAATCAAATGAAATAGACAGTCATAATCATATAGCATAAAAAACAATGATCAAATAAAAGAATAGTCACAATCAAGTTCAAATTAAATCAACATTTATAAAAATCAATTATTCACAAGAAAATGCTATAAATAAACACAATCAAATAACCAGTCATAATAGATTAAACAAAAAACGTCACAATCAAAGCAATGAAATAGTCACCAGCAACAAAAAACCAAAAAAAAAACAACAACAAATAAGGAAACCACAATCAAATAAACAATCCCAATCAAATCAAATAAACAGTTCAAATGAAGTAAGACAACAGTCTGCAGACCTTCCCATCCTTCCACCATGTGACATGCAAAGACCGGACAGCTGTTGGTATTACATATGCTCGTTTTGTTTCCTGCCAGATAAAAATAAAGTCCAGAGTTAATGATGCTGACCACAAAGGATTGGCAACTGCTACAATGCATGTGTACAGGAAACCTGGCCTGCCCAGTTTGGATCAAATACACATAAATTTGTATGTATCACATTTCAATTACATTCCTGTTAGCTTCATATATAGATTACAGCTTAGTCAGGCAACATCAAATGACTTTGGCTCTCAGGTCGACCCAGCCCTGAGTGGGAACCGACTAGATCCTGGCAAGTAAAGGCGGCCAGCGTGATGTTGACCATATCACCCAGCAAGTGCTGACTGGTCTATAAAATACAGGTCTAGCCCTATTAGCTCAATATGCATGAAGGTTGCTCAATATGCATGAAGGTTGCTCAATATGCATGAAGGTTGCTCAATATGCATGAAGGTTGCTCAATATGCATGAAGGTTGCTCAATATGCATGAAGGTTGCTCAATATGCATGAAGGTTGCTCAATATGCATGAAGGTTGCTCAATATGCATGAAGGTTGCTCAATATGCATAAAGGTTGCTCAATATGCATGAAGGTTGCTCAATATGCATGAAGGTTGCTCAATATGCATGAAGGTTGCTCAATATGCATGAAGGTTGCTCAATATGCATGAAGGTTGCTCAATATGCATAAAGGCTGCTCAATATGCATGAAGGTTGCTCAATATGCATGAAGGTTGCTCAATATGCATGAAGGTTGCTCAATATGCATAAAGGCTGCTCAATATGCATGAAGGCATGGAAAGGGGTCCTTAACTTTACAAGCAACATCTTTTCAATGTGCAGAATGGTACCCTCAAGCCAGTATCTTCCCATTTGAACAGACTGAGGCAGTGGGTCACTTTCAACATGTAAGTCATGGCTATTAGGTCTTGTTCCTCCTATGAAAGAGTTTACAAATCTGACCACTTTGTCTTATGTTCAACACAATTTCATCTACTTTTTCAGGTCACACAATTTCATCTACTTTTTCAGGTCACACAATTTTATCTACTTTTTCAGGTCATTTCCCTTGAGCGTTTATCTGTTAAGGTGTCCATCAGCAAGTTTGTGCCTTAAAGTGTGCATACACATTTTGATCACAAGTGGATTTATTTATAAAAAGATAAATTATTTAAGTTTTCTGTGAATGGTTTCACTGTCTGTGTTGTAAGCTTATGAAGGATTTTGAGCAGCAACATTAATTATTTCACCTGTAATCGTTTTACTGGGAAGCTGGTTAATCCTACTTCTCACCTAGGCTGATTTTTAATTTCACTAAATAATTTTGTTAAAAACAGATCACAAAGCTCATGACTGGCTCAAACATGGTATGAGTCTTATTGAAAAGTTTTTAATTTTTTTTATTTTAGATTTTAAATCCAACCTGGAAAGGATGTTGACAGAGAACCCGCTGTCCAACCTGAGGCACAGGCTCTGTGGAGCTTTGTAAGAGGTCAACTAGTGCTGTCCCTAGTTTGAACAAAAGAAAAACAAGGATTTAATATTAATGTGGAAGTAAAAAAAAAGTCATATTTATCACAAACTGCATGGACCTCTGGATTACCAATTTAAAAAAAAAAGAAAATCACTTCTATACTTTAGTCTTTTAGTCAACTCTTACAACAAGCTTGTTAAGCTGGCAGTGGATCTATTCTTTTGTAACCCCCAAAATGGGGCCCCAGAACCCACATGAGGACAAAGGGAATATAACAGAATATACAGATAGAAGAAATGTGTTTACAGACAGAAAGAATTTAAATACAGACAGAAAGAATATGATTACAGAAAAAAATAACATGAAGTAACATGCTAACTGGGGAGTCGCCGTGGTGTAGCGGCTAGACGCTCACATGCGGATCGGAAGGTCATGGGTTCGCTCCCTGGCGGAGCCTGACATTTTTCAAAAATGACCTTCACTCCCAGTTCAACCCAGCTTTGAGTGGGTACTGGGTGCAGTCCCCGGAAGTAAAGGCAGGTGGCGTGATGCTGACCACATCACCCATCTTGTGCTGATTGGTCTATAAAAATATAGGTCTAGCCCTGTATGCCTAAAGACGTGGAAAAGGGACCTTTACTTTTTCTCTTTTTTTAAAAATGTTAACTGACAATATTATAAATGAAACAAGCCATTACTGCACTGACTAGCATGACTGCCGCTCGCCTCAGCAATCAGGTGTTCAAAACATGAGATTTCAATTTTAAACTGATCCAAGCTCCCAGGTTAATCCACCCTAAAATGGGTACCAGAAAATGTTCTGAGAGATAAAGGCAGCTGGTGTGATACTGTTCACACCACCTATTTGGTGCTGATTGGAGTACAAAATATAGAACTAGATCTTCATACCCAGTATGCCTTAAGATGTTAATTTAATAATTTAAAAAAAAAGGCTTTTTATTTTGAATATGTGGGAGCTGTTGTGTTGTTGTTTGCACTCACCGGCTGTAAACTCAGGTGGAAAGACCTGGTTTTTGTCAATTTCTGGACTTTGGCTTTGTTCCATGACCTGAGTTTTCAGTGTGCATCTGTTTTACAGATCTTGCTTATTTGTATGCAGACTATTAGTTCCTTGCCTCACAGAAAGATGCACTCTGACTCTGAAGAAAGCCCCCAATTAGTCGACTCTAACGATATGCTTGTTTGGGAGGCAGTGGGTCTGTTCTTGTTTTCCCCACAATGGGGCCCTGGAACCCACATGGGGAGCTGCTGTAGTGCAGTGGCTAGATGCTCACCTACCAATCGAAAGGTCTAGGGCTTAAATCCACATGAAGGCAGATTTTTTCTTCAAAATTTACTTTAGCAAACATATTGATCCAGCCTGAAACGTGTACCAGCTAATGTCCTGGGAACTAAACACAGAATGTTGAATTAAGAAGCGACATCACAGCACTAGGGACACCCCCATAAGCGCTCCATCCCCATCTTCAGCAGCAAGCCAAGAGTTAAAATTTCGATGGTACCAGTAACTGTCTGACTGTATATCTGTCTCGCCTTTCCGCTGTGTGTCGAGCATTGGCCAGATCCCATTTTAACTCCTCGCAGTGCCATTCTCCTCAGAACATAATGATCTATCTGTTCCTCAGCACTGTTCACTCGCTCCCAAAGAGCCCTCACAACATCCAGCTTGTCATACATTATTTCACCATCAAGTGGTGCAGAACTGGTCAGTCTATCAGCTTGCTCATTTCTTAACACACCGGCATAACCCTGGGAAAATATCCAAAGGATGCTGACTACCCGGGACCTTTGAAGTGATGCTTGCCACTCTGCATGGAGCATGCCTGCCTCCACCTTTCTCAACATGCTCTGTCAGCATGACATCGACCATATCACCAATCAAGTGCTGATTGATCTGTTTTTTAAAAAAAATGGATGTCTAGCACTAAAGGCCAAATGCATTAAAGGAGTCCTTTAACTTTTCTTTTTAACCTTAATGTTGTACAAAATAAACACATAACATAAAGCAGAAAAGTATATACAGGGAAGCATATGGTTAAAAATTACAAAACAAACTGAAAACTGTGCCTCTATAATTGTTCAAGTCAAATCAAGTTACAGAAACTTGATTCTACAAAAAATAAGAAGAATAACTATTCATTAAGTAGTAAATTTGGTTATGTAAGCAACAGGAAAACTTGTCGGTAGAGGCTGGTTTACAAAATTATAATTATAACGCATAAAAAAACATAAGATATAGCAATGACAAACCTTCATCTGAAGACAAAAAACAAAGCAGCGCAATACAAAATAGAGATAGGAATGATATTCAAATATTGACAGTTTTAAATTTTAACTCTTTCAGGACCACATTTTTTTCTGGGGTTTGGACGGCATTAATTTTGAGCCGAATTTTTTTCCTGCAACAAGACAAAGCTAAAACCTTCCTGAAGAAAAAGAATTGGCTGTATCGGGACATATAAATACCAAATTAAAGATAAATTAGTGCAGAATAAATCTAAACTATTTAAATGCCAGAATAACAACAAAATATTATTAAAATCACACAACATTCAAGGATGAAAATTATTGACATAAACAATTTTGTGCTTGCCTTAATTTTGACTTGTTCAACACTGCTAGCCAATTCTAAGAATGGTCATGTCTTCAAATGTTCATTTATGTATTATCTTAATTTGAAACAATTAATTTAATTACTTTGGATGTTATGATCATTTTTGTATGACATGTCAATTTTCACAAAAACCAAAAATCGGAAAAACAGCTGATCAAGACATTGATCTGATGGAAATATTTTGTGAAGTTTTCATATCCCAAACTAAATTATCGCCAACAGATTTGTCACTTAGACATGAATCATAATACCAAGACTGTTGTCACCATCTGGCATAGATTCGCCAATGAAAGAGCAGTATGAACAGTTCTAGACCTATTCTCTTATCATTTAGTATAGAAAAATCACGTAAAAATTGTATCCCATCTGAAAAAAAATTTTTTAATCATAAAATAATGCACCGACTATGATGAACATCACAAATGAAAGGACTTCCTGTTGTTAATCCTAATTGTTCAAAAACTTGTTCATAAAAGTTCATTTTCCCTACAAACAGAACAAAATAAGAGTGTCTCTATCATGATCCGGTATACGATACACTTACTCATTAATTACGATACACTTACTCATTAATCACCAGTATACTGGCTAAACATCCGTAAAGAGTTAAGTATTTCAGTTCATCGTCATGTCCTCCCCCCTATCCATTATTTGCTATGTTGTAACTTTACTTTCAACATTAACTGACACTTGTCATATAGTCAACATGGAAATACTTTCTAAAAATCAACATTAATTCTAACAGTTAACATTTAAATACTGACCACTTATTGTAACAGTCAAGGTTTGACACACAATCCTTGAGTCAACATTCATTCTAAAAATCAAGATATAAATACTTACCACTTATTTTTTCCAAGTCAAGGATTGACTACAAATCAATATATTCACACAACCCAAGGGTCAACATTACTTCTAACGGTCAACATATAAATAATGACCAATTATTTTAACAGTCACCGTTTGACTACAAATCAACATATACACACAACCTAAGTGTCAACATTAATTCAAATAGTTAACATATAAATAGTGACCACTTATTGTAACAGTCAAGGTTTCACTACAAATCAACATATAAACACAACCCAAGAGTCAACATTCTAAAAGTCAACATAGAGTAAAAAGTTTGGTATGAGGTTTTGAACAATGGATCAACATCATGGCAAATGGGCAGTAACCCATAAGTGCTCTGTTCTTATTCTAGGACAGTAACCCATAAGTGATCCGTTCTTCTTCTAACTTAAGTCTGAGTCCGAAGAAGCTCAGCACAGTGCACAGGCTCTGTAGCACCAACGAGGATCCTGAAATACTTTGGGTAGATTTTAAATTCCAAGTTTTACCAGGGCAGCGCCGTTAGGCACCTCTTTTTGATTTCCAACTGCCAATGGATTTTTTATGTGCACAGCAATGCACAGAGGCATCTGATCTCACTACCTAGAGACCAGGGGGAATTACTAGAAGTCCAAACCCAGCCCTTACCGGGGATTGAACCTGGAAACTCTAGACACCAACATTTGTTTCGTCAGTTCACATTTAAAAATTCTGAATCGGCATTTATTCTTGAAAGTCAATCAATAAACACTTTCTATGGGTCAATATTCGCTCTAAAAGTCAACATATAAATACTTTCTGTGGGTCAACAATTACTGTATCGGTCAAAATGTCACTGAAATTCTACATGTACACACTTACAATGAGTCAAAATTCATTCTATTAATCAACATATACAAAAAAACATGAGTCAACATCATTCAAGTCAAAAGCAACTAATAAAGGTTTCATGGAATCAGATGTAATTGGCCAAAAAGGGGAGATATCACAGCCAAGCTGTAAACCACAATGTACAACTGCCATTCTAGATTTATAATTTTCAAGATTTTCCTCATCATTCAAGCTCTCACTGACTGTGTCACTTTAACTGTGAACGTATTCTTCATGAAGTTATGATTCTGCAGAGTCTGAATCAACCAAAGTATCGATCACCTGTTTGACTGTGAAAAGCCTAGACCTGCTTCACGTTCCTGTCGAAGTGCTTGGTTCATCAGCTGCACGTTTTATTGTGAATTTTCAGAATATTTTCACGTAAATCAACACAAATTTAATCCAAATACGTTTATGCATCAACACTCATTATAATGGTCCACATACAAACACTTACCATGCATCAACACTCATTATAATGGTCCACATACAAACACTTACCATGCATCAACACGCATTATTATGGCCCACATACAAACACTTACCATGCATCAACACTCATTATAATGATCCACATACAAACACTTACCATGCACCAACACTCATTATATTGGTCCACACAAAAACATTTACCATGCATCAACATTCATTATAATGGTCCACATACAAACACTCACCATGCATCAACATTCATTATAATGGTCCACATACAAACTCTTACCATGCATCAACACTAATTATATTGGTCCACATACATACAAATACTTACCATTAGCACCATACAACCTGTACACGCTTTTCTGGCCTGGAATTGTCACCTTGTCCACATCCTCGCTAAGCTTAATCCTGGCCTTCTTCTTGACCTCTACCAACTGACAACATCAAGGTTACAAGCATTAACTCTGACCTCTGATCTCTGACCCAAAGGAAATGATTAATGAACAGATTATGAAGTTAATCCTTGATTTAAGTGAATCCATTTTCTTCTTATTCTGCTCTATATCGCCCTATGGGGTCGAGGCCCTAAAACAACACATGCCAGGTCATCCTATCATTTGCTATCGCACGCAGTTCCCCCCCCCCCCTTTCCAACCTTTCCCCTTCACTCTAATTCCCCAGTTCAGTGGTTTCCAGTTGTCAAAGACCCATAGACTCTCATTTACCAAGATCTGCAATAGACTCCATATTTTCAGTCAACTAACGATTATAATTTGTAAAATAATAAACTGAAAAAAAAAAGGATTGGGTTCTTTCTAAAGTTGAGGGTTTAAAAAAAATTATTTCACTGACCCCTGAAATTTTGTAAGCAGCTTTGAATTGTGAAAGTGTTTACAGCCATTAAACTAGACACTAAGGTCTAATGTTTCCTGAAAAAGGCAATAAAGTATCCACCTTCCCTATGGCCTTTGTCAAAAAAGTACTCTACTGAATCAAGGATCTGATTTTATGAACAAATACAAAGAAAAGAAAAGCAAGCAAGGAAAAAGATAAGTGCTTCCATGATGACATTTTCTATATATAAAGTCATAATTCATAAAGGCACAGATATACTAAAGCTAGTTAGAAAACTGCTTGCTTCTGATAGCTGAAAGTGGGTTTAGGTGGGAGGAGAGGGGGTAAAGAATATTGTCTTAGCTACAACAAATTTGTATTAATTTCATTTAACACAAATCTATGCTATACAACTAATGGCAGACATACTAATGGGAGACACACTGCTGATGGAAGACAATTTACTAATGGCAGACATACTGCTGATGGGAGACAATTTACTAATGGCAGACATACTGCTGATGGGAGACAATTTACTAATGGCAGACATACTGCTGATGGAAGACAATTTACTAATGGGAGGCACACTGCTGATGGAAAACAATTTACTAATCGCAGACACACTGCTGATGGGAGACAATTTACTAATGGCAGACATACTGCTGATGGGAGACAATTTACTAATGGCAGACATACTGCTGATGGGAGACAATTTACTAATGGCAGACATACTGCTGATGGAAGACAATTTACTAATGGCAGACATACTGCTGATGGGAGACAATTTACAAATGGCAGACATACTGCTGATGGGAGACAATTTACTAATGGCAGACATACTGATGATGGGAGGCAATTTACTAATGGCAGACATACTGCTGATGGGAGACAATTTACTAATGGCAGACATACTGCTGATAGGAGACAATTTACTAATGGCAGACATACTGATGATGGGAGACAATTTACTAATGGCAGACACACTGCTGATGGGAGACAATTTACAAATGGCAGACATACTGCTGATGGGAGACAATTTACTAATGGCAGACATGCTGCTGATGGGAGACAATTTACTAATGGCAGACATACTGCTGATGGGAGACAATTTACTAATGGCAGACATACTGCTGATGGGAGACAATTTACTAATGGCAGACATACTGCTGATGGAAGACAATTTACTAAAGTTAATGGCAGACATACTGCTGGTGGGAGACAATTTACTAATGGCAGACATACTGCTGATGGGAGACAATTTACTAATGGCAGACATACTGCTGATGGGAGACAATTTACTAATGGCAGACATACTGCTGATGGGAGACAATTTACTAATGGCAGACACACTGCAATCTTGGAGAAAAAAATATAACATTTTTTAAAAAAGGGGGAGAGGCAGGTGCACTAATAAAAATTGTTATGCTATCTGCATCTACTGGTTGACTGCCACAGTGACATAATAAGCCCTATTTAGGATGTCAAATCAACAAGACTAGATCTACATTTCTCATTCAACCTTAATAATGGTTATAATTACCTTAAGTTATGCCAGTGGTCGGCAAACTCTTTAGTCGAAAGAGCCAAACAATCAGCAGCAGGAGGATTAAAGATTTTTAGACAGTTATATTTCTTTTCAAGAACCATGTTTTTCGGAGTCAAAACCGATTTGTGGCCGACTGGCCGAGCCGCACTCAGGTCGCTAAAGAGCCGCATGCAGCTCGCGAGCTGTGACTTACCGATCACTTGGTTATGGTATAGTGTATTACAAACAACTGTGTTAATGCAAAAAATTTGTAACACACTACTTCAGTTTCAAAAATGACACAAAACACATTACTTTTACAAGGACACCTGTAGTCAAGAATGGAATCAAATTACAAGAAGGGTTTAGAAAAAAATTATATGCAGTACATAAAAGCCGTTTACTAAATACAGCTAAGGCTGAAAATCTGGCCACTGAGGACATTCTATCAAATGAGGAATAAAAGAAATTCTGTAGCTAGGCTAGAAGGATAAAATTAATAGTTTAAAATATAGTTGGACAAATCAGGATTGTTGGGGTTTTTCAATAAATCCACAACTAACCTTAAAGATACACCCCAAAGCTGGCTGTTTCTGGCATGTGACAAGATGGGTTCCAATCCCAAAACAACTGATTGTATGGCCCTGAAATGTTAAAAAGACAATGTTACACTGTTACTCAACTGACTTTACTCCATATTGGTATTCCCCTCTGTAAATCCTCCGGCTCAAAGACCCCCCTGCCTATACCACGAAAGTGGTAAAATAAAAGCAGTAATTGGCAGTTTGTATTCATCTGCATGCTCGGTCATCTGATGCGGCAGCGGTCTAAAATACCTCTGCCCTGTTTCCATAAGAAGTTCATTGTTTCTCCTCTCCTGACCTTGAAGGTAACATTGACCTGCTTGGCCTGGCTTTACTTCAAGATTGTGTCATGAGACTAGTGTCAGTGACTTATCAGTATCTATCAACTTCTTCTTCTGTGTTCCCCCTTAGAGGAATGGCTGGCACATTGTATTGTGGCTAACAGCCAGGGTGTGATATTTGTACCTTTAAACCCGACATCTGATTTAATCAGTTCCTTCATTAGTTATATTTTACAACATGCTTGTTGTGAGGAAAAAGGGGCAGGTGGGCAGTGGATCTATTCTTTCCCTCCTCACCACCACACCCTAAAATGGGGCCGTGAAGTCCAAACTTGGAATCTCTCAGATGTAAAGTTTGGTCAGCATGGGCTCTATCAGACCTCTCTTTTCTTCATCTTCTTGTATCATGTATTACTTGCCAGCTAGTCAGTGTATCCATCATCTTTTTACTCCATCATGCCTTGTCTATATCCAAATATATATCCAAATGACTGATGTGATGTGTGATAAATTCCGTCTACCCAACCAGAGCAAACTTCAACTGCTCCAACACACTAAGAAAAGAAATGCAATTGAAAATAAAGTATTCTATGCTCTCCAAAAACTGCTTCAATTAAAAGCTCCATCTCAAAATGACTAGATCCCAATATATGAAATGCTAATAAGACCAGTTGTCTCATATGGCTCTGAAACCTGGAGCACTACTAAAAGAGAAGTAACCCTCTTACACATTCTTGAAAACAGTCTTATGACAAATCAATAAACAAATATAAGATACAAATAGTGGAGAATGGAGAGTGAAAAACAAAAATATTCATAATCTGTTTAAATTTAATTACAGGCTTCATGAAGGCAAAAAGAATCCAATAGTTGGGACATACAGAGAGAACGGCAGACAAAAACTGCACACATACAATAGTTAAATGGGAGCAGATCAGGAGACAGACAAAGAAGACAGTGGAGAGATAACATACAGGCAGATCTACAAGCACGTGTAGTCACCAAATGGAAAGAAAAAGCCAATTACAGAGATGAATGGAGGCAGGTGGTATCTATAGCAATGAACTTCAAGGGCTCAGAATGCTGAAGAAGAATCACAGCAGACGCTACCACAATTTCGGGAGCTTGTTTGAAAGTAAAGTTAAATAACATTGTCAAGCTATAAGTCCTTTCATAAGCATATTTGTAAACTGACCTAGGCCCCTTAGTTAACCCAGCCTAAAATGGACACCAGGAAACATCCTGGGAAATAAAGGTTGCAAGTATGATTTTAACCACATCACTCATCAAGCATCAACTGGTCTACAAGAATATGGATCTAACACTAACATTCTTGATGAGCAAAGCCATGAAAAGAGCCCTGTTATTACAGACCCATAATTGTATAAATCAGTCAGTTCTCGGTGGATGTAGGGACCCGCACCATGCCAGTGTAATTGATTGGTTATGTTTCCATGAAATCTGAATGTTTTGTTTTTACTTACCTGATGATTAAGAGAGTGTATTGTATCTTCATTGATGTCATTACTTGCCACAATACTGAGCTTTTCAAACCAAGGCAGCCTGTAACTAACAGATGATAAGCAAATATTTGTTATGTGTACATTTTGTAAAATATAGTCAGCATTTTATGTGCAGGTTATTGGAGGTATTAAATGTGATAATCAGTGAAACCAGCAATTCTGTTATGGAAAAGAGGAAAGGGAACAGAAACAGACATATACTTGGATCGCTTTACCACATACCATGGGCAGGATAAGAAGAGAGAGTTGATTCTGGTGATCATATGAGATGGTGAATAAATAACATAAACATTGAGAGGCATGGCCCATAATGAAGAGGATACAATCTACTCTTCCTCTGAAATGATGCATGTCACTCTGCCAGCACAGCATGCTTTTCTCTATCATTCTCAGCATGCTTGACAAGTCTGTTACAATCACAACACGTGTGTGAAGCTGGTTCTCAAGCCAGCAAAAAGCTGCTGTAACTGACTCCATCTCTATACTCAAACTAAATGCTGTGGTAACATATCCAGGTTTTGTTGTACTAAGTGTTGTCTATTCACTTTTGCAATTAACCTCAATGCACTTTTTCTGCCACAGATCCATCTATATAGATAAAAACATCACCAGGGCGGCAACTGTTGTGAATTAGTTGCTGAATTTCTGATCTTGCAGTGCCTGCTAGCTACTCCCTGCAGTCCCATTACTAATCATGTGTGATTAGCTACTGTCCGCAGGTATTAACTCTACCAGACCGCTGGTCCGCTATTAGGCGAATTTTATAACTGGCCGCTAAACCGCTGTCCCTCAATGTTGGGAATTTGCGTACTATGAGAAAACAATGCATCACAAACTAAAAATAACTAGCCAATCGTAACCAGATCTCGTGGATAGTCTTCTCAGATGTCGGCCCCCACGTATTTGGATTAAATTTGTGTTGATTTACCTGAACAAATTCTGAAAATTCACAATAAAACGAGCAGCTGATAAACCAAGCACTTCGACAGGAAAGTGAAGCTGGTCTAGGCTTTTCACAGTCCAACAGGTGATCGATACTTTGGTTGATTCAGACTCTGCAGAGTCATAATTTCATGAAGAATACGTTCACAGTTAAAGTGACACAGTCAGTGAGAGCTTGAATGATGAGGAAAATCTCGAAAATTATAAATCTAGAGATAGATCCAAAATAGGAGAAGGGGCGTGTCCCTCAAACAGCAACATCTGATGTTAACTTTGTGAAACAAGTTTGATCCTGCTGGGTGGATTAGCACACAAAGGTGGAATATTGACGCTAGATAAAAGGTAAACCTATTTTCTATAATGTCTCCAAATTTCATCTTACTTTAGCCACTTGTTTGCATGTAACTAATATTTGTGCATATCATGTTGGTTTTTTTCGCGTTAATGCCCAAGAGCTCTGATATAGGAGACAGGTTTAGGACCTGAGGTCTGGTAGGGTTAAGCAAACACACAGCTGTGTATTTACTCTCTTAATTTAGTCTGCATGAAAAGAAACACAACATGCAATGGCAACACTGGTCCTGAAATCCCATGTATGTGTGTGAAAAACAGGTCTTGCTAGTCACCCATGCCATCGCAGTTGGCTGTGTTTCCGATGTCTTTATACAGCACTAGTTAATACTATCATCTTGAGAGATGGGAAGGTATCAACAACAAAATCTGATCTGCGCACACTAAAGAAATAGGATAATATATGCTATACACCTCTTTCTTTTTGGCTTTACTACCTATTGGGTCACTGCACCTTAGGAAACTGACAAGTGGTGAGGCTTCAGAAAATTTTAAAGATGTTCTTTGGGACATTTTCACAATGAAAATCAACAAACAGAATGTTTAAGGAGGCTAAACTGTGGAAGTGGTCACAAGGGAAGCAAATTTATCTAGCATGTTTTGACAAAATATTCAAAAGGTAAGAAAAATACATTACTCAATGACTGGGATAGCTCGTTTAGTTGTTAAAAAGGTTAAAAAGAGTCATTAAGATGATTTAAGTACTACTGCAGACTGACATAGTAAAAATAGAGCTTAACTTGGAAATACATTCTAAACTGACAATATAATCTAGGTGTTGTTTTTTTAAACCAAACAATATGCTACCTCAGTTGATTCAAAGGTAGACAAGTTAATTTCCTGTGGTGTTTCAAAATGTTGGATCAGATTTTGGCCAGCTATGTCTTATTTTTACTTCATTTTATAACCATAAATTGTGTCCATTCCTGTGGCCACAGGTAGTTAGTTTGTTAACATTAAATATTCATGTTTGCAAGTTTTGTTCAGAGATTTTAATAATGTATGAAAACTTACTGTGCAGCTATTTTCACAAACTTTGACTTGACAAGCTGTGACAGGTAGGAAAGATCCCCACTGTCCAATCGAATGCCTTGAGCTTGGTAGCCAAGTTCATGCAAGGCCATAGCCACGGTGCAGAAGTTTGGAAGGCCACTCCTGAGTGTGAAATAAAGAAGGAGTATAATAATATGTAATAAATTTAACATTTCAATGGATATGCATACATCATAGAAAAGTCTTATTTTGCGGCGTCCGTGGCCTAGGTGTTGCGAGTCCAACTAGTAATTCCAACGTACCGTGATCGAAACCCACAATTGGCGGTGTGGATTTTTTTTAAATCATGGTATAGAGCATCGCAGGTCGACCAAGCCTAAAATGGGTACCAGGATGTATATCCTGGGGAAGTAAAGACAGCCGGCATAATGCTGACATTACCTAACTAGTGCCGATTGGTCTGTTTAAAAAAAAAAAAGCCTTATTTCAAACTTCTGAGGACAGTCTTATGACACATTATTTGAACCTATCAAACCTGCAAGCAGTGGAGAAATGCAAAGTGAGAAGCAAGAATAACATACATAATCTGTTTAAATCACCAGTGACCACTGACACCATGAGGGGTAATAGACTGTGATGGTTGGGCATATAGAGAGAATGGCAGATGGCAAGAGACAAAAACTGTGTACATCAAAGAGTTTGATGGGGTTTAAAAAAAACATGAGGCAGACCATAAAGTCAGTGGAGAGATAATATAAATGCAAACCTACAAATACTTGGAGTCACCAACTGGAAACTGAAGGTCAATCAGAAAGATTAATGGAGTGGGTGAAATCTGCAGCAATGATTCTAAACGGCTGGGAATACTGAAGAAGAAGAAGAAGAAGAAGAAGAAGAAGAAGGAAAAAAGGAAGGAAGGATGGAGGAATAGGAAGAGGAGAAGGATGAGGAGGAGGAAGAAGTCAACAAGGGACTTAGCATAAGTTGCCTGAGGACCAATGCTATACTGGGAAAGGATGGGCAGAAGAAGATACCACACTTGAGTGCAAAGTGATGTTCATAATTGCTAGGTAATGTCACTGTGCAAGTAGGATGAATAGCTAGAAACATTCCTCACCAATTGGCAGGTTTCAGCTTTACAGTTTTTTCATCTCTTTCTTGGTCTTCCCTTCACCTTCCTTTCATATGTTCTGCTGTAAAAAGTCTCGGGCGCATGATATGCCCATATATATCTCAAGACATAAAAATAAAATCTGTACTGTTTTGACTACTGAAGATCAAACCTTTGACCAGTGGGTTTGTAAGATGTATGTTAGCTAATCACTAAGTTTCTTTAGGAACAATACAAACCTTATAACATCATAAGTATCGATTAAGGCTAGGAAACCAGTGCAGAAGGCAAGAGCGTAGCAAATAAATGCTGCCAGTTCTCCTTCCACAACTTGGTCAGGTAGGAAGTCTGCAAGAGCATATATATAATCACACTCATCAGTTATTGTCCTTTCTTCTTTGAAGTGTAGTGATACCTTAAAGTGTCCTTTCAGTTAATCATTCACTTATTCTGAATTACTTTTAGTGCTGATTCAGTTAATCATTCACTTATTCTGAATTACTCTTAGTGCTGATTCCATTATTCACACAATGCCTGATACCTTGCAAAGCTGTTTCATTCAATCACTCACTCACTATGAGATACCTCACACCTTTGCTCAGTCAATCATTCAGTTCTGACTCTGAAATACCTTATAGTGGTAAGTCAATCACTCACTTATTGTGAGGTATCTTACAATATTGTTTCAGTCCATCATTTGCTTACTTTGAGATACGTTGTAATGTTTTATTCAGTCATTCACCTACTGTAAATAAAGAAGCAAAAAAGAGAATGGCTAAACCTATCTTCAATAAGATGTTAACATTACTGTCAGTTAAAAAAAAAAACATAAGAAATTAGAATCATGAAATGTTACGTAAACTTAACCCTGCTGTACGGAGCAGAAACATGAACAATGGAAAGACAACTAGAAAATCGCACTAAGTCTCTGGAAATGGGAGTAAATAAATGAAAATGTTGATTTTCATGGAAACAAAAATGATCAAATACATATGTTCTGGTGTGGATTTTTATCATGGTGTGGGGCGTCGCAGGTCGACCCAGCCTAAAATGGGTACCAGGATGGCTGTCCTGGGAAAGTAAAGTTCGCTGGCGTAATGCTGACCACATTACCCATCCAGTGCCGATTGGTCTGTATAAAAATGGGATGCTCTTTCCATATACCTGATGTGCCTAGGTTGGTATGCCCCCAGCGCATAAACTTTGTAGTCTTAACCGTGTAGAGCCTTCCTGTTGGTCTGCCATCCAGACTGAGATCTTTTGATCTTGGGGTGTCAAACCTTTCAGGCATCAGCCCAGAGTGGACAATGGCATGCACAGTAATTGTTGGTGCCTTTTATTTCTGTCCATATTCTCTCCTCTTAAATTTCCCTCCCCTTATCTGAATCATGTTTTGTCTTCATCCATTTCCAAATTCTAATTCACAATTTTTTCTCCTTCCGTCTCTCTCTCCATCCCACCCTTCTTTCCTCTCCCTTCAATCCTCACCTTTCCCTTCCACTCTCTCCTCTCTATTTTTCTACTTCTCTCTTTCTCTTAATGAATTCCCCCTCCCTCCCCATCAAATCACCACACAAATGATTCATACAACTACATGTGAGATGACACAGATGCCTACCTATTATAGAAGATAGCTCTGCCTGGTATTTCAAACATAAATCCACAAAATCCACCTCTCTGCTGCCCTCAGCAGACATCAGTGTCTAGGAAAACATACATACAAATGGCATTGAAGTTGAATTTGAGTTACCAACATCACAGCTTTTAGGGCATTCCCACAAATGCCTTGTTCCTGGTTAGCAGTGACGGTAGTTTCCTCTGAGCACTGACTGTGTCTTGAATTATTCTATTTGCATAACTCTTTCCAAACCATTCCTGATGGAGCCAGACTTTTTTTTTAAATATGATCTTGGCTCCAAGGTTGACCTATCCTTAAATGGATACCAGGTAAAGTAAAGGCTGCCGGAGTGATGTTGAGCGATCACCCACCAAGTGTTGATCGGTCTATAAAATACAGGTATAGCCCTACATGCCCAGTATGCCTGGAGGTGTAGACAAGGGTGCATTACTTTACATTCTAAACCATGATGACTTGTCGCTATTCCACAATGTTTCTTGTATTTCCAAACAGCTGTCACCACAACTGTCCTGTCATTTGTCAGCTTATTAACTTGTCACTATTCCACAATGTTTCTTATACTTCCAAAGAGCTGTCACCACAACTGTCCTGTCATTTGTCAGCTCATTAACTTGTCACTATTCCACAATGTTTCTTATACTTCCAAAGAGCTGTCACCACAACTGTCTTGTCATGCATCAGCTCACTAAATAATGTTACCCTCAGAATGAATACAAGTAAATAACTCTTCTTCTCTTCTTCCAGCTACCCCCTCAAAGTGTGTGTCTGTGTGCATGTGTGTGTGTGTTGGGTGAGGGAGGGATTGTAAGGAACTTTTGTGTGCATGTGTGTGTGTTGGGTGAGGGAGGGGTTGTAAGGAACTTGTGTGTGCATGTGTGTGTGTTGGGTGAGGGAGGGGTTGTAAGGAACTTGTGTGTGCATGTGTGTGTGTTGGGTGAGGGAGGGGTTGTAAGGAACTTGTGTGTGCATGTGTGTGTGTTGGGTGAGGGAGGGGTTGTAAGGAACTTGTGTGTGCATGTGTGTGTGTTGGGTGAGGGAGGGGTTGTAAGGAACTTGTGTGTGCATGTGTGTGTGTTGGGTAAGGGAGGGATTGTAAGGAACTTGTGTGTTTGTGTTGGGTGAGGGAGGGTTTGTAAGGAACTTGTGTGTGCATGTGTGTGTGTTGGGTGAGGGAGGGGTTGTAAGGAACTTGTGTGTGCATGTGTGTGTGTTGGGTGAGGGAGGGGTTGTAAGGAACTTGTGTGTGCATGTGTGTGTGTTGGGTGAGGGAGGGGTTGTAAGGAACTTTTGTGTGCTCCTTCTAATGCACTGCATAATTTGACCTCCATTCCTTTAAGGCTGTTCTTGATGGATGCCATCATTTAATTACAGAAGAAGTAAAAAACCTCCATTCCTTTAAGGCTGTTCTTGATGGATGCCATCATTTAATTACAGAAGAAGTAAAAAACCTCCATTCCTTTAAGGCTGTTCTTGATGGATGCCATCATTTAATTACAGAAGAAGTAAAAAACCTCCATTCCTTTAAGGCTGTTCTTGATGGATGCCATCATTTAATTACAGAAGAAGTAAAAAACCTCCATTCCTTTAAGGCTGTTCTTGATGGATGCCATCATTTAATTACAGAAGAAGTAAAAAACCTCCATTCCTTTAAGGCTGTTCTTGATGGATGCCATCATTTAATTACAGAAGAAGTAAAAAACCTCCATTCCTTTAAGGCTGTTCTTGATGGATGCCATCATTTAATTACAGAAGAAGTAAAAAACCTCCATTCCTTTAAGGCTGTTCTTGATGGATGCCATCATTTAATTACAGAAGAAGTAAAAAACCTCCATTCCTTTAAGGCTGTTCTTGATAGATGCCATCATTTAATTACAGAAGAAGTAAAAAACCTCCATTCCTTTAAGGCTGTTCTTGATGGATGCCATCATTTAATTACAGAAGAAGTAAAAAAACCTCCATTCCTTTAAGGCTGTTCTTGATGGATGCCATCATTTAATTACAGAAGAAGTAAAAAACCTCCATTCCTTTAAGGCTGTTCTTGATGGATGCCATCATTTAATTACAGAAGAAGTAAAAAACCTCCATTCCTTTAAGGCTGTTCTTGATGGATGCCATCATTTAATTACAGAAGAAGTAAAAAACCTCCATTCCTTTAAGGCTGTTCTTGATGGATGCCATCATTTAATTACAGAAGTAAAAAACCTCCATTCCTTTAAGGCTGTTCTTGATGGATGCCATCATTTAATTACAGAAGTAAAAAACCTCCATTCCTTTAAGGCTGTTCTTGATGGATGCCATCATTTAATTACAGAAGTAAAAAACCTCCATTCCTTTAAGGCTGTTCTTGATGGATGCCATCATTTAATTACAGAAGAAGTAAAAAACCTCCATTCCTTTAAGGCTGTTCTTGATGGATGCCATCATTTAATTACAGAAGTAAAAAACCTCCATTCCTTTAAGGCTGTTCTTGATGGATGCCATCATTTAATTACAGAAGAAGTAAAAAAACCTCCATTCCTTTAACGCTGTTCTTGATGGATGCCATCATTTAATTACAGAAGAAGTAAAAAACCTCCATTCCTTTAAGGCTGTTCTTGATGGATGCCATCATTTAATTACAGAAGAAGTAAAAAACCTCCATTCCTTTAAGGCTGTTCTTGATGGATGCCATCATTTAATTACAGAAGAAGTAAAAAACCTCCATTCCTTTAAGGCTGTTCTTGATGGATGCCATCATTTAATTACAGAAGAAGTAAAAAACCTCCATTCCTTTAAGGCTGTTCTTGATGGATGCCATCATTTAATTACATAAGTAAAAAACCTCCATTCCTTTAAGGCTGTTCTTGATGGATGCCATCATTTAATTACAGAAGTAAAAAACCTCCATTCCTTTAAGGCTGTTCTTGATGGATGCCATCATTTAATTACAGAAGAAGTAAAAAACCTCCATTCCTTTAAGGCTGTTCTTGATGGATGCCATCATTTAATTACAGAAGAAGTAAAAAACCTCCATTCCTTTAAGGCTGTTCTTGATGGATGCCATCATTTAATTACAGAAGAAGTAAAAAACCTCCATTCCTTTAAGGCTGTTCTTGATGGATGCCATCATTTAATTACAGAAGAAGTAAAAAACCTCCATTTCACAATGTAAACCAGTTACTGGAGAAACATAACTTCCCCAACAAAACTTGACCTGACATTAACAACCTATAAACCAAATTTTGAGGAAACAAAACTAACCCTAATTTCAACATCTGTCAACCAATTACTGAAGAAACAAAAGGTACCTTAAACTCAACATTTTATTAATCAATTATTGAAGAAACAAAACATAAAAAAACTATCTTCTTCTTCTTTTCTCTACTCCTGGAATGCCTCACGACTTCAGAGGAGGAAGAGATCTCTGGAACAGGCCCTTCTGTTCTCTTTGTATAAAGTACTTTTCAGTGTCTCTGATATTTCTGTGGTCCATATTTTGCTTGGTCAACCTCTGGGTCTGTTACCACTGTATCTGTTAAAACATTGCTCTCTGTGGTGCCCTGTCTGCTGTAATCTTATTACATGGCCAAACCATTTGATTTGTTGTCCACCTATAAAGTTCAGTGTTGGTTCTGTGCTGATTCTCCTCCTGATTTCATTGTTCCCAAGTCATTACACCTAGCATAGTACTAAAACATTTCATTTCTGTCGTGACTATTTTCCTTCTGTGTTCTGAAGAGTGTCCATGTTTGACATTGAAAGCAGAGCTTTGGTAAGAATATTGAGTTAAACAGTATTCTTTTAGTGTTCATATTCACATGCTCGCATTTCAAAATTGGTGCCATTTTGTCTAAAACTTGAGTTGCTTTATGGCAACTTTGTTGGATTTCTTTATTCATTATTCTGTCTTCTGAAAAAAAAATGCTTCCTATATATGTAAAAATCCTTCGCCTGCTTAAATATGTCTATGTTTAACTATCTATAATACCGTTTTTTTAAAGCAGCCTAGAACAGTGGAGTCTTGAGTATAAAGGTACAGGGCTGCATGGCTGGTGCAGTCACCACGAGTTTATAGGTTAGGATTTTTCTTTTCATCCTCGACAGCAACAAATGCAGGGTTTCTGAATGACAGATTGGCTACAGGTTTAGGTTCTGGGGCCTCATTTGGGGGGGGGGGGGGGGCTACCTCCCCACTAACAAGCATGTTGTATAAGGCATATACATTAGGAGTCTGCTGAAATAGGATGTGTTGTACTGAAAGGCACAGATATCGCAGCCTGGCTGTAATCCGCAATGTGTCAACTGTTCTCTGGATGACTAATAAAGAAGATGAAAAGTCCAGCATTCTAAGCCCTTGGTCAGTCTCTTGAAACATGAAACATACCCACATCATAACATTATAACGATTACCACATTATGGACAGACCAGAGCAAGTTATTATTCTGCACCTTAGACCCGGACACAATCAACTTCGCAGCCATATGTACACAAAATTTAAAATTGGCAAATCAGGCATGTGCATGTGTGGATTGGCACCTGAGACAACAGATCGCGTCCTCTAAGACTGTCCCAAATACAACATATCAAGGCAAAACTTGTGGCCAAGAGAAAAACCTGTGAAAGCTTAACTTTACAGATCACTGAGTGTATTACAAAAGTGAAGACAGTGATGTTCATACTAGAGACAACATTGCAGATATAGATAATCTATTTCAAGCGAATGAAAGAAGAAGAAGAAGATAAAATTATACAGGATTAGCAAGCCATATTCACATTTTCGTAAACCTTCTTTTTCTGTGTAGACCTGAAGATGTAAATTCACTGTGTCCATTTACAACATGGCTGCCATTATTGCACCTTTCGGCTGACACATCTGACTTCTGCAGATATTTGTTGTCTGGGTTAACCTTCCCAAGTTTTTGTAAATTTCACCCTTTTGCAAATCAATTTCACTGGGTTTTTTTCCTTTGGCAAATCGAATTCACCCATTTGCAAATCAAAATCACCCTTTTGCAAAATCAAATTTATCTTTCACAAACAAGTATTTTTTTACAATATTTTCTGATCTGGCATAATAAAAATGAAATCCAGTTAAAGTTATTGTTGTATCCCATTTGGTCTTTCTCAAATATATTTATCTTACCATTTGTCTTGAACATCCATATTTACTTTATCTATTTGTTTCCCATTTCAGTTTAGAGAGCAAAGCTTCTTTTACAGGGTTGTGTAGTTAGCCTCATGCCCAACCCTCTTCCTTCCTCACCCCATGAAGGTAAGAACCCAAGACCTTTGGTTAAATAAGAACTTTATGTTCATTATTGTACATATGCAAAACAACAGGGAGTCACCCTGGCGTTGGTAACTAGACGCCCGCTCGCGAATCGGAAGGTCGTGGGTTTCGGTCCTGGCGAAGCCAGATTTTTTCGACTCACAGGTCGTCCCAACCTTGAGTGGGTACCAGGTGCAGTCCTGGGAAGTAAAGGCGGGCGGCATGATGCTAACCACATCACCCACAAAGTGCCGATAGTCTATACAAATATAGGTCTATCCCTATATGCTCAATATGCTTAAAGGCGTGAAAAAGGATCCTTTACTTACTTTACTTACATGCCAAAAACATGTTGAAATCCAGCAACTTCCAATACGTTTAATTTTTATTACAACAGATAAAGAAAAGTTGGGTCTGTGAAAAGGTGAATTTGATTTTTCAAAGGAGGTGAATGTGATTTTTCAATACAAAGGGTGAATTTGATTTGCAAAAGAGTGAATTTGGCTTATCAATTCTGCATAAACCAAATAACGAAAAAAAATATCCAAAACAAAAACAAAAACTTACCCTAATCTTAACCTCCTGTAAATTAATGAATGAGGTAACAAAAGCATGAGCATGGGTCCCCTTGACTGGGATACCAAACAATTTCCCTGCTAGAACATTACTCGTCCCATCAAAACCTGAACAGAGAAAAAAAAATGTTATTCATAATAAATGTTCTTATATTTAACAAATGTTCTTTGTACTTAACAACATTATATACTTAGATTTATGCTATAAAACTAAAACATAAAAAACTTATTATAAACTTTTGAGAACAGTTTCATATGATAAATCTTTGGACCCATAAAGTATACAAACAGCGGAGAATAGAAAGTGAGACACGACAAAGAAATTCATAATTTATTTAAATCACCAGTAATTACTAACATCGTGAGGGTAAACAGACTGCAACAGTTGGGGTATATTTTCTTTGTATGACAGATAACAGATAGACAAAAACTGCATACACGAGTTGATTGGAAGTAGCCCACAAGGCAGACCAAGAAGATAGTGCAGTGATACGTGCAGACCTACAAGCATTTGGGTTTCCAACTGGACAGAGAAGGTCAGATGCAGAAATGTATGGATGCAGAAGATATCTGCAGAGGCTCAAGGTTTCAGAATGTTGAAGAAGATGTATTCTAGGAGACAATTATGTGTTTTGATATACTGGAACCATGGTCACACAGCATCTAGATAGCATGTTTGTCTGCCAGAGTAGTGGTCATGAGTTCAATTCCTCATAGAGGTAGGTATTTAGTTTTAAAACTGACATGATTTCTAGTTGGACATCATCTATAATCATCATTATCATTGTCATCATGAAGCAGGTTCTTTTTGGAATGTATGCTTTTAGCACAGCTTACTGGACAGTCATTTAGTTTCTTGCCAACATTGCTGCCTAGTGAACTTGTTTGCCTAGGATGTTCTTGATGTCTACCATTGTGCCGGTCAACACCTGATTCTTCTTCTCAAAACCATACCTTTGACTGCTGATCTTCTGTCTACAAAAGGTACTAAGAAATTGTCTGGAAAGTAAAGGCAGTTAGAATTAAATCCACCATACTACCAATCAAGTACTGGCTGGCTTAAACAAATATGGGGGTAGCATTAGGAGTTTTTTCCTAGGAAGAAAAAAGGTGATGGTACTCATCACAAAGTGTCCAAAAAAAAGAAATCACTGCACCAGGTTTTATCCTGCATGGCTTAGTCTCTCCACTTTTCTGCACAATGACTAGCCACCTCCTGGGAGCATCACACAAAGCATGAACTCCATAGCTCTGGCAATCATCCCCAGGTATCTCTATAAAAATGGCACTTGTGAATGGAAAGAGGCAGCCATGAAATAATTCAACGACCTTCGAGGATAAGGCAAACGGCTCAACCACTTTGTTGTGCACCCCCTCCCCCCATAAAACAGATACTGGTACTTATCACACAGTGTCTATTATAGTAGTGCTGAAACAAAATGATGCCTAAAAGAGGTGTTGATGCTTCGAACCACCCAAAAAAAAGCAATGTCTAACACTATATGTCTAATACAATACATGGCATTGAAAACTAGTCCTTTACTATGTTACTGACAGTGGCTCAACAGTCTCACAAACGAAGGGAATGATGCAACTAATCTAGTCCAGTTAAATGTGCTGGCATTAGGTTGTCTAAGCCGTGAAAAGGGCTTTAATCTAGAATTCTGAGTTTGGTCCCCAGACTATTCTCCTGACCGAGTAGTAAAGTACCACTTCTATGGAGACTGTGTTGCTAAAATTCCCCTATCCCTCTCCAAGCCCAGAAACAATTAAGGTATGGAAGATTGGCACTGGAATAAAAGATCTAAATAAATAGTGGCTTTTGAGGATATAGCCAAACCACAAATCATTATAGCATAATCAGAGTGGCTGAGATTAAGCCTGTCACTAATACAATTTTGTTTTTCTTTTTTACACAGGTCACTAATAAATTTGCTAAAAATTTAAAATGTATTATCTACATTTTTGGTTTGAAGTTTATAAAGATATATAAAGGGAGTAATCAATAAACACAAACAGCGTGAAGCATTACATGGAATACATTCACCAGCATATTAAAAAATATGCAGGTGACTCATTTTGCAACCCAGTGCCCTCTACCACTGAGGCTTATAGGCAAACCTGACTTCAATAAAACCATTTGGTTTGAAAGAACAAACCCTATATACTATTTTAAGTTAAAGTATTCACATCTTGACGTTCTAAATATATGTGCAAGTGCAAAAACAGCCAACAGCATTAACTGTGTGTCTTGTAAACAGTCACAACGGACAAGTTGGAAAAGCAACATTTACAGGGAACTGCACTGACCGGAAGTGTCACTTTGCCGGTTCTAGGAACAAAAAGGGTTAACACGCTTTAGGTCAGGGCTATTCAAGTGTTTATTCAAGGGCCAAAATGGTGAAACTGGCCAGAATCCCTAGTCCTAATGTAGTATGATCATTAATACAACATAATTGGCAAAGGTCCTGGGCCAGTTGCTAGATCTCATATGGCCAAATTCAACCCCCAGCCAGCAGCTGATTAGCCCTTCAGGCATTTAAATGTCAACAGACTTCAGCCCAATACCCAGAAGGAAACAGAAGACACATGAGGCAGGTCTCTAAGGTCAAGTGGTTATCAATCTGCTTAGCGCTCAAAAGGCTGTGAGTTTAATTTCAGACTCTTTAGTTCATGAGTAACTTGTTTTTAACTGTTGAGTAATTTTGCTTTTAAAGGATTTCTTTCCAGAATTCCCATGGGACATGATCCAATTTTTTTAACATAATTGAGGCAAAAGGGTTGAGACATATTTACTGCACTGACCTCCAAGATAACAGTACCGGGATGCTGACAAGCCTCCATCTGGTCCCTGAGCTCTCCTCAATCCAAACTCCAACAACACTATATCTGGTCCTGCTGCCAGTCTAAACCGAGCTGCATTTGTGGCTACCAAACTGCAAAAAGCGTGCATGAATTTTAGAATGCTCAAGTCCCAGTAAGGGTTTCAGGGCCCCCTTTTGGGATTGTGGGTGGGGAGAGTATAGACTCACTACCACTTAACAAGTATGTTATAAAAGGTAATTAATTAAGGATTCACTTAATTCAAAGTGTCACTTAAAAAACATAGAAATAGCTGCATAGATGTAAACAAAAAACACAACATGCCCACCACCCTTTTAAGGATGAACACAGAAGAAAACAAAAAGAATGTTTATTAATGCTAGAATGTTAAGACTGTAATTGGGAGAACGAATGGGTGATCTAAGTGTTTTGACAAAGTCAAAAGGCAATGTGTCAGCAACAATAGAATAACACCCACCCTCTTCTCCAAATCTGGTTTTATCACATGTTTTTTTTTTTTATTTCCTTAAATCTTAAAATAGCTAAAATCTCTGCCGACGCTCAACACTCAAGGGAAGGATGAGACAGATATAAGATCAGACGGTTACTGGTGCTACAGGAATTTGAACTCTTCGCTTGCTACTGAAGATGGAGACAGAGCACTTATGGGAGTGCCCTGAGTGCTGTGATGTTGATTCTTAACTCTTCTTCTTCTTCTTCTTCTTGTTCACCGGCTGTGAATTCCGGCGGTAAGTCACGGTTGTTCGTCCAAAATGGACTTTTGGCTTTTACCTTGACCTGAGTTTTGCGTGTACATCCGTTTTACTGGCTTATTTGTTTGCAGTACTCGTTCCCCGCCTTTCCGGCAGATGTACTCCGACTTCGGAGGAAGACGTCAAGCCTATTTCTAGGTTGACTGTGGCCATTGTTTTGTGTGGGTCGAGATGTTGCCTCATTTGTGTGGTGTCCTCTTTGACCTTCAACAGGTGTGGCCCCCGGTATGTCGTCCTTAAGGCAGCTCTATGTAGAGTTTTCAGCCCTCAAGGGAAGGCAGGGGCAGATCATGGACATTCCCCGCCATCCAAGGAGGCTTCCATAAATGCAGAGCCGACACATGATGCTCTGGGTTCTGGGCTCACCCAAGGAATCGTCACGTCCTGCCCATGACTGCTTAACCTCACAACCGTGTATTGAGCTTCCCGCGCTACAAGGCTGCGCTCTCCAGAGATCAGCGGGGAGCAGCCCGCAGGTCTAGGACGTTTGTGGCCACACAAATAGGTACATTCTTTTTCATCTTACGTTAGACACCTTTAACGTTGTTTCAGCTGTGCCCTTAGCACGACAGAATGGGGAAGCAAAATGCGACAGGCGTGGCTTCACCTGTTTGGTCCCAACACTCGGGCGAGTTGGACCAGTGGGTACGGACATTCAGACTTTTCCTAATCGGTACGAGTTATGATCGTCGGACTTTGAGCTTGCATGTGTGCCGTAGGGTGTAACTTTGTTGGACATTGTTTTCAAGCCATATGAATAGTTGCTGCCATGGTGTACCTCAGCGCGGTGACGACGACACTGAGGATTGACAGAGGATGTACGTGGGTGGGATCTTGCTGCGAGAAGTCGCCCACAAGAGATGTTACTCATCTTGGCTGCGGGTAAATCTCTCGGTCAGGGTTGAGTCTCAGCAGCACAGTTTTCCATTCGCTCCCGAATTTTAACCAAGAGTTGTCATTTGATGGTACATTTAGCAAGCAGTCCTTGAGTTTTGTTACTTTTCACCCATGCGTTTGGGGGCGGGCTGGTGAGAGCCAGAAAGGACTCTACACCTCTAGGGGCCGCCAGCTCCGAGATCCCCTGCCAACTCTGTTAATGCTCATTTGAGACATTATCCGTGGCGCACGACGGGGACGTGCAACAGGAGTCTTGCATGAGGTTCCGTAAAACCAGAACAGTGAAGGACTGGCGCCCGAGTGGGGTACGGAATATCTCCTTATACACATCACATCAGACTTAACTTCCCCTCATGCCTGTGACCGAAATCACCGCGCCACGATTCTTAACTCAACATCAAACCTTTTTTTTTAAACAGCTAAAAGAAAATCATTTTGACAATAATGGAGAATTCAAATAATGTTGTTAGAAACAATACCTTGCACAATTTACTGCCTGGCACATTCTGCTCTCGTCAAGTGCATTATTGCAGAATTAAATCCAACACATAATGAAGAATACAGAAAATGAATCCTTTTCAATAAAATACATAAATCAACAATGTCAAGTTTGGCTGCACCTCTCTCCACCAGAAATTCAACTATGTGATTACTATGGTAAGTTCAAATTTATCACATGCTCTTTCTGTTTACATATAACAGGAGAGTTCAGTTTTATTGATTTGGCTTCAGCCAGTTTTAGAAAATGTCTGTTCAATGTGCAGTAAATAATTCTGAAGGGACAGTCCTCATGGAGTACATGTCCATAATCTAGAAAATAACATCCTATTGAAGAACTGTATTCTATCTTCTTGGCTGATCTAGGTAATGCCCCTGATGAGATACAGCAAAATATGCCAGGCAATAAATTGTGCAATATATTGTTTGTGTCGACATCATTTAAATTTTCAATGGGAAAACCTTATTTTCAATTATAAAGAAGTCATACTAAAATGTTATTTCTGGTTTAGTCTTTAAAAAAAAATAGAACATTCTATCCCAGGGTCTTTTTAAGCACAAGTAGACATGACATAAGTGTTTCAATTAAAGTGATGGCTATATTTGAAAAAAAAAATTATTAACATTATACCAAAAAGAAAGTTCTCTCTATGACATCTCCTTCATAATCACACTACAGGTCTTTGGCCAACCCCTCTGTCGTGAGGTGCCTTGAGACTTGGCCAACCCCTCTGTCGTGAGGTGCCTTGAGACTTGGCCAACCCCTCTGTCGTGAGGTGCCTTGAGACTTGGCCAACCCCTCTGTCGTGAGGTGACTTGAGACTTAGCCAACCCCTCTGTCGTGAGGTGCCTTGAGACTTGGCCAACCCCTCTGTCGTGAGGTGCCTTGAGACTTGGCCAACCCCTCTGTCGTGAGGTGCCTTGAGACTTGGCCAACCCCTCTGTCGTGAGGTGCCTTGAGACTTGGCCAACCCCTCTGTCGTGAGGTGCCTTGAGACTTGGCCAACCTCTCTGTCGTGAGGTGCCTTGAGACTTGGCCAACCCCTCTGTCGTGAGGTGCCTTGAGACTTGGCCAACCCCTCTGTCGTGAGGTGCCTTGAGACTTGGCCAACCTCTCTGTCGTGAGGTGCCTTGAGACTTGGCCAACCCCTCTGTCGTGAGGTGCCTTGAGACTTGGCCAACCCCTCTGTCGTGAGGTGCCTTGAGACTTGGCCAACCCCTCTGTCGTGAGGTGCCTTGAGACTTGGCCAACCCCTCTGTCGTGAGGTGCCTTGAGACTTGGCCAACCCCTCTGTCGTGAGGTGCCTTGAGACTTGGCCAACCCCTCTGTCGTGAGGTGCCTTGAGACTTGGCCAACCTCTCTGTCGTGAGGTGCCTTGAGACTTGGCCAACCCCTCTGTCGTGAGGTGCCTTGAGACTTGGCCAACCCCTTACATAGGGAAGTGTCAGGGCAGTGCTGTAGTCAGATTCTTGCTTGGTGGCTTTGGGTTCAAAGTGCAAGGCTGACCTAGCCAAAAATTGTAAAATAGGAAATGTCCCGGGAAGTAAAGGCAGCTTGTGCGATGTGATCTCATCACCTAGTGAGTGTCAACTGGTACAGAAATATGGGTTTAATATCATATGTCTGACGTGCCAATGACATAAAAAAGCCTTTCCTTTTTATTGTATTTATACAAAGAGTTATATTAGCAAATTGCTTATAGCTGACATAGAGAGCTGCCATGGTGCAGTGGCTAGACGCTTGCCTGCGATCTGAAGGTCATAGGTTCAAATCCAAATAAACCCTGACTTTTTTTCAAGCACGACCTTGGTTGTCATGTCAACCCAACCTTACATGGATACCAGGTAAAGTCCTGGGAAACAGAGGCACGCGATGTGATGCTGATCACATTACCCACTGAGTGCCGGTTAGTCTATAAAATGTAGGTCTAGTATTTTATGCCCAATATGCCTGAAGACGTGGAAAAGGGTCCTTTACTTTACAGCTGACAAAGAGACAACATACCTGGCATAGTTGACGAGGTTCAGCAGCGGTGTCTCCAACAGCTGCACCACGGCCAACGGCCCTGTAACCGTGATGAGGGGAACTTTAGGAAATACCACCTCTCCCTCTGGGACAGCAGACAGTGTTATGTCTTTTGCCGAGACCGTTTTCAGGTAGTTGAAGAATTCTGGATCTGTTGTTGGTGGCATGACAATCTTCAGGTACTCAATGTCTGTTTGGAAATAAGATAAATATCTTTACTTACTTACATAGTTGATCCTTGTCTACCTTGAGGTGTAGAAATTTGCAAGAGAGATCCCTAGACTTCTGTATCAGAAGACCGGGGTTTCAAGATCATGATGAATATCTAGATCGCAAACTTTGTTCCTCTTTGTCCCTGGGACCACTTTTCTCAGATACCTCATTTCTGAAGCCAGAAGTTACTCTCTTTATTGTCTGTATTTACCAACCTGTATTGTAGGACAGGGAGATCATAAACCTGAGGTGTTAAGGCTGCATTGCTGCTAGTGCAGTGCTCGTGAACTGTACCAGTTCAGATTTGTATTTTTGCCCCTCACATTGAGAGCCCAATGTGCTAACCACTCTGTTAGCCATTCCTCTATAAGAGTAGAAGCTATGTAGAAAATTTATCTGCAAGGCAAAGGTTATGATTAAGAGAGGTCTGGTGGATGCTGTGAACAGGTAAATGGCTTATATCAGCAAATTATATTAAACAAAAATGAAACAAAGAGGACAGAAAAATTAAGAGAGAGACAAAAGGTTGAGAGAGAGAAAGTAAAAGAAAGAAAAAAAGAAAGTACAAGAAAGAGAACAAGAAGTACGTGAAATGCAGAGTAACAGCAAAAGAAAAAGAAGAAAAGTGATTAAATCAAGAACCACCATCATGGTATTCAGGACATTCCATTTGCGCTTTGTCCTCATTTTCAGCAGCCAACAAATAGTTAAAATTGTGATGGTACCAGTAGTAGTTGATGTCCATCATGTCCATCAATCCTCTGAGTGCAGGGTGTCGGCCAGATTCCCTGGTCACTCCCTGATGCACCATTCACATCCCATTATAATGATCTATTATTGCTACCACATTGTACGCTTGCTTTCAAGGGGATCTATCTTTTCAGCAAAAGCCAATCTGTATACCTATTCGTTATCCAACACACGTGTATACACTGATGATGACTATTGAACACATTCAGAATGCTGCTGATAAATGTTAACTTACCACTGTCAGAGAAACGGAAGCCTTGAAGAAGTCGGATGCACTCCTCAAGGCCAGCAAATATTGTAAACTCGCCCTGGAAGGGATTCTTGCGGAAGAAGAGGTCAAAGACAGAGTCATCGTTCATTTTGCCACATTTCCAGTACGCATACGCCATCGTAATCTGATATAAGTCTGTTTCGGAGGAGAATTTTAACACTTTAAAAAAGGTAAAGAGACATACTTATAAGTAAAAGTAATCGAGCAGAAGATGTTGTGATGTGTTCGGATGTTTCCGTTTCTCTGGACATTAATGTTTTATTGTGCTATTAGAAGGCATGGCAATCACAGCTTATAGTAATGGTAAGTATTTCCTTCTCCTCAAAGCATGAAGCCTGAGCAGTATTGTAGGGACTGTGTGTTAAATTTATACTAGATAATGATATAGCGATGTTAGGGTCATTCCTTTCTTTACGGAATGTCAGGATATCTGTTGCTTCCCTTTCGCTGTCTATATACACCGTGCGGAAAAGCGACTCCCATTCATTCGAGGCGTGTCACGAAAGTGTGCAGCTCTCTTTCATGGCAGATGACACTAAGCAACTGTTTTTGTTTTGCTTTTGTTTTTTTTTATTTCTGTGTGAGCGAGCGAGTGTTGAACTAGTTTTGTTTTCTTTCTCAGCTAGGTCTTGTGTGCAACCATCACTGGTTGGAGTAATCATGACAATCTTGGGCCCTGGCCTGAAAAGGGCCCACAGTTGAAGTAAACTCATGGTAAAGGTCAAGTCACAGGAAGGTCACAGAGCTAGCGATGAAAGCGAACGCACAACACAACTAACACAGACAGTGGTGGCCGCTCACAACGTGGAAAATAGGACGTGCTGGTGCTGCCAATGCAGAATACAGAATGCTTTCAGCATTAAAAATAAAAAAACATGACACCCCTTGAGGATAGTACAGCTAGTAGGAAATCTTGTGCCCAGCGAGATCCAGGCAGTTTCATGATATATACTAAAACACTCTGTATAGCATGTATCACTGGGTTTGTGAAATTATAAGTCATGAATACTGACCTGATTTGTGATTCTGATGATGGTGAGATGGTGAAACCTGACTAGCTATGCTTATCAGCAGGGCAAATGATGATAAGTGATCTCTGGGGTCAGGGGTAAGGTGAACCATACCAAAAGATAAGATGGCAAAAGGCAGAATGTAAGGCATCTCCTTCCTTCCCCCCTCCTGTGAGGAAACTCAAGGGTAGGTATAGATTACCCGCTTAGCTCCCCAATCAAAGTTACATAAGTTGTGGCAGACAGTAGCTGAAAAGTATTCATAACATGACACTACTTTGAATGTGGTAGGCAGAGTATGCCCTTATAGACACAACAGTAATGATAATTCACTCAAAACGCTGCATCCTGTATCTGTGAGGGCACATTAACAAATGTGAACAAAGTCGAAGGGAGTTTTTCCTCTTTTGCGTACACACTTTAACAGTTGATGAGGAGGGAGAAGGGTTTATGGCTAGGATGTAATTCTACACCAATGTTATTACCATATCCAATTCAAGTAAATCCTTAATTAGTCACCTTACAGAGCATACTAATTAGGGAACAATGGATCTATTCCCCCCCCCCCCCCCCCCCCCCACCACCCAGGCTACACACACACACACACAAATTGGGTCTCTGAACAAAAATGAGTCAAGGAGAGTTCAGAAACTGCTTTATTAAATAGGGAACTGCCATTGTCATCATCATTACTTGACGTGCCAGCAATCGTAGGCTGTCATGTTTTGCCATCTCATATTATCACTATAATCATGGATCAGGTCAATTTTCTTGTCTCACCCACCCCCATGTTTGTGACCAAGCCATCCAGCAGGATCATGTTAGCTTTGAAATTACCAAGACCCCTGTGTGGGTTCCAGGCCTCATTGTGGGGAAAACATGAATAGGCCCACTGCGTCCCAACAAGCATGTCATAAAGTCGACTAACTGGGGTGCTTTCTTTTAGACTGGAGTGCATCTGCCTAAGAGGAACCAACAGTCTGCATTTAAATATGCCAGATATGTAAAACGGATGTGCGTGCAGAATTCAGATTCTGAAATAAGACCAAAGTCAAGAGGTAGACAAACAACCAGAACTTTCTGCCAGAGTTTACAGCAGGTGTATGTGAAGAAGGAGAAGAAGAAGAAGAAGAATTACTAAGAAATGAATAGTATGCTGTTTGGTATTGAAAGAGCTAATGCATCTACAAAACAATGAAAATCCCTTGTATGTGCCACAGGTGGGCCCATACCATCATCTAAAGATAAATAAAAAGAAAGCTACATAGAAACAAAGTGAGAAGGGTGTTTGACAGTTTTACAAAATGGCATGCAAGAACATCTGTATGAGATGCGACCATCAGTACACAAGACAGACAACTGGGGACAAACATGATTATTAATGCAACATGGCATGGTCTTAAAAAAGATATATGGCTAGCACTATATGCCCAACAGGAAGACCCACTGGCATAGTGGCTAGAAAGTTGTCTGTCAACCCTCACAATCTTGGGTTCAAATCTGCACTGAGTCAAATTTGCTTAAAAAAAATTACACTGCTCCCAGTTGGCCCAGCCTAAAATGGGTACCAGGTAAAGTCCTAGAAGGTAAAGGTGGCTGGTATGATGTTGATCACATTACCCATCAAGTGCCAACTGGTCTATAAAAACACTAGTATCATATGCCAGATATGCTACTGACATGAAAATGGCTTTTTACTTATTTATTAGTACCATCTGCCCAATATGACAAAATGACCAAACATCACAAGTGTTGAACATCTGTCCCAGATAGGAGATGGGTGTTACATGTTCTAATATGGCCCCATCTACTTGATGTTCAGTGGTGGCCTTGCCTATCTTTGTCAGACTAATTAATTATTCAATCAATCAGGTGCTGTCTCTAAAACTGTAAATGAAAACTGGCAGTAAGAGAACTCCAACAGGTTCTGTCTTTTTCCCAGGATGTACACTATCACAGGTTATTGTTCATCCATCTCTTGATGTTATCCTCCCACTTGTGTCACTGTCTGCATTCTGTTAGCTTGACTTCGACTTATCCTTTCAGTATGGCTATACTGGTGTTTTCATCTTTTACTTTTAAATTTATTTAAAAAAAAATTATATCACCTGCATGCCCTAATGTAACAGTGAACAGAAAGCCTAAAGTTTTTGAATTGTTATTTACTCTTGCCGAGGACTTTTGCAAACCCGGGTGAAGCCTGGGATTTTTTCACCTGGACTTCTAGTAATTTTCCCCTGGTCTCTGAGTAGTAGGATTGAACGCCCGTGTGCATTGTTGCGCATGTAAAACATCCCTTGGCAATTGGAAATCGAAAAGAGTAGCCTAACGAAGCTGCTCGGGAAAAATTTGGAGTTGAAAATCCACCCAAAGTATTTCAGGATCCCCGCCGATACAACGGAGTTCGTGCAATGCGCTGAGACTCTTATGACAGGCTTGAGTTAAAAGAAGAACGGAGCGCTTACTTATATGCCTATGGGACCCTATAGGTTATACCCGTGAGCCGCGATGACGTGATTTTGATCAGTTGGAACAAAAAATATTATTATTTAATAAATTCTGTGTTAAAGAAAACCATAACTGTGGTGAGTTGCATAAGCAAGGCGGACAATGTAAGGCAAGACAAGTAATGAGTTGACAGTACAGCAGTCACAGAGAAAGATCAAAGAAGGTGTGTGGTTCATCATGCACTAACGACCGGGTGATGATTTTACATGAATGATGCACAGAAAAGACCAGAAAATGGCAGGAATAAGTGAGTCTCATATAGTTGGTACTAGCATTACCTGTCAACAAGGCCTGAACAACATAACTGCCGCCCATCTTGAAGATTTGTGAGTGTTCCTGCTCAACGATACAGTTGCTGAAGGCCGACATGTTTCTATCCTCTATTGTTTGTTTTGTGGTTGATGTAAAAACTATCTCACAAAACTTGTAATGTTCCGAATCAATTTACGTACAGTAGTTTGCTATTGCCCACTGGACGGTCGGCTTTTCGATTCTCCATACCACTGTCCAAAACCAGCGCAAGGCGCAAGGCCCGCAGCTGGGATCGAACCAGGCAGCCCGGTATTACGACGCTCGTTCACAACGCCTAAGCAACAGACGCCGACACATCCAAAGTGGCTGTAACTTTAACTAAAATATCTGGGTTTAGACTAGTTAAAATAATACTTTGAGACAGATGTGAGTTTCAGACAGTATAATTTACAACAGGATTGAGGTAGTGAAACAACATGATTGATTGATTTGATTCAAGAACCGTCATCACAGCACCCGGGGCATTCCCATAAGCGCTCCGTCTCCATCTTCAGCAGCCAGCGAAGAGTTCCGATACTAATGGTGCCAGTAGCTTTCTGATTAAATGTCCGTCTTGCCTTTCCTCTGAGACTTGAGCTTCTGCCAGAACCTCTCGTCACCCCCAACTGCATCAATCTCACCAAAATGTGGTGATCCATCTACTCCTCCGCATTGTACACGCTCTCCAACAAGGCACTAACCACGTCTGCCCTATCGTGTAGCAGTATTCCACTAAGTTGTGCATAGCCAGCCAGTCTGTCCGCCTGTTCATTTCCAAACACACCGGCGTGACCCGGTGAAAAAATCCAGACAATACTCCTCACTCGTTTCCTCCGCAGCGAAGCATGCCACTCTGCACGAAGCATACCTGTTCTGATCTTCCTCAGCATGCTTTCTGAATCAGTTAGTGAAACAACAAACATGGAGCAGTAGTTATGAAAGTAAACTTATATATTAAAATGTATGCTGAAACAACAGACACGTTGATACTGAATGATGTGAAGGTGATAGGATCGACTTCGTCGCACAGAATTTACCCTATAGCCTACGTAGTACGAGAGAATAAACCAGGCAATCAGCAGTAAATCCCCATGGTGATATCCGACTCTAGAATAGAGGGAATTAAACGGCATAAAAAAATCACTAATGCAGAGCTTGAGAGAGAACTAAACAAATTCCAGTTTCCAGGTAATCCAGATGTGAATTAATGACGCTGGCATTGGAGTAGGACACACTAAGAAAACACAACTGTATAACTAGAAAGGCTTTACACTGGAACCCACAGAGGCATAGAAATAAAGGCAGACCAAAAAGCATACGGAGATGGTATTAAAGATAACGTTTAAAAGACTGTGAGAATATAGAAGTCAGCTAGCAAAAAAAAAATAGGACGATTTTATGTGCGCTGGTTGAGGGCTTAAGATAAGGTCTTTTTGGCGGATAAAGGGTAAAAGAAGTAATAGTAGTAATCGTCCCAAAAATATCATGTACTACCCTCAGAATTATCTTCTTCTTCTTCGCGTTTACCAGGTGTAAAATCTGTTGGAAAGTTTTGGTTAGGACTTTATTCTTGTTCCAGAGCTTGAGTTTTGCGTGCACATCCGTTCTACATATCTGACTCATTTGTGCGCAGACTGCTGGATCGTTGCCTCTCTGACTAATGCACGCTGACTTTGAAGGAAGCCCCTAATTACGACCTGCGTTTAGCGAGACAGTGGGTGTACCCCCCCCCCCCCCCCCTTTTCGTTTCGCAAGGTGACTGAGAAGATTATTGCTGTTAACTACATTTGGGGGGGGGGGAGAGGAAAAGCTCCTGCCAAAAGGTTTGGGTGGTTACCCACCATGAAAAGATTTCTGGTCAAATGCAGCTACATTTGCTTTTCATGTTTATGAGAGCTTCCAGAACAGACAGGAGACAGTTTTGCAGCACTAGATCTCAAGGATGCCTACAATAGGTCAGGAATTATATTTTGCTATCTGCACTCATAAAGAAGTGGTTTTGTCCCTGGCTTGTGAACTGAATAGCAGCTGCCCTACATTCACGTATGGTTGCCCTTCGCCTGGGTACATGAACCTCAGAACCATGTAATAACGCCCCGGGACTACCCCAGGCTTCTGCAATATCACCAGTGCTGTTCAATGTGTATACAAGCAATATTGCAGAACTTAAAGCACCAGGTGTTGGAAGGATACTGATACCTCAAGATAAGCTCAGATCTGAAGCACCATTTGCACCACATGCTCTTCAAGAAAAGGGGCAATAGGCTTGAAAGGGGCAAATCATGGCTGGGTAGGGCAGAGGATGACATCATGCAGGTTTGCAGCCTTGCAGACATCCATCCAGGTAAGGAGTGTATACCAGCATCTAAAGCGCCCAGTCTCACATTCTCCTGTGTTGTGACGCTTGTTATGTGTTGTCGGGAGCAGAATCGAGCTGCTGTCAATGCCAAGGTATGCGCGCTTATCAGTGACAATTCAGATGAGATAGATGTAGTGATCTTCACAGACGGGTCCGTTATACAAAGACATACGAGTGCATGGGCATTTACAGCTCGCTCTTCGGGCAGAACCGTCCAGAAAGCCAGCAGTGCCTTCTCCATGACCACCAGCTGCATGACGATGGAGGTGATGGCGGTGACACAGGCTGGGATCACAGGACTATTCCAGCGTATGTGTGCTGAGTGATTCTTTGAGCATGATCCGGCGGGTCGAGGCAGGCTGGTTAAGTAGACAGTGGCCTGAGTCGTTGCAAAATTCTCCTGTGTGTGCAGTTACTTTCATATTCGTCCCATGGTATGAAGGCGTTGTTGGTAATGAGAGAGCTGATAGACTGGCAGGTGCTGCATTAATTGAAGATGGCCGGCCCATGGATCACGCAGACATTGTCATTGCCCTTAGAGAGCTAGGACGTTCTGAGGATTTTGGAAGCAACGTGTCCACATCACTACTAAGAATACGCGAATAAGGAGTAAAGATCGGCACAGCCAAGCATGAGAAGCCCACCGGACGCACACGAAGTCTTGTTAACCAACATAGGACTGGCACTGTTAACCACACGACGCTGGTGAATATGTTGAGAGCGCCTATGGGTGTGTCCAGAGTGCTGTGAAGATAATCTAACTCATAACTCAGGATACTGACATTTGCTGATGATATTCTTGCATATAGGCAGGGGAGTAGTAGGCAACTGGTAGTTTAAGAGCTACAGGCAACTGTAGACAACATGACTGACTGGTTTGCAGAAATGAGTGCTGTCATAAACTCAGAAAATGCGGCTATTTTGTAGTGCTCTCTGGACAATAGAATTGTAAGAGCTAATGTTCCAAACCTCACAGGTTTGCTCCTCCGATTTGTACTCCAAGGATCTAATCACGTCTGCCTTTTCATGTATCATTACTATCAGTATTCCACCAAGTTGTGCATTGCCAGCCAATCTGTCTTCCTGTTCGTTTCCCAGCACTCTGCCGTGCCCGGAAGAAAAACAAAATCCAGACAATGCTCCTCACCCGTGACCTCACCTTCCTCAACATGCTTTCTGAGTCAGTTACAATCACGATGTGTGTGTCGTGTTCTCCAGCCAGTGGAAAGCTGCAATGAGCGCCTCCATTCTTAGGCTGGTTGTTGTGGTATCATACGCCAGTATCTTCTGCACCAAACGTCGACTATTGGCTTTTATTAAGAACCCCCAAGCACTTCTTTTGCCTCCTGACACTGAACCATGTATATATAATTTCTAGTCCCTTCAGAACTTCAACCATTTCTGCGGCAAATATTGAGACGATGCTTGTAGTGCTGAAATTCATTTTAATTTTGGGATTATATTCCTGCTCCTATCATCTTTCCCCTTTGAACCGTCTGTATAAATCTTTGCTGTATGTGGCTAAGCTTTCGCTCTTCAACATTTCTGGTATGGCCTTCTTATTTTCAATAACTGCTAGCTGACAGTCATTTTCTAGTCTTTTAATTTCTAGGGTGGAAAAACAGGGGTGTATTTTCTTTTGAGTCTATATAAAAACGTATTGTAGGTCATAGTGTTGTGGTCATATTATGAGAAGAAGGAAACTGAAACATATTGTGACCACTAGAAAGATCTGTGGACAAAAACAAGACAGATGAAGACAACTCAAGATTTTCTTGACAGCCTTTTTTTGTGTGGTCATGGCATAGAGAGATGTCAGCTCACGAACTGATGCATGCTATTAAAGATCGCTGACTGTGGGTGAGTTTAGTTAAGTCAAGAATTGACATCACATCACTAGGAGCATTTCCATGCGTGCTCTGTCCTCATTTTCAGCAGCCAGTGCAGTTCCAATACTGCCAGTTCCGGTCAAAATCTGGTTATATGTCCATCTTGCCTTTCCTCTGAGTGTAGTGAGCCGGCCAGACAGTCTGGTTACACCCTGTGCCTCATTTTCTCAAGGCCATAATTAATAATATTCTTTTTCTACTGATTTCGTTGCTTGTTCCCAAAGGGCCTTGACCACATCTGCCTTGTCATGTATCAATTCACCACCCAGTGGTGCAGACCCAGCCAATCTGTCTGACTGTTCATTACCTACCACGCCGGCATTCCTGGAGAAAAGATGCGCAGATTGTGGAGAGGTATGATAACCCACACAGGTCACTTGATGATGAATAGAGCCACCAAATTGGGCCTCGCAACCCACACGGGGAATGGGGCTGACTGACTATTATTACTATGTACACCAGTTTTTACCCGTCTCATGGTGTGGCTTAGAAAGGCAGATTGTCCTTTTCTGAAAAGTGCAGTTTGTTTCATTGACCGAAAATATTGGTAAGCTCCGACAAATTAAACACAAAGCTACACTGACACAGGGAGCCAGCATGGTGTAGCAGATAGAAGCTCGCCTGTGAATCTGAAAGTCATGAGTTAAGGTCCTGGCGGAGCCGGACATTTTTTTGTAATGATCTTGTCTCCCAGGTCGACCCACCCTTAAATGTGTACCAGGTAAAATCATGGGAAGTAAAGGCAGTTGGCGTGATGTTGACATCATATACTGAGTGAAGACTGGTCTAAAAAAAATAAGTCTAGCCCTATATGCCCAATACACCTAAAGGCGTGTAAAGGGGTCATTTACTTGACTACACTCACACAAGCAAACGTTGCAAACCGTCTTTATCAACGAAGAGGAAAACTTAGGTAAAAACCTGAAACATCTAGATCCCCCACAATAAAATCATGAGATGAATCAATAGACAACTTTTTAATGAATTGTTTCTGCACTTTTGATGCTTCTTCTGTCACCACTGACCGAGTTTAATTAATTTACATCTGACCTCATGTTGTTAAGTGCACACGCTGGCTTCGAACCATGTGGCTATCTCCCCTAAACAAATTAATTTGACTGTATCGTGGTTGACCTCAATTCATCATTATTTTGACTGAAATGGGGGAGACACAGTTGTGGGTTCAGCAATGACTTTTTTCAAAAATGAACTTGTCTCCCAGCCTTAAATTAGTACAAGGTAAAGTCATGGGAAGTAAAGGTGACCATATCACCTACCAAATGCCGATTAGTCCATAAAATAGTTATGCTCAATACTCCTGAAGGTGTGGAAAAGGCTCCTTTACCTTCAACAGGAGAAATATGAGATTTTCAGAAATTTGAATCAGGCTGATAAGTTTGGGGGTTCCCAGGCAGATCAAATAAATATAGGTGAGGGTGCAATTATTAAATGCATCTGGGTGTATGTATGTATGTATGTATGTATGTATGTATGTATGTATGTATGTATGTATGTATGTATGTATGTATGTATGTATGTATGTATGTATGCATGCATGAGTGTATGCAGGATGTATTAATTTTTATTATAGCTATGCCAGTTATAATTGGGGAGTATGTATGTATACATGAATGTATGTATGTATACATGAATTTATGTATGCGTATATATATATTTGTGAGGGGTGTATGTATACTATACTGTGAGTATTGTTTGTATGTGTGAGGTCTGTGTGCATGCATACCTGTGAAATCTGCATGTATAAGTGTGTGTGTGTATTTGAATGTAGGAGCAGTGTATGCTTGCATGAAGGTGCATATATATATGTGCATGTGAGGGTGTATATATAAATGCATGTATGAGAGGTGAATGTCTATTATATGCATGTGTGTCATCGATTTATGTAAATTACGTGTCAGCATCCTCTGCCAAAATATGTGACCCTCCGGCAAAACATGACTAACAGAGCAAATAAAAATTATGATAATGAGAGTGGAAATGTTAAATTTAAATAAAAAACACAATAAAACTTTCAGATTTACATATCTTTATGGATTACATTTCTCCAGAAAATTCTAGAAACCAGTCTACTTGAGGATGGCAAGGTAACAGGAAGAAAAAAGTAAACCATAACTTGCCTAAAGTCAATCAGCAGCAAATGTTAACGACATTACGAAATATTATTATAACCATAAATATTATCATTAATCTCCAACCAGAAAACAGGGAAACTATAAATAAGCATAAAACATCATGACAGAGTCATTCAATGTATAAATACAACAAATATATACAACATAAGTTTTCACTGTAGACAAGCTTAAAACAAACTTTGCATGGAAAAAAATTGAAATCTTTGTACAGATCAAAGCAATGTGTGTATGTGCATAGTGCAAAGGTGATTAAGTCCACATTTAACTTAAGGACTGCTTTCACCCTCCCCCCCCCCCCCCCCCCCCCCATTGTTTTGCTACTTAAAGGTTCAACACCCCTGCAACTCAAACAGTCTCATCCTGGTTGCCAATCTAACAGGGCAAATGTTGGATTCATTCATTCAGTAGCATGTCCCTCGCGGAACCTCGCTGCCATAACAACCCTCCGGAAAACCTTCCTATCCTGAGCAAGATGTCCTGCGTCTGATACACCCATCTGGAGATCATCTGCCACATCCTGCACCCATCTTCTCCTTGGCCTTCCTCTTCCTCTCTTCCCAGGCATATACCCCTCCATTATTGTTCTCTCTAGACTTCCATGACGTTTCAAGTCATGTTGGATAACCAGTTAAATACCCTATGATTTTTTTTGCATTCACAGACTGCAGTAGTTTTGGAGTTACAGCTAGGCTGTGATATCTGCCTCTTTCAGCCTAACACAACCAATTACCACACCACATCAGTTTGTCGCCTTTTATGCCTTGCTTGGTAAGGGGTTGATAAACTTTTTAAATCCCCCCCCCCCCACCCGATGTTGCCTCTGAAACCAACACAGGGGTAAGAAGTTATAATTAGGGCACCCATAATTGCTAGGCAACAATATGTGCAACTTTCAGGTAAACACATTCAATTTCAGTAAAACCTTAATCAGTCAATTGTTATGACAAGCATAGAGTGACCACAAGAGACATTTTTGATTGGACGGTATTGTTTTTTCAGGTAAGCTAAGACCATACCATTGATAATCAATGTCAATTGGAACAATGAAGTTTTTGTTTTTGTTGAGTAAGTTCTGGACCTGACTTACAAAAACGATACTGTCCTGACAATATGGTCAACCCTGACATGTGTGATAAGGGGCGGTGGATCGATTTACTGACCCCACTCGCCCCCATGAAACCAACACAGGGATAAGACACCTAAAATGGCTACAACATGTACAAACCTGGTGTATCCTGCTGTCCTCGGTGACAAAGAAAACAAATCAAACCCAAAAACTGAACAACAAATGAAACCAAACTTAATAAAAGCTTTAAAAAAAAGTGTGCATCAAACCGCTGATTAGAGTGACATGTGAACTCGTGTACACTTGTATGATGTGACTAGAATGTGTGAATTTGTATGCACGTGTAACTAACTGAGCCAGCTCTGCCACAGTTACAGATGGCGAGACTGTAAATCAAGGCTATTCAACTAAGTTGGCTCAGGGGCTAAAATGTTCAAAAACGCGGATCTTCATGGGCCAGAGGCCACAGCCCCAGCAGAGAAAGATCTAAAATACAATACAGCTAGAAGTGATCCACGGGCCACTTGTGGGGCCTTGGCGGGCCACATTTGGCCCGCGGGCCGGCAGTTGAACAGCCCTGCTGTAAATGATGCACCTCATGTAACTGCAGAACAACGTAACTTGTATTTTTATCTTGTTGTCAATGCAAATTTACCTTTAAAATCGTGTACAGGATTTTTCTTTTACTCAAGGATGTGTCATTATCATCATCATCAGGTGCCTTGCCGACTGGCATGGGCGATCATGCCTCTCCATAATCCACGATCTCCTGCAGCATGTATCAGTTCGTGTGCCAACACACCTCCATGCCATGCAACAAGGCTGTCAAGAATCTTCTCTCAGTTCATCCCTCCTTCCACAGATCTTTCCAGTGGTCACATCATGTTCTATTTTCCCTCTTTTTAAAGACTTTGTTATTTCTTCTCCATCAGTGTTTGTCCCTAAAAGGGCAGTCAGCATGCTGTGTTGTGGTTTACAGCTAGGCTGCGATATCTGTGCCAACACATCCAGTTTTAGCAAACCCCTAATAGAACTTGCTTGTGGGGAGGGGTGGAAGCGGAAGCCCCAAAATGGGGCCACAGTTAATCAGACAATTAAACATAGTCCCTTAAACTGTCAATCATTAAAAACTTGATCCGGACTATTTAACTAAGTTTTCTCAGAGACCAAAATGTTGAAAATGGGGATCATCTTGGGCCAGAAGCCTGAGCCCTATCCGTTATTTGCCAAAAAAGAAGCGCATGGGCATTCACAGCACACTCAGCAGGCAGAACAGTCAAAGAAGCCAACGGCGCCTTTTCCATGACAACCAGCAGCATGATGATGGAGGTGATGGCAGCAACGCAAGTGTTCGCCTGGCTCGAAACACAAAACTACACTAACGTATGTATACTCGGTGATTCAATGAGTATGATCCAGAGGGTTCAGGCAGGTTTGGTGCAAAGAAAATGGCTTGAATCATCACAGAAGTCCACTGTGCGTGGAGTCACCTTTATTTTTGTTCCGGGAAATGCAGGCGTCCATGGAAATAAAAGAGCTGATAGGTTGGCTGGATCCGCTATCACTACCAAAGGCCAGCCTTTGGATCATGCAGATATTATTAATGCCCACAGAGAAATGGGAAGGATAGAGGACTTTGGGGGGCAGTGAATAAACATCACTCGCCAGAATGGTCGACAGGAATTAAGATCGGCATCGCGAAAAATAAGACGCACACCAGAAGACTTGTTAATCAGCATAGAAATGGTACTATTGGCCAACGGACGTTAGGGTTCATACTGAGGGGAGGATCTGAGCACTTATTGACATGTCCGGAGTGCAATGATGATAACCCAACTAACTAAAGCCTGAGCCCTGATCACTGTTCTGGCAATGATCTGTGTACCACTTGCTAGGCCTCGGCAGTTCAAACTGGCACACGGGCCTTCAGCTGAATATCATTGTACTAGAGAGCAACTGATTTTAATGTTCATGTCACTTTTATGCAGAAATATAGTAGGCAAGATAAGCAGAGGAAGACAAAGATGTTGAAAGCTCGAACAGGTAGACAATATATCAAAGCCACACCAGACTTCATAAAAATAGCGCAAATATTATTTCTGATGTCAGCTTCAGACTTGGTACCTGAAATTATCCCAGGTTACTCTCTATCCCCGCTCTGAAAGACCTGTTTCCATGCATGAATGAAGAAAACGCTTTACCCCAAATTATACTGTCTAGTATCAGTGAATGAAGAAAACTTACTACTGTACAAGAAAGATAAAAACTAACTACCCTACATTTTGCATTTACTAACAACTTCACAACATTTGCCTAGCATTTTTTAACTTCTTAAAATTTAACATTTCGATGCTGATACTGCATACAGAGTCCATATTAGCAGTGTTCATTGTAGTATAATCATAAAAAAACATTTAGTGTGTGTCTGCATGTGTGGTGTCTTGTGAACTAAAGGTCACTAGAAAATTTTTGCTTTAATCTCTAGGGAATGTCTACAATTCAATACTTCACTCTTTTCGTGTTTATTGATTACTTACTTCCTCTGTATATCTTTTTTATTATTATTATTTTTTCAATGGGAAAAATCAGAAATGTGTATTATTTGTTTCATTAATTTAGTGACCTGTGTAAAATGGTTGTTTGTTAAAACCAATTGTCAGCAAATCCCATGGGTCCACAGACCATTTTTTTAAGCATTCTAGGAGCAAAAGGATTAATACTCTCATTAAACCAGAAATCAAAAGCATGGAGATTCAAATATCAGTCCTGATTTCAAGACCACTCACAAAACATAATATAAGTAAACTGAAGAATTAATCATATTTCAATAATTAAACATACGTCGATTTAATATACAACAGTCAACGCAATTATCAGTCAAGTGATGCACTAATTGAGACATATGCAAAATCTGTATAACATTATAAATTCACGCATCAGAACATCGAGGATTTTATTCTGCAACAAATAATGTTAATTAACTACAGACATAAAAAAGATATGTACATTAAAAAAAATACCCCCCCACCCCCCTTTTTTTCCCACACACAAAAAAGTGCAAAGAACAAATGTTGCATTGCTTTGCATTTTAAAACTTGTAAAAGCCATGGGGATATGGTGGTAATTTTGTTCAACTGCAGTAGTGATAATCATGGGTGCTAGATGTCACACAGCACTCACAGTTGATTCCTATAGTCTATCCTGTGCAGTCGTTTCAATATCAGGGATGGAATCTAGTCCAGCCCCTTTGGCTTCTCTCATCAACATTCCTTCTGCTTCTTCTTCGTGTTCCAGGATCTCAGTTTTGCATGCATATCCATTTTACACATCCAGCTCCTCACCTCTCGGGCAGATGCACTCCGACTTTCAAGGACATTTCCCCTAATTAGTTACCTTGTGAAACATGCTTGTTAGGGAGGCAGTGGGTCTATTTCCCCCCCCCCCCCACCCGACTCCACATGGGGATTATCAACATTCAGGAGTATTTTTTCTGACTTGCCCCATTTCTGAAGTCAACACAGTCCAATCACAATAGGTGCTTGAAGATGTTTTACAATTGTCTAGGAACAACCTGGGATGGAAAGGTGATAAGGAAGGGAAGAAAACATCCCACCTCATTTGATGTGACCTGAATTATGTGAAGGCCTTAAACATCTCACCTTAACAGCAGCATCTGCTATGAGACTTACAGACTGTGTCAGTGGGTTCACAAATGCAGTTTTTAGGGGAAGTCCCTAGAGAATCTCACTTGGAGCATGTGTTTTGTTTTGTGATGCTTTCAATAGACAGCTAGATATTTTGCAGAGGGGTCGAGCATTACGTGGTAAAACCTAGTGCAATAAAGTTAAGCCTTTCTTTTGAAAAGTGTAGTGATAACTGTTAAGGTCACCTGACAAGTATGGTGGTCACTGCCCAGTAGGATAGCAATGGCAAATTATCTTCTTCAAAGATGCTATGATAACTCATGAGATCTTAGTGATTCTGGTGATTATGTGAGATGAACATCTATATAATATTACAAATGCAAGTATTTTGTAGAATATCGCAAATGACAGTAAATTATTTTATTGGGAATATGAAATGTTTATAACTGCAGATACAAAAACGACACACACAGAGCAGAGAGGGAACGTACATTGTTTTTATGTTTTATAAATTGAACATCAGTATAGTGGAATCTAATTTCTTGAACTTTATTTATTTTTAAACATTGTTCATATACCGAGCTGTTTATTTATTAAATCTAGAAGGCTGTTTACAGATTGTAACCTTTATAATAATACTTCACGCACACACAAACATATTACACAGAAAAGGTATACAATCTTGTCACAGCATTTAAGGCTAGCATGGATGACAGGATGGATTCGAAGACAATGGTTAAAATCACTGAGAAAATCTCATCTGATAGGAATAAGTTTCATTTTTGTACCAGGACACTCTGGGATAAGAGGGAATGAAAGAGCAGACTGGCTTGCTGACAGGGCCACGGTTGGTACAAGAAAAGCAATCGACTGGGCCGATATTCTCAATGCTCTCAAAGAGGCAGGACGAGAAGACACTTAAATGACTGCAAGAACTTCAGGTTGTGTTGCCAAAGATGAACACTGTACAAGCAGTCAACGAAGAATAGTAAAAACATAACTGGTGTTATCAGTCGCCACATGCTGGCGGGATCATCATCATCAGGTGCCTTGCTGACTGGCGTGGGCGATCATGCCTCTCCACAATCCGCGATCTCCTGCAGCATGTATCAGTTCGTGTGCCGACACACCTCCACACCATGCAACAAGACTGTCAAGCATCTTCTCTCGTTGTCTTCCTCTATCTCTCCTTCCACATATCTTTCCGGTGGTCACAACATGTTCTATTTTCCCTTTTCTCATAATATGGCCAAAAAATGATGACTGTCTTCTTCTGATGTCTGTGATAAGTTGTCTTTGGGCTCCCGCCTCTTTCAAAACCTCTTGGTTGCTCTTTTTGGCTGTCCAAGGTATTCTAAGCATTCTTCTGTAAAACCACATCTCCGAGGCCTCCAGAAATTGTTTGGCCTGCCTACCGATTGTCCAGGATTCACAGCCATATGTTAGCTGGGGGATATACTCTCTCTCTCTTTACACCCCACAAGCAATAAACACCCGGTAACACAAAGTGCCACCACACAGATAAGGATCACCCGAGGAGAGGTCCCAGAAACTCCTTTCAGCCGTTAGGCCATATTCAGCCCCCCCCCCTCAGAATTAGTTATATTTTAATAAATTAACACTAATTTGTAGAGGTTAAAAAAGACTACTATGGGGATAAAAAGCAGGTTAGGATGATTTGATGACACAATTAAATAAAGAAATAACCTTTAGTCATTTATTTGTAAAATATGGATTTTCAATTTTTCCAAGAGGGATTTTTTTTTAAAATGAAGTGGCGTACACTTTTCTTCCAATCTTAAGGAACTTGAACAAATCTATCAAAATTATCTGTAAAAATATTCAAAATATCAGGAAACATTCTTACAAAAATGCATTTTAACTGCATTAGTAAAAGAGTTAGTCTTATTTATAGAACACTAGATAATTCTACTATGAAAGCCATTTCAGAAGAAGAAAGAGGTCAAAATTTTTACTTGTTAATTCATTGTTAATGTTTATTTTTGGTTGACAGATAGTTATGTGAAATGAACCCAAGATCTTCATAAAGCGAGGCAAACAGCTTGACCAATTTGCCAAGGAGATCTTAAACCTTATTTTTTTTTTAATGGTCTTGGCTCCCCAGTCAACCCAGCCTTGAGTGGGTACCGGATACAGTCCTGGGAAGTAAAGGCGGCTGACATGATGCTGGCGACATCACCCATCTTGTGCCCATTTGTCTGGAAAAAAAAATAGGTCTAGCCCTATATGCCTAAAGGCATGGAAAAGGGTCTTTTACTTTACTAGTGGGTAACTGTGGCTTAAGAATTATGAACACAACTTCTCATCCCTAATATACCATGGTTCAAAGTCAGCTGCAAGCAGTCTGGTATCAGACCGCTTTGCAGTGATTTACACAACAGTATGAGAATTGTAACATCCATCAATCAACACCAAACTACTGAAGGTAAAATTGCCTAGTAGAAAAAACAACAACAGCCAACAAATGTTGGGGCTGACCTGCATCTCAATGTCTAACTAACTCTGTTTTAGGTACAGACAGACTTTGATCAAAGCATTTCTTGATGCAAATGTTTAAATCCTAGTACGCCAATAATACTGTGATATATATATATATATATATATATATATATATATATATATATATATATATATATATATATATATACATACATACATATATACATATATACATACATATATATATATACATACATATATATATATACATATATATATACATATATATATACATATATATATATATATATATATATATATATATATATATATATATATATATATATATATATACATATATATATATATATATGTGTGTATATATATATATAAAAGGAATTAAAAAAGAAAAATGCACCAAGAAATGACAATCAATACAAAGAACAGCTGTTACAGGAAAAAAAATTAAGGTACTACTGTCCTGAGTCAACATGAAACAACAACAAAACATATTGCATAGTATGGAGATTTTCTAATACCACATCTGCTTACATACTTTGGTGGGGTTGGTAGACGGAAAACTACTTAACTTTTGGTATATTCTAGACATCACTGAGAAATTATAAATACAATATTAATTGCAGAGACCGCTCCTTCCAACCCCATGCGTGGCTATCCATGGTATCTACTGCTGGAAACACAGCCCCCCCTCCCCCACACTCAACTTCCTATTTCAGCTGAAAATCGCAGCCAGGCATATTGTAAATGTATGCCGTAATACTAGTACAGTACTTATTATACACATGACGAAGCTCCTCCACACCTAATCTACAAACCAGACCACCGATTGCACGCTTACTTTAAATGATCGTAAACATTTAAAATGAAGGCACTCACAAATAGCTCAACTGCCAAAAATTACAGGTCTTTAGATGGTAGTTACTTCCGATTTAAATGCTGTTTAAGAATAAATTCAAGTCTTCCAGGGCGCTGCTGCCATCCAAGGCTTTTTTCAAGTTTCAAGGACCATTATGAACCCTAACAGTTATTTGTTTGATTCTCTCCCAGATGAGGCTTGCTCAGGACATGTTAGAGAATGTGCATGTATATTATAAAAGTGATTGGGACCTCACCATGTAACATGCATACAGGGCAAAAGAGCATGTTGGAGATCCTTTGCTGCCAACCTTCATTGTGGAAATGACACCTGATTGATCGCTCCCATACCTCTTGATATATCTTTCAATATCATTAAGTAGTTAGCCTCTATATCTTAAGGCCATTCTACCATTTGCCACCTAGTGGACACACCTAGTAGTAGGACAGGTTTCTACCCTGAGATTACATATCTTTCACTCTAATATAGCCATTTTGGTGGATTGAAAAAATGATGCTTCCTATTTTACATCATTCATTTTGTTCTTGCGTGAGATATAAAATTGCTGCTGCACTGACCGGTATAGTCTAATAAAACCATGCATGATATGCAGAATAAATAGAAGTAACAGCTCCAGCATATATGCAAATAAACCAGAAAAAGAATATGAGGAAAAGTATTCTTGTAATGAATATGATGGATTAGATACGGACAATGAATATTTGGTTTAATGGATGATGTAACAGACACTAAATATGTTATCTGAATGTGAAAGAATGGTAACATGATAAATGTAAACAGATGTACACACAGAAACATTATTCATATGTGCCTCAAATACACTTTGCTTATCACAACTAACCTCTGCTACATTCAAGTGTGCTTTGCTTTCTCCCATTATATACATGATTGGTGGGCTATCTCTTCCCTTAAGAGTCTTTCAATTTAAACAGTGGTTTATCTGTCCATTTTTGAACATTTTCAGTCTTTCAAGAACACATCCATATTAGATACATTATCATCATGTAGCAGGGTTTTTAGAAAGAAGAATTTTCATCGACACCACAGAAATACTGTAGATCCACACACACACACAAAATTACAATGGTTATGTCCAAATGAGGGTAACAGTCATAACTATTCTTTGGCATCTTGATTGTCTCAGCATTCTTTGACCTCTTGGCTAAGTAATCTCATTACTATTTTACCTCATGACTTAATATTCATTGTATTTAATTTTATCTCTTGGCTAGTATTTTCGTTATTTTTTTTTAAAGTCTTGTCTAAGTATTCTCAGATCTCTGGACTAAGTATTCTCATTACTCTTTAACCTCTCAGCTAAGTATTTTAAGAACTGTTTAACCTCTAGACGAATTTTTCTCAGTAATCTGTTATCTTTTGACTAACTATTTAGTATTCTTTGATCTCTTGACTAAGTATTCAGTATTCTTTGATAGCCTGACTAAGTATTCAGTATTCTTTGATTGCTTGACTAAGTATTCAGTATTTTTTTATCTCTTGACTAAGCATTCTCGTTACTCTTTAGCCTCTTGACTAAGTATTCTCAATACCTTTTGACCTCTTGGCTAAGTATTCTCTAAAACAAGCACGTCAAATAGGAGAAGCAAACATTCTCAGTATTGTTTAAAAGAAGCACATCAAATAGGAGAAGCAAACAGGAGACTAGGAAAGGACTAATAAGTTAGGTGCCAGATCAATGTGGTTCAACAGTGTAATTTATGTACATTTAAAAAAATTATAATTTTCTATACAACTTCACCAGACAAGAATACCCAGTTAGCATGATATCAACATGCAGCAGTCTATGTACAAAAACCTGATATGCAACAACAAAATACAAGACTCTAAACACAAATTATACACAAAAATGACATATTTACACATCAATATTCTTTAGATTATAGATGTTATAACATCATTTTTACATCAAAAATGTCAACTGGCATGGGAGATCATGTTTCTTTACATTTTGCAATTTCAATTAGCATGTATTTATTTATTTATGTGCTAGCACATTTTTGGGCCATTAACAATAGCAATCATGGATTTTCACTTGGGTTCTGCCTTATTTCTCTTTGCATACATTTTTTTAAGCTGTTAACAATGTGTTCACGTTTTCATTGTTTTGCCAAAAGACAGCTGATGCCAGTGATAAACTGTCTACGTCAAAATGACTTTAAAAACGTTCAGATTATCATTTTGGAAGTCCAGTTTTGTACAATCTTTTGCTACCTATACAACTGTTTACAGCTGCCCTTATATTTTAAATACCCTCCTCTCTTCTCTACATTCGAAGTCCACCTTTAATCCCGTTTGCTGTTTTGTTCAAAAGCTAGGACATGTGAGCTATACATTTTTTACTCCATTTCCTCAGTGAGTCCTATTCAGCAGAGCATTTTTTGTTTGTCGCTTTATTATCTAAAAATATGTTTAGTTCTTTCTCTCTGGTATACTCAACTCCTGTTACTTTGCATAGGAACTAGTTAATGAGTGTTGGTATTTTAATGTTTTTTTTTTTTAGTAACTGTTTTAGTGATTTTACCTGCTTTTGATCAATAAAGCAGTACTCATTTAAGGTTCAAGCTAAATATTCCAAGTTTTCTTCATTTGCTTATTAAGAGAAGATCAACTTCACTGCACTAGATTTTTTCCCATATGGCTCAAAACAGCATGCCACCTGCAGAGTTGCACGGAGCATGAACTTTGTAGTTCTCTAAGAATCTCTGCGGAACTGCACTAATGAACTGAACAACGTGTCCATGAAGTTCATTTATTACCTTGGATATTCTGATGTGATATGCCACACCAAAGGGGACTAATTCATAAAAAAATTTTTTAACTGAATGTTCTTATTATATGGTTGCTGTTTTCACTCACTAATGTCCTGTCATCATTAAGTGAGTACGGATTATTTCCATTTGTTAAGTTCATATCTGCATCTCTTTTATGACAGTTGTTACCCATCTCTTTAGTAATAGTAGTATTTAAATGAATAAAAACTGCTGATAGAGAAGTCTGGCGATCTTTCTGGCAAGCCTCTGTTCTGGTTGTACACTCTCTCAGACTGCTGTCCATTCATCTCTTGTTGTTTTCCCACTTGTATTGTTGCTTACCTGTCGCCCTCTTGCCTTCGAACTTTCCCTACAGTATGGTTTTTAAAGTGTGTTATGTCTTTTAATGTGGCCAAAGTATTTCAGTGGTCTCTTTTATATTACTTTCAGCAATTCTCTCTTCATCTGTACTCTTTCCAGAACCTCTGCATTGGACTGTTTATGTTTCTATGAAATACAAACTATTCTTCTTTACCCTATCTTCAGAGACATGATTTTCTAGGGCTTGTTTTTTGTCCAACAATAAATGTATAACTGGGTCACATGTAGCCACCAGCTATACCCCTCTGGTGTAACCTGCAGCCCTGTGTGGGTCTGAGTTGAGTCAAAAACTGACATCACAGCACTCGGGGCATTTCCATGCACGCTCTGTCCTCATTTTCAGCAGCCAGTGCAGAGTTCCAATACTGATGGTACCGGTCACAATCTGGTTAAAAGTCTGTCTTGCCTTTCCTCTGAGTGTAGTGAGCTGGCCAAACCCTCTGGTTACACCCAGGTGCCACATTCTCCCCAGGCCATAATGATCTTCTTTCTCTACTGACTCCGTTGCTTGTTCCCAAAGGGTCTTGACCACATCTGCCTTGTCATGTATCGGTTCACCACACACTGGTGCGGATACAGCCAATCTGTTTGCCTGTTCATCACCCACCACGCCGGCAGGGCCTGGAGAAAAGATCTAAAGTATGCTTACCACCTGTGACCTTTCCAGTGAAGCTAGCCACTCTGCTCGAAGCATCCCTGTCCTCACCTTTTTCAGCATGCTTTCAGAGTCTGTTACAATTACGACATGTGTATGCATCTTGTTCTCTAGCCACCTACACCTCCATTCTCATGCTAAATGTTGTGGTGTCATATGCTAGACTGTCTTGCACTAAAGATTTTCCATTGGCTTTCGCTACAAACCCCCAGGCTTGTGTGTTTGGTCTGGGGTCTTTATCTTATTATTACTGATGACTCACTGTGTCTTCAGTTTACAGGCTTCATCTAAGAATGTGGCTGTTTCCTCATTCTATTTATTCTCTTCCTGCCTCTGTAATGCATTATATTTATTTAACACTTTCTCTATCAACTATCACAGATGTCTTTCCTTACAGTTTCTGGTCTTTACCACCTTTGTCAATAACAACGATGTTTAGAAAAGAATGCTTCATGAGAAATGTTGAGCACTTAGACTAGTTTTCTAAGCAAAGAATAAGTTACAAATGCTTAATGGTTAGATAAAAAAGATAAAACCAAACCACAAAGTAAAACACTGCAGTTAGTGACTATACTTAATCACTCCAGCTATGAAGTAGGGTATCCAGTTCTATTTTTGTTACAGATATGATCAGCTTGTAAAATCTGGGTCACAGATAAGTAACTTCACTAATCTGTGATATGTGGCATTTATCTGAAGGGCAATAACTCCTAGACATATTTTGTTTGGAGGTTTTCGTGAAGCCAGGCTCAGATGAAGCTACTGTGTCTCCACCAAAGGATTCGTTTTCTGTTTTTTCATCAATGCTGTCTGAAGATGCCCGCCAAGATATTATATCAAACACATTCCTGCCCTGAATGAAAGATTCTGAAACATTTTCAATATCCTTCATACTGCTAAAGCCACTTTTCAAGTTCTTCGGCTCATTGTGAAAAATATTTTCTATCTCTGCCGATAATGGGGGTGGTTTCTGCATAATCAAGGTCAGATTATTAAAATCTTTTACTGGGTCCAGAGGGGATGACTTGAGTAAAGACTGCATGTGATCTCTGCGGCACTTTTCCCATGTTGAAGCTTTGTAAGTAGGAGACTTTTTCTGAGACTTTGTCAGTTGACTCTTAATGATAACAGGGTTATCCACACTTGTCACAGGTGACTGAATACGCTTGGAGAATATGTTACCAAAACATCCATTATTGCCTTGTTTAGTACTATCAGTGTCATCACTGACTGACTTGCCTTCAGTTATACTGGGTTCTTTACAAGACTCAGATGCTGGATTTTCAGAGATTGTCTTCCCATCACCTGACAAATTCTCCCAAGAACATGAAGGAATATCTGCAGAGGGCATCAAGTTTGTTTTCAGACATTCAGATGCTTCCTTGTGCCATTTAGGATTCTCATGGACTTTAACTTGTCTGTCAGTTTTCCCAGCTGAATTTTCACAAATATCTACCTTAACCGAATGACTGCTTTCCTTTCTTGCTCTGCCAGAAGCCCGTGACTTGGCTGGAGCTTCCTTATCTGGACCCACTTTTGATACAATATGAGCCACCACTGTAGGATAACCACCCTCATTTTGAACTTCTGTCACTTCCGAGAGCACAATAAACTGATCTGAATCATTGCTACCTTTTCCGGATACAATCACATCGGTGCCTTCAGCTGTGTATTTGTTTATGTAGAACTCATAGTTGTCATCGTGAGACCTGTGCACAGACTCTGCATCTTCATGGGTGAAGCTAACTGACCTGTGAACCATCACCTGAACTTGACGAGCATCACGAGCCTCCATCTCTGGTGTTATATTTAATCTGGCCAGAGTTTGAGTTGGCAACACGATTGCTGCACAGAAACAAAAGAAAATATCTTAAACATTTCATTTTAACAAGAAAGATAATGTTCAACTTTTCAGGTTATAATTAGAGGACAAACTGTAAGTGAAAGCAGTAGCAGTGCAGTGAAAAGAAGGCTTGCCTGCTAGTTAGGTCATACGTGTAATAGGTTCACGAGCAAATAGACTGAATGGTTCATTCTATTACAATCAAACACATCTGTCACAATAAATGGTCTATCCTTTCACAATAAAATACACTAAGTGGTGTATCCTGTCACAATAAATTACACTAAATGGTCTATCCTTTCACAATAAAATACACTGAATGGTCTATCCTGTCACAACAAATTACACTGAATGGTCTATCCTGTCACAACAAATTACACTGAATGGTCTATCCTGCAACAATAAAATACACTAAATGGTCTATCCTGTCACAATAAAATACACTAAATGGTCTATCCTGGAACAATAAAATACACTAAATGGTGTATCCTGCAACAATAAAATACACTAAATGGTCTATCCTGTCACAATAAATTACACTAAATGGTCATCCTATCACACAAAAATAACAGAAAACACTAAATTGTCTATCCTGTCACCATAAGTTGAAAAAAAATAGACACTTTTCCCCGCCTTTAGGCACATTGGGCATATAGGGCTAGACCTTGATTTTATAAACCAATCACCACTTGGAGAGTGATGCAGTCAACATCATATCAGCTGCCTTTACTTTTAAGGACTGTACCTGGTACCATTTGAGGCTGGGTCAACCTGGGAGCCAGTCTTTTTTTTTTATCCGACCCTGTCAGGACCCAAACACATGACGTTGCGATCCGCAGGCGAGCGTTTAGCCATTATACAATGACAGCCCATCCTGTCCCAATAAGATACATTAAATGGTCTGTCTTATTACTGTAAAATACACTGAATGGTTTATCCTGTCACAATAAAATACACTCAATGGTCTATGCTGTCACAATCAGATGTATTGAGGTTTATCCCATCACAACAAAATACACAATAGGTAGCAATGTTTCCTTCAAATTGATAGTCTCTTCATCAGGTTCACAACACAAAATGGTAGACTGTTTAGTTGGGTAAATGCAAGTCACCATCACCTAGTTTGATTCTACACTGAAGACTGGTAATAAAGGATATGCATTAAGCATTCACTGCATGTTCAGCTAAACTGTATCTTGGTCAAATCTGGATGTCATCTGTCCATTTACATCTTTGATGTCCTATAGTGATTTTATCTTTAATTACTATTTTTAATATACTGTTAGGCTGTCTTGAAATCACAACTGAGTAAATATTTTTATATGTGCTTGGTGGCATTGTGGTGCTGGGGTGTCTGTGGATTACCTCCCTTCCCGGACAGCAGCCAGAAGTGCCCTGTACCAGTTCTAAAGGGAATATGGGTTGTGTTTCTGCCTTTCCCTTTAACACGTAGCTAAGGTGTGGCTCACAGTGTGCTCATTCCTCGCCACCAGATTGCCTGCAGGTTTTGCTGAGCTCTTCTTGGCTCTAAGCATGAGAAGTTGGGGCAACTGAATCATCACGTCCTCTGTAAGGTTACCATCCTAAAGAACCTCTACTCTTTGTTACGGGAGGTTAGTTATCACACCTCTCCTGATCCCCTAGGACAGTGGTTGGCAGACTCAATAATGCTGTGACTCTTGAATACAGTTCCTCATGTAGTGGCGATCACCAACCATACAATTATTTTCGTTGTTATTTCATAACTTCAGTGAAGATGTGTTTTCCGATGGTCTGTGGTGACCCCTGTGAAAGGGTCGCTCAACCCCCAAAAGGGTCGTGACCTAGAGGTTGAGAACCGTTGCCCTAGGATGAGGGCTGTGCTGACCTGAACACTCTCTCAGGTTGTGCAGGTGAGTCTGCACTGTACTGACAATATAAGTCCTGTCTATGCTTACTCCCTTTATTCGTGCAATATTTGGCAGCTCACTGTCCTTTGCTCTTGCATGTTTGAGTATGTACTTCCAGGTAACCGGCAGCTGACTGCTATGGTATTTGATATGACCCAAAAAAGCAATCTTTTTTAGTTATTTCTTTCAGCTATGCCTTTTTTTAAAAACCAAGTTTTTATTTTTAACTTTAGTCTTGCTTTTAATTTAAAAAAGGAGACATGGGGAGGGAGAGAGGGGGAGAAAGAGAAAGATGAACAGGATATATTTAAATAAATTAATATACTTTCATATTACCTCGAGTAATATCCCTTTCTGAAAATCTTTCAACTGCTGGTCGACCCTTACTTCCTTTGAGCATCTTCCTCATCTGCAAATGTCGTCTCAGTCGAAATATTCCATAGCCAGGTACTATCACTACACTGGCTCCAACTAGAATAGCCCCTGCTGCTAATCCAAGTCCTGCTAGTACCACACCAGCCACAAGTCGGGCAGCTGTAGAAGAAGTAAAAGAAAACTGGAATATACATTCTTGATATACATGTATTCAAACGTTTTTGTTTTACCTAAGTTTTGATGCAAACATACATTTTTTGCAGTCTTAGGTTAAAATCCAGACTGGATACTTCACGGTATTGACTTCCAGGTAAAACTAAAGTAAAATGGACACAAAGATGGGAAGTAAACATGGCCAGTGTACATCACTCCCCAACGGCAGATTAGTCTACAAAAATATTAATGGCATCATATGTGCCACTGGTGTAAAAAGGGTCCTTTGCTGATTTTTAAACTCACTCCATTTGAGACTGACTAGTAATCTGTTCATTTGAAGTTAGCTATTAATCTTTACGCTTCAATGTTTCATAATAACAAGATCAAAATAATAAAACGATAGGACCAGCTGTTTTATATGGCTCTGAAATTTGCCACATGACAAATCTCTGGATCCATCAGAGATGCAAACTGGGAGAATGAGGAGCAACAAAATCGTGCTCTGTTAAATCACCACTGATCACTGACATCATGAGGGTCACTAGCCAAATGGCTGGGGCATACTGAGAGAATGTCAGATGACAGAGGTAAAAAAAAAACTGTACACGAGGAAGTTTAATATAGCTATATAAGAATTGCCCTACCAAAAGAAATTTAAAAAATTAGAATTAAGGACTGTTTTTGCTTTTTTAAATGTTATCAGTAACCTCTCAACCCTTTGAGTCCCAAGGGGTTTAGCATCCAGGCCCAATGGGTAGTAAAGAGAGACTAAAATCAGCACATCATGCATTCAATGGGCTTCTAGGTAAGACCTGTGAACGTATGATGTGTTGCCTGGGACTCAAAGAGTTAAAACTTCATTTAGTGACCTCCAGGGGTCCACAAATTTTGAACCACTACCTTGACTACTTTGTGTCACAGTTTGGGAACCTCAGCATAATACATACACTTTATAACCTCATGTATCTAAAAAGTTATCCAAACAGATGATCACTACTTCAAGAATGCTATGGATCGCGTCACATGGATGGGAACACAATGAACGAACGGAGAGGACTGATAACATGTTAAGAGCTGAGCATTAGAGACAGAACACATCAAATTGACAAATACATGTGATGGCAACAGTGGCCCTAAAATCATATACCTTCATTGTGGAAGTTCTTTCTTAGCCAAGTGACTATCATGATTGCATGTTATGTGATCTGCCGATGTTTACACCTGGCTATCACGATCACATCTCCTGCGATCATACTTTGGACCTTACCACCAAGTAAAAATTGTGACTTTTTATGATAAATGAAACTGAAGCCATTAGTCCATTCACTTCTGTATGTTTATTTAAGGGACACAATCCGGTATGGCTTAAAGAAAATTTTCCATGAATATATTTGGTAAGTTCCCATGTCGGTTAAGTTTTAGGTGTATGTTTTCATAATGACTGCTGATTGTTAGGGCCGGCATGGTGGAACAGTTTGAAGAATATTGATGATGCAATGGGATACTGTTTTAAACTGGAAAGTGGAGATATTTCAGTACAGTGTGACTTTCATAATTTTTACAAACTGCCATCAAAAACAGTCGAAACTGGAAGACAACATTTAGCTTAGAGCAGTGGGGTGACAGTCGGAAGTAGGTCTGTTATGTTAGTTTAGTTCATGTGAACTGTTTCATATGTGCTTCAGATGTCAGACTCCTCTGTTAGTACAATCTGTGTATATTATGGCTCTGTGGTTTAGTGTTTAGTGAAAATCGTTTCACAGTGCAATCCTTGATGTTTATTTTCCAGGTGCCATTTCCACGATGGGCCTTCGGGGAAAAGATCATTTTGTCTTTCAGAGGACCCTGGGTCACCCTGGTTTTTAGCCTCCCATGGTGCCTGATTTTCTCCCAGTCTACATACATGTCCAAACTATGACTGATCCACTGGAGTTTGTATGGTCTTAAGTTTCAAGATCTTGACATATTGTCTGATTGTGAACTTTGTCCCTTCTTGTCCTTTGACCATCTTTCTCAGATATCTCATTTCTGAGGCCTGAAGCTGGTTTCTGTGAGCTGCTGTCATTGTCCATGACTCACACCCATAGGTCGGGACTTGGACATAGGTAGAGTGGTAAACTGCATTTCTATAGCAAATTATAATATTACCGTTTTGAAAGATGGAAAAGTGCCAACAACAATCAAATTACTCCAATTCTTTTAGTTACAGAGCAACTCCTTCTGACCTAAAGCAATATTAGCAATTATATAGTGCAGAAAGAGTTAAAAATACCAATTCAGCAAAATAAATAATTTAAAAAAAAAAAAAAACACTGAATAAATATTACATACCAAAATTAGCTCCCCTGATGAATCTGCGCAGAGCTGGCCTCTTTGGCATCAAACGGTACTTGCAACCAAACGGAGAGAACTTGCTCCAATGGTTGCCAAGCAATTTAATACTGATATAGCGGTCACCACAACGGTAGCAGAAGTCAGTGTTACATTTAGTGCATTTCATGTGGTCGCACCCCTTGATTTTCTGTATGAAGATCTAAGGGCACAAGAAAGGTCATTTTATTAGCAGATACCTCAAGAGTTATAGCATAATTCTGGATCAATGTAGAGAATACCATTTCATCCTTCCACACGTTGGACAGCAATAGCATCTGAATAGTACATGGTGTCTCTGTGTGTTCTTTTAACATACTGTCTCCACAATGGAGGTTGGCCTCAATGTACCATACCCACTGCTGTCTTTGGGAGTATTATGTGGTGAGATCTCCTCCACAGTAAGACTCTCCTACCTCTGTTGTTTTAAAAACATAATCGGCCATTGAAACTGAACCCTAGTACTAAAAGAGCATGACATTGTTAAATGCATTCAATAACCTCGAAGCCAGAGCTGACAATCCATTACAGGTGCAATAATTATAGCTTCTTAGGAAGTCGAACAGGGGACTGGAATTTGTCCTGCTCGATTGCCACCCAGAATGCAACTTTTAAAGTCACTGGCATGGTCAAACCTTCAGCAAGCAGCTTAGAATGCCACAGTATGTAAAAAAAAATCCATAGGTATAGATAGTTTAGATCTACACACAGAATAAAACAAGAATCAGTTCCTCGACTTCTACCTTTCATTTCCCAATGAAGCTTAGGCCCTCACTAGACCACACCAAGCCATCTTTAGACTTTTGGCTCACAGCTTTTGTCCCACAGGGTGAGGTAACCAACTCGTTTTGTTGCTTTTTCAACATGCATGATAAACGATGCGCAACAGTCCACTATTTGTGTAAATTCTCTGCTGCTTTCACGAGTTCGAGGGGTAAGGACCGATCTTCTGTGTGCTCTTGCTAATTTGTAATAACATCTTGATTTTTCTTAAGGCAGCTCTTGATGCCATCATTCCATATTTGTGTGGTCTACACCTTGCTCTGTGGTCATTATATTTTTTCTTCCAAATTAGATCCATTAAGAAGCGTGGTAGTTGAAAGCGTGTAGGGACCAGGACATTCTCATCAGACAACAAAACCTATCTTTTATCTGCTGCTCTTTAATCAGTTATATGATTGGTCTCAGTCACAGTCTTCTAATTGCTTTATTTCTGGTCACACATGTACACAATTCTCAACTCATATTTGAATAGAAATCTACAGTTGAATCTATGCAATCTTGTTTTTTTTTTATTTTAAACCTGTGATTAAGCAAATGTGCTCAACATCTGTATCTAACTAAACATTTTTTTTATCTAAACATATTTGCTTAATTACTTAATTATATTCTGTGTCTAAACATGTGTTCTCAAACATTAACACATTAAACAGTGTTCCCTTTTATGTCTGTAACCAAATATGTTTTTCTCTGTAAATAATTGTGTGTGATCCTCCAAATTCTGTAACTAAACACTTCTGCTTCTTCTTAAAGTCCATGCCGCGTGGCGTTAGTAGTCATGTCTATCCACAACCTTCTGTCTCATGTACTTTTTACTTTGACATAGATGATCCTCCATGCCATGATGTCAAATTGTCCAGCATCTGTTCTTTCGACTTTCGGCATCCCTCTGTATCTCCTCTCCTCCAGCTTTCCTACTGTCACGATTTACTCCAGTTTTTCTGCTTCTCATCACATGACCAAAGAATGTAGACTGTCTCTTTCTGATGTGGGCAATAAGTTCTCTTAGTGGGTCAGTTTCTTTCAAGATGTCTTCATTACTCTTTTTATCTGTTCACTAAACACATTTGCTCATAAATTTATGTCAACTATATGTGTTCTCAAACTCATTCAGCATATGTAATTAAACATGTATTCCTCTCTTATGTTAACTAAACATGTGTTTTTGATATCTGTAACTAAAATTAAAAATAAGTTCTCGCTAATAACAAAACATGTGCTCCTCAATATTTGTAATTAACCCTATTAGCACGGACGGGCCGATTATCGCCCGGCGGATGTCTTGCCAAAAACACGGAACGGCCGATGATCGGCCCGATCGTGTTTCGCCTCGAACCGCTAAGAAATCTCCTACTTTGAAACACTGAAAGTGATTCATTTATATTAACTGCGGTATCAGCTTTACACATGGCGACTTTCGAGTGTTTGGTATCGAAGTGAAAATTGTTGTTGAATTTTTTAGATAGTGACCTGAACCGCTAAAAGTATGTCTGACTCGTATGTTTCTGCCCCTAAACTTGATGTTGATAAAACATTTGAATCAAGTGTTGACACTAATTCTGTTGATACTGATGCAGGATTTAGTGTTAGTAGTTATAGTGGGAATCAGATGGGGACGCTGTTGTGTTCAGACCACAGCCCAACCATGGCTCAGGGTATATCCACCCGAAGGTGTTGACACTCCGGCACATCCATTTATAGTGCTGACTGATGGTGAAAAACACATGTCACCTAAAGATATTATTGCTGTTTCACATATATATACATGTTTTTGACTATTGAATTGCTTACAACATTTGTAAAAAGGCCAAAGATCAATAAAAAGATTTCAAATAAAAAAAATTTTTGTTTTTAGTTTTATGTTTCAAGCATTGAAGTTGAAAATTCAAATTCATATTTTCTATTTTTAGATATGCAAATGAGATAATTTGCATATACATCAATTAATTTTAACGATATTGTGAAAATCACGAACTTCAATCTATATCCTTCAAATAGATATATTATTTCATAGGGGTCAGAATAATAGAAATCTGTCAAAAAAATTAAATAAAGTAATAGTAATAACCAAATTCACTGAAAAAATGCTCCGTGTTTTTGGCTAGACCTCTGAAAAACTTCCCGTGCTAAAAGGGTTAAAATGTAAACTAGTTCTAAATTTCTGTAACTTTGATGTCTATAACTGATGTCTTCTCTTCACATATTTCAACTAAACAAAACTAACTAACACATGCTCTTTTTAAAATCTGTTCTCTTCATCAGTCTTATGTTACAAAAGAAGGTACAAACTTACTTTGCATTTAGGGCACTTCTGTGCATTTGACTGGCCCCCACTGCGTTCTTTAGCCCATTTCCTGACCATGGAGTCGCCCATCTGAAACTGCTTGCACGTCATTTCCACATGAAATGGGGCCTGGCAAATAAAGCACCACTGCAAATGGCACTGAGGGCATTGAACTTTCAACCCAAGTTTCAGCTTCTTCTTCTTCACTGCCAGCAGTTGTGGCTCGATGCAGTAGACCTCACTGCAGGCTGGGCATGTCTTCTTTAGGGGATCAGTATTTGCATTGATCAAAAACCTGGCAAACTTCTCTTTCAAATCTTGTGGCAGACGTTCATTTATTTCATCTTTGTGAATCAGGACGGCACATCGGTCACTGGGACATTCTATCTGTACTTTAGCTTCATTGACTTTCATGGCTACATACGTTCCCATGCATGTTGGGCATATATGAAAATCACAGCAGACTCTTCTTCGCAGAAGCGATCTCGTGAGGCAGACTTCACATTCATGATACATTAACGCCCTGTGGGGATACATTGGTGCAAGATCTTCAGTCTCCCCTCTATCTCTGCGCACCCTAATAGCTTCCAAATCCTGCAGATTCCCAAATAAACTCAAAGCAACAGACCAATCATCGTTATCATGGCTATTGTTGTTGCTACTCAGTCCTGATTCCCAATCGCTGTGCATCGTGTGGGAGTCCTGAAACAGAAAACCCTCTTGGCGAGCCAGATCATCATCGAAATCATCTTCACTTGAAGACGATGACAAAGATCTTGACATGGAGGAGCGATGCGAGTGTTCAATAAGGATTTCTTGAAACATCTTATCGATTTCATTTTCTGCAAATATACTTTGTGAATCAGCAGAATCATCACTGAAGGATAATCCCTCTTCTATGCCATCTCCCAACAAACCTTCCCCATTATTGCTTAATTCACCATCATCTTCGTCCATGCCATCGCTGCAATAGCCGTATCTGCATCCACACAGCTGCATCCCAGACATCAGTCCTTTCTTCGCCAGTTGCATCTTCAACCAGTGCGAATGCGAAGATATACTGGGTTCAGCATCTTCACCTTCTGAAACCATATCATCTAAATACACCTCGTGTTTTGAACCTTCTACCGTACTCTGAGAGCTAGTACTGCTACTACTACTACCACTAAAACTGCCACGTTCTTGACCACTGTCCGCCATTGTCCCCCTCCTTGTCGTGGGATAATAAAGTCCTTCTGTTTTCACATCCGTCATGTTGATAAGGCTGTGACTTCGCAAACAAACCACGACCTCGCTCAGCGAAATATGGAGGCAGAATTCTAAATTTAACGCAACTTCCACAAAAATCACAAGATTATCAAGAGTGAAACATCATTTACTGCTGCCACCCCGTCGCGGTAGACAGAAACATAGTGTATTAAACCACAAAGGAGTTCTATCTATGCATTTGTAATGTCCACGAAATGTTTTCGCCCTCGGAGTCCAGCCTCGACAAGGATGTGAACACTCGGGGTAAGTAGCAGTCTAAAATTAGCAATGATCCGAAGACCTAAAACTATGGTAGACCGTTTGCCATTGGCTGATATTTATAATACATTACTAGTCTGACTAAAAACAAAAATCAATACAAGGCGAGAAGCTAGTTCTTATAGTACACCGCTAACTTGTTCCCATGTCCGTTATGCTTTTAATATTTTTAAAACAATTCGTCTCATCCATTAATCTATATTGCGCTAATCCGCGCCACGATAATTTGATTACATTTTAATTACATTTGTCCCACCTGGCATACACAGTTCAATACTTTCACTCGTAGCAATGGATTTGCAGATTTCCCAAGATACCGAGCCAAAAAAAAAAAAAAAAGCATGCTTCTCCGTCGTGTTCACCAGCTGTAAACTCTGGCGGAAAGTTCTGGTTGTTCATCCACTTCTGGACTGCAATCCTGTTCCAGAACCTGAGTGTTGCGTGTGCATCCGTTTTGCAGATCTGACTCATTTGTATGCAGACTGCTTGTTCATTGCATCTCAGGCAGGTGCTACCCGACTATAAAGGAAGCTCCCAATTGGTCGACTCTTGCGACATTTTTGGGTAGACAGTGGGTCTATTCTTGTTTTCCCTATAATAGGTCCCCGGGACCCACACGGGGAAAATAAGCATTCACCAGTGTCAACTACGTTGTCTCCTGTTTCTAACTTCTTTTCGTCACCGTGTCAGTAGCCCTTGCATGTACATTTTTTCTCCCTACATTCTTGTATGTGTTTGAGGACCCATTTTGTTGGGGAGAAACAATAATAGACGTCATGCCCCCCCCCTCTCCCCACATACCCACTACAAACATTTTTTTAAACGCGACTAACTAATTAGAAGTGTGCTGAAATGGGATGTGTTGGACCGAAAAGTTCGGATATCGCAGCCTAGCTGTATACCACACCACAACGTGTCACCACCATTTTATTGAAGAGCACGGGAGAAAAATGTATCTACCTGAACTGCATGTGTCTTTTACATAGTTTGTCTACAATTCCCAGACTTTGCGTTCTGCTGGGTGCACTGGTAATACTAGATGTGGCTGTTTCTTCTTCTTCATCATCATCTTCTTCTTCGTCGTAGTCGTCGTGTTCTGCCCCTACTCCTTCTCCTCTAGACTCTGTTAGCGTCATCTTTTGAAGCAGCATCTGGTGTGAGCGTTTGTTTGTGATACATAGATACTGGTATTTATGACCTCAGATATCCCATTTATTTACCATCAGCAATGACGGTCCTGGTCGCCACTAATGTTGAGCAGAGACTGCTTCTGTTCCAGGGACTTGTACTTTTCCCCATCGAATTTGCTCTAGCCAGCCATTCCCATTGTCAACAATACTCAGATTGAAAGACTTGAGAAGGTGTAAAACTGAGCAATGTGCATTATTCTGTGGTGCACTGGAGACACCGCTTGAGTAGCAGCGAGATACCTTCTTGACTTCCTTCCATGAACTACAAGATCAAGATCTACAGTTTAGATTTGAAGCACCCTTTGCACCACATCCTCTTCAAGAAAAGGTGCAATATACTACTTAAAAGGGGCAAATCGTGGCTGGGTAGGACAGAGAATGATGTCAGGCAGGTCTGCAGCTTTCATCCAGGTGAGGAATGGATGCCAGCATCTAAAGAGACAAATCTTACTATTCCCTGTGTTGTCACGCTTGACAGAAGTTGCCGGGAGCAGAATCCCGTTGCTTTCAGCACTGAGGTCTGCGCGCTTATCAGTGACATGTCAGATGAGACAGATGTGGTGATCTTCACAGAGGGGTTAGGTATACGAAGACATAAGAGACATTCTCTATGACAGCAGCGTGACGATGGAGGTGACGGTGGTGACACAGACTTTCCCATGGCAAGAATCACAGGACTATTCCAGCGTGTGTGTGCTGAGTGATTCTTTGAGCATGATCCAGCTGGTCGAGGCAGGCTCGTTATGCAGACAGTGGATTGAGTAATTGCTTCTTCTTCTTCTTCTTCTTCTTCTTCTTCGTTCAATGGCTGTGAATTCCGGCGGAAGGTCCCAGTTAATCGCCCTCTTGGACTTTTGGCTGTTACCTGGACCTGAGTTTTGCGTGTACAACCGTTTTACTGGCTTTTGCCGTTCCCTGCCTCACGGGCAGATGTACGGGAAGACGTCAGGCCTATTTCTAGGATGATTGTGACCATGGTTTTGTGTAAGTCGAGATGTTACCTTATTTGTGTGTTGTCCTCTTTGACCCTTTCTCCACTGGTGTTGCCCTCAGAGTACCCTCCTTGGGGCAGCCCTGTGTGGAACGGTTGGCCTTCCAGGGAAGGCAGGGGCAGATCATGGGCATTCCCCGCCATCCAAGGAGCCTTCGATAAATGCAGAGCCGTCACATATCACTCTGGTTCTGTGCTCACCCAAGGAATCGTCCCGTCCTGCACATAACTGCACAGAACTTCCGGTTAAAATGGACGCTAGACTGAGGCGCTGTTTGGAGCGGAGGCAAATTTTTTGCTTCTGCCGGACGGTGGCCGAAGTATTTTTGCTCCATTTGTAGACTGGATATAGTTTCGTCGCCCAGCTTCTGAGTTGAATGCATGGCGTGACCCTGTGAGCTGCGGATTGCATTTGGAATGTTTTTTCGACTGTGACCAACGTGGTGTGAATTGTAGATTCAGAAAATGGCGCGATGCCGGTCGTGCAATGCTGGCGGGACCCGTATTAAAATTGATCGCCCTGGCAACTGCTGATCTGTTGGCGACAAGTTCTGCTATCATCAATGATGAACTACATTTCTAATGTTGGACTGTTTGTGTTAGCACTTCGGATGGCTACCATATGCGTTAATGCGAGTGTATGCTAGATATGCTGAGACAGCAGTCTGTCAATCTTTCCACAAGGGACTGTGATAAACATTCTGGGTGTTTTTCGCTGGCACAGGAGCGGAGCAAAGATGGGGCGACCCGTTTGCTATGAAGCTGAAACTCAGACTACCAGACATAACTGCTTAACCTCACAACCGTATTAGGCTTCCCGCTCGACACGGGTCGCGCCCCCCAGAGATCAGTGGGGAACAGCCCGTGGGTTATGGACTTTTGTGACCACACGAAAAGGTACAATCTTTTTCGTCGCACGATTGTCATCTTTAGCACGACAAAATGGAGAATCCTGGGTCAGGCATGTCTTTGTCTGTTTGGTCCCAACACTCGGGCAAGTGGGGTCTCGGGATGTGGACATTTGGACTTTTCCCAGTCAATACGATTTGTAATGGTCGGATTTTGAGCTTGCTCGTGTGCCGTAAGGTATATTATTGTCAGACATTTGGGTTTAACGAGCCGATTGATGGTTGCTGTCTTGGTGTACCTCAGCACGGTGGCGATGACACCAAGGGTTGACAGTGGATGTACATGGGTAGAATCTTGCTGCGAGACGCCACCCACAGGAGATGTTACTCGTCTGGACTGCAGGTAAATCTCTAGGTCAAGGGTTGAGTCTCAGCAACACATTCTCTTCACCCCACAAACTTCTAACCGAAGGTTGTCATTTTGTTCGTTCGTTTGGCAAGCACTTTAATCATGTTCCTAATGAGTTTTGATAAGCTTTTTCACCCATGCGTTTGGGGGCGGGCTGATGAGAGCCACAGGGACACATCACCTCTGGGGGCCGCCAACTCCGAGATCCCCTGACAGCTTTGTTAATGCTCATTTGAGACATTATCCGTGGCGCACGACGAGGACGTGCTGCATGAGTCTTGCGCGAGGTTCCGTAAATTCAGAACAGTGCAGGACTGGTGCCCGAATGACGTACGGAATCTGGTAATCTGGTAATCCTAGTTTAAGCTTTATAGCAAACGGGTCACCCCATAGTTGCTCCGCTCCTGTGCCAACGAAAACACACGTAGTTCATAATGTCACGCCATGCACTCAACTCAGAAGCTGGGAGACGAAACTATATCCTTCCAATCTACAAATGGAGCAAAAATGCAACGGCCACCGTCTGGCAGAAAAAAAAAAAAAACAGATGGCCGTGGCTAGCGTCCATTTTGACCTGAAGCATTATATGAGGGTTAATAAACGGTCACCCCAGCAGTACCCTCATTATTAACTGGGGAAGGGACTTAGGATATTACATCCACCAGCAGGCGTCGCCCCTACAACGACCTGCCTGCCTTCGTTAACGACTGTTCACCCAACAGCCATGCAGTTCTTTGGCACGAAGGAGACACCTTGTACTTGGGTTTTGGACTGCCGACTCCCTACAAGATGTTATTTTATGTTTTGTTATCACACTTGATGTCACTGCACATTGGTCATACCCATGCGTGCTCAGTTCTCTGAAGCAGCAGCCACCCCAAAGTACTTTTACTAATTGTCCCCATGAGAAGCTGGTTATATCGTCTCCTTTCTCGGCCCCGAAGACAGCAAAGACGTGCATCGCCATGCTTAACTCCCATGTCACGCAATCGTGTTAGTGTCAGGGATTCCTCATTCTCCACTAGCCCAGTTCGTACAGCGTTGACGATATCTGCTCTGTCCATGCTTTTCCCCGCAATCATTAGTGCAGTGCTTGCCAGTTGGTCCGCTCGCTCATTTCCCTTTACGCCAGCATGACCCGGTGTGTAGATTCAGGAATGACATACGGAGTAACTCCTTATACACATCACGTTGGACTTAACTTTACCTCACCCATGCAGTGTTGCCACTTTTCATTGACAAAAAACATCCAAAACGGAGTCGAAAAATATCTAAAAACATCTAAATTTGCGTGGGAAAACATCTAGAAAAAACTTCCAAATGGAAAGAGTCACCTGTCTGTCTGTCTGTCTGTCTGTCTGTCTGTCTGTCTGTCTGTCTGTCTGTCTGTCTGTCTGTCTGTCTGTCTGTCTGTCTGTCTGTCTGTCTGTCTGTCTGTCTGTCTGTCTGTCTGTCTGTCTGTCTGTCTGTCTGTCTGTCTGTCTGTCTGTCTGTCTGTCTGTCTGTCTGTCTGTCTGTCTGTCTGTCTGTCTGTCTGTCTGTCTGTCTGTCTGTCTGTCTGTCTGTCTGTCTGTCTGTCTGTCTGTCTGTCTGTCTGTCTGTCTGTCTGTCTGTCTGTCTGTCTGTCTGTCTGTCTGTCTGTCTGTCTGTCTGTCTGTCTGTCTGTCTGTCTGTCTGTCTGTCTGTCTGTCTGTCTGTCTGCTTATATTTGTTTGCAAGTACAGGTACCACTTTTATTCCATGCGGATGGACCAATGTCATCCCCACAACCCAACCCCGGTTACGCCCTATAGGCCAACCCCCTCCCTCCTTAGACACGCAGTTGGCGTCTAATCCGCCCCTTTTCTCGCCCCTACCTGCGCGTTGGCGATATATAGGCTGACCGTCGTTTCATTGTACGTAGTTTTTTCGCCAGGGACACAGATGAGTATCATTTATTTTATACATTAGAGTCCTATGTAGTCACTTCATAGTTTGATCATATTTGTGTATGTGTACTGTGTTGTCCTTTATGTGCCGATGAAGGCTAATCGCCGCAACGTCCTTTGTTTGTTTATTGTGATCGATTTTGTAAAGCTAACATAAACTATTTGTTGTTTCTTACCAACTTTTTCTCTTCCCTATAACTTTCTACTCCTTTTAAAAACACAAATTACATAGCAATTGATATGACTTAACACGCTCTCTAGCGTAGTTGGCTAAACCGGATTGCGCGGAGACCGGGTGACGAACTCCTTGTGGTCCGGATTCAATCCCGGGGGTAGGCAGGAAAGCCACATTTTATCCCAGATTTACGGTATTTACAATGGAATCAAGGCCGAAAGGTTGCGATATCCATAATACCGAGCCTAAGGGTTAACAACTCATGGCTTCTGGATACTAAAAAAAAAAAATGACTTACCCTATAGAATCGTATCCTCATCTTTACTGAAGTCTGCCTTACAAGATCCACAGGATAAACTTAGCTTGTTAGTTAAAGTTGAAGCTTCAGATCAAAAATGACTGGTATGTTTTAGCTGTTCTAGTTTCTTTTAATACCTAATCAGGGAGCTGATAAGTGGAACAGCCTTTTCCTACTCTTGTCAGGCCGAATTTTATTGTCAAGACAGCATTTAAAGGGTCCAGTTTTATCCTGTTTCTTAGGTTAGATTTGATAAATTCACTCTAAATGAAAAACGTCTAGAGAAACATCTACCATTTAAACGTAAAAAATGCCATCTAAATGCAAGGGAAACATCTAAATCTGGATGTAAAACATCCAAAGTGGCAACACTGCACGCCTGTGACAGAAATCACCGCGCCACTGAGCCATTGCAAAACTCTCCTGTGTGTGCAGTTACCTTCATATTTGTCCCAGGATATGCAGTTGTTGTTGGTAATAAAAGAACAGATGCAGGTGCCGCATTAATGGATCACGCAGACATTTCCAGTGCCCTTAGAGAGATAATAAGTTCTAAGGAATTTGGAAGCAACCTGTCCACATCACTGCTAAGAATACAAGAATTAAGAGTAAAGATCGGCACAGCCAAGCATGAGAAGCACACTGGACGCACACGAAGTCTTGTCAACTAGCATAGGACTGGCACTATTAACCATGCACGCTGATGAACATGTTAAGAGGGGAATCAGAGCAATGGATGTGTCCGGAATGCTGTGAAGATAATCCAACTCATAATTCATAATAACATGACTCATAGCTTACTGGGGTGACATCTGGATGTGCTTCCGTTGTGCCTAAGTGACGGAAGCTTTCTGTGGTACACTATCCTGTAGTACATACACTACCCTGTGGTACACTATCCTGTAGTACATACACTACCCTGTGGTACACTATCCTGTAGTACATATACTATCCTGTGGTACATTATCCTGTGGTACACTATCCTGTAGTACATATACTATCCTGTGGTACATTATCCTGTGGTACACTATCCTGTAGTACATATACTATCCTGTGGTACATTATCCTGTGGTACACTATCCTGTAGTACATATACTATCCTGTGGTACATTATCCTGTGGTACACTATCCTGTAGTACATATACTATCCTGTGGTACATTATCTATGCTATAGTACACTATCCCGTGGTGCACTACCCTGTAGTACACTATCCTGTAGTGCACTACCCTGCGGTAATCTTCACGAAGATGCTGGTGGTTTGCGACGGTAAGCAGTACCGGGAATTGATTTATGCATTTTCCTCCAGTTCAGCTGTAATATATATTATCATAATAATTATGAGTATTGAGACACTGTGCAGTGAGTACTGGCATCTTTTTTAAGTAAACAAGTTGTCTTGACATAGGGCCGAACCATTGGGTGAATGGTTTTTCATTATAAGGATAGGTTCTATTTGTCTTCTTATTGTTACTTTTAGAGAAACAAAAAAAAAAAAAAAGGGGGGGGGGGGGGGTCTCCGTAGCGAAGTGGTCAATCCGTTTTCACGGCAGCCTCGTTTAGTTCACGCGTGCAGTTTTTACGGAGATCCATGGGGATCGTTGCCGGCGCTTCGGTATTTATGCTCTCTGCGACGCTCTCGGAAGTCGATCCTCTCATCTTTACCTTAACCTTTGTTACCCTGAGCGACTGCTGCCTTGCTAGGCTTGTTACGGGTGTTCTAATTATAATTTCCTAGACGCTTGTGCGTACAGCGCCGCCACAGAGAAACAGGGTTGGACCTTAGCGCCCCTCCCCAATAATTTTTTAGGGGCGAGGAGGGACTCTATCCTTGTTTAATTGCTAAAAAATTATAACAAAAGTGCTATATTGCTCAATTAAACAAGGCTTCAGCCATTTGAGCCCATCCCTAGCCACTAACAAAATTATTTTACTTGAGCAGTAGGAATAAAAATAATAATATTTATTATTATTATTATTATTATTATTATTATTATTATTATTATTATTATTATTATTGTGTGCTGAATGTTAAAAAAAAACACACACACATTGAAATGTAAAAATACATACTTAAAAAGATAGCCCCCCGCCCCTCCCCCTTCTTCCCATTTTTATTTGGGTAGTGGCCCAAGGTGCCTCAGTTCCCCCCCCCCCTCTCCTGTACCGGCGCCTATGACTGTTTGCGACGCCATTCAGGATGCGACGCTTCAAGTCGCATGTGTGGGCAAACTTGCAGGTAGCAGCATTGAAGAATAAAGACAGAGAGGCTTCCGTACATTCGGTCGTCTGGGGTGCTTCCTCCAGCCATATGTATCACTTTCTAAGTTGTAGCTGGCACAACTTTGTATTGCATGCTTCGTAATATATATATTTTTAAAAATTAGTTTTCTCACTTGCACGCACATTTCTGTAGTGTCTTTTTTACTTTCTTTTCATGTAGTAACTATGCAGCGTCTTTGGTTCTCTTCTTTTAGTTCACTCATCTCGGGGAATCTGAGACTGTGGGTAGTTCCCGGGAAAGTTCAATAGTACAGGGGTGTTAAGAGTATGAAATAAACACAGACTAGCACTAACCTTAACCCTACACACCCTTCCCCATTCTATTGGACTTTCCCAGGAACTCCGAATGAAGTTTTGAAGCCACTGAGAAGAGGTGAACTAAAAGAAAATTACTCCAGTCTTCTTGTGTCTCAAAAAAGTAACTTGACTAGTATATCATCTTCACTATATGATTAAACCTGTAACTCTCTGAGTGTGTGTGTGTGCATGCATTTGTATGCCTGTGTGTGCGCGTGCATGTGTGTGACTTAGGGGGTAACGTTTAGTTATAATCTTCTTGTTATTTTAAGCTTTCACTGCATGGAACTGCGCTGGAAAGTTTTGGTTGTCCGTCCATCTCTGGATTTTGGTGTTGTTCCAGACACTGAGTATTATGTGTACATCAGTTTTACCAATTTGAATTATTTGCAGACGGTTTGTTCCTCGCCCTAAAGCAGATGTACTCCAATTTTGAAGCAAACACCCCTACTTAATTGTGTTTTGCAACACGCTTAATGAGAGGCAATGGGCCTATTACACCCCCCCCCCCCCTCAATAGGAAAACATAAAAAAACACGGGTATTTCTTTCAGTAATATATGGCTGAAATGAATGCTTGTCACACTACCTTGATTTGCCAGGTTGTCAACCCTCCTTTTCGTTGGTTTACCAATGGATTTGCCGCCCTAATGTTATACACATACAAGTTCCATTGGACCAAGAGGCAAAGAAAAGACACTGGTACTGGATAGGACACACGTTGAGAAAACATAAGAACAATATAGTTTAAAACAAAAAGAGACATGGGGAGAGCTGCACGCAATAGCGAAGGATAGAACAACAGGGTGATAGGCAGAAGAAGAATGTTACACATAGCCGACATATTTTAAGAATGACACTGTAGAGACTGCAATGGCAGAATATAGAGACTACAATGACAGACTGTAGAGACTGCAATGTCAGACTGTGGAGACTGCAGTGACAGACTGTGGAGACTGCAGTGACAGACTGTGGAGACTGCAATGGCAGAATGTAGAGACTACAATGACAGACTGTGGAGACGGCAATGTCAGACTGTGGAGACTGCAGTGACAGACTGTGGAGACTGCAGTGACAGACTGTGGAGACTGCAGTGACAGACTGTGGAGACTGCAGTGACAGACTGTGGAGACTGCAGTGACAGACTGTGCAGATCTCAATGACAGATTGTGGAGACTGCAGTGACAGACTGTGGAGACTGCAGTGACAGACTGTGGAGACCTCAATGACAGATTGTGGAGACTGCAGTGACAGACTGTGGAGACTGCAGTGACAGACTGTGGAGACCTCAATGACAGACTGTGGAGACAGCAATGACAGACTGTGGAGACCTCAATAACAGACTGTGGAGACCTCAATGACAGACTGTGGAGACCTCAATGACAGACTGTGGAGACCTCGATGACAGACTGTGGAGACCTCAATGACAGACTGCGGAGACTGCAGTGACAGACTGTGGAGACGGCAGTGACAGACTGTGGAGACTGCAGTGACAGACCGTGGAGACCTCAATGACAGACTGTGGAGACTGCAGTGACAGACTGTGGAGACGGCAGTGACAGACTGTGGAGACTGCAGTGACAGACTGTGGAGACTGCAGTGACAGACTGAGACTGCAATGACAGACTGTGAAGACTGCAATGACAGACTGTGGAGACTGGTGAAAATATGGGGGTGACTGCAGTCAAGATTATACAAGGAATTCCAGAGAAATTTGACTAAAAAGCTCAACAAAATGGGGAAGCAGAAAAACGTGAACAAAACAACACAACGTAACGTTTCGGCCGGGCAGCCCTTTTCAAACATAAGAACTACACAAACGAGGAATGGAGAGTATGTAGATCTCTAAGGGGTGACGTGAGAAACGTTTAAAAAAATGCGCTGTGGACTAAATGAAATAAAATAGAATAAACGATGGTAATAAAACATAAGTAAAAGTAAAGTAAAGTTCCCTTTTCACGCCTTTCGGCGCATCGGGCATATGGGCAGAGCGTCTCATATTTTTACAGACCATCAGCACTCTGTGGGTAATGTGGTCAGCATTACGCCGGCTGTCTTTACTTTCCCATTTTAGGCTGGGTCGACCTGCGACGTCCCATACCACGATAAAAATCCACGCAGCCTGCAGTGGGTTTCGATCGCGGTATGCTGGCTTACGAGTCGGACTCGCAACGCCTTAGCCACACAAAAATAATAAACAGGAGTATTGTTCATATATAATATGATACTGGGAATAAAAGAAATACAAATGTTAATGATACATAAATGATACTGATAAGAAATAGAATAAAGTATTAATATGAAATAAAAGAAAAGAAAATATTTAACATTTGAAATGTGATAAGAGTAGAACTATTTAGATGAAGGTATGTTGGATATTGATACCACCTGGACTAAGAAAGCCTAAGCTGTGGATGAGGCGATTTTCCAAAGCGAGGCGCTTAGTATGATCACCAGAACAAGATTTTAATGCTGTGACAGATATATCATCTTTGCCTCTGTGATCAGAGCTATTAAAATAGAGAGGGATTGGTTTAAGTGTCTTGTCAATATCAGAGAGGTGTTCCCGGAAACGACCAGCTAGCTTCCTGCCAGTTTCCCCAATGTATGCCTTGCTGCATCGTTTGCAGACAATTGCATAAATTACGTTGCGGGATTCTCAAGTGAAAGGTTCCCTAATTTGGAAAGAACCATTAGGGAAACTAACCGAAGAAGTCTGGACAACAAAAGGATATGTCTTGCACGTGCTGCGTGAGCATTCAGTAGTCACAAAAGGAAGTGCTGTGTGGATCGGTGGGAGTCGGCTTCGGACAAGTATGTCTTTAAGGTTGCGGTCTCGTCTATAAATTAGTCTAGGTTTCTCACTAAAGATAATCTTGGTGTCCCGATCAGAGCGGAGAATGTCCAAATGACGAAAGAATACTCTGGAAGCAACCACATTATTAGGGTGAAAAGTTGAAATCAATTTGGGTCCATCACTGGTGGAATTATGTTTGGTAGGGAAAGCATCTCTCCTGGTGATTGTCAAAATTTTGTTTAGCGCCCCTTATAGAATGTGTTTCGGATAGAAACGGGCACGGAATAAATCAAGAAGTTCAACTGATTTATCAAAAAAGTCAGAATGACAGACTGTGGAGACTGCAATGACAGACTGTGGAGACAGCAATGACAGACTGTGGAGACAGCAATGACAAACTGTGGAGACTGCAATGACAGACTGTGGAGACAGCAATGACAGACTGTGGAGACAGCAATGACAGATTTTGGAGACTGCAATGACAGACTGTGGAGACTGCAATGACAGACTGTGGAGACAGCAATGACAGACTGTGGAGACTGCAATGACAGACTGTGGAGACAGCAATGACAGACTGTGGAGACAGCAATGACAGACTGTGGAGACAGCAGTCACAGACTGTGGAGACAGCAATGACAGACTGTGGAGACTGCAGTGACAGACTGTGGAGACTGCCATGACAGACTGTGGAGACTGCAATGACAGACTGTGGAGACTGCAATGACAGACTGTGGAGACTGCCATGACAGACTGTGGAGACAGCCATGACAGACTGTGGAGACAGCAATGACAGACTGTGGAGACAGCAATGACAGACATCAATGACAGACTGTGGAGACAGCAATGACAGACTGTGGAGACTGCAATGACAGACTGTGGAGACTGCAGTCACAGACTCCATAGGCTGCAAGGACACATGGTGGAGAGACAAACACAAATAAATGGTCACAATTGATTCATGAGCGTAAGTCATATAAACAGTATTAGCTTTTCTCCATACTTATTATCAAACTCACCACACCACATTAAAATAATCAAACTCTCGCAGTTTTTGGTTAATACAACATTTATTTCTCTTTCTACGTAAATATAAGTTCATATCACATTTACTTAAATTAAAAAATATTCAACAAAGAATGGTGATGGAAAAAATTGTCAGTCATTTGGACGGCTTCATCTTTGACAAGTTGCTCTCATTTTCATAAACATATCTACGATTACAAAACATATAGCATGTAATAAAGCAATGATATTAATAGTAATAAAAACATATTTTTTTTTTCATTTAAGCATTTTCTTTAAGCAATGTTTTGTACCCCATATTTATTTTTCTTTTTAAACAATTTGTCATCTTCTCAAAGGTGATTAACTAAATAACTGATAATTGTTTGCTGCAGACAGGATTTTCTTGATATCTTTGGCAATAATATTTCCAAACGTTTTTAAGAATATTTTGCAGTGTTGCTAAGAATTGATTTGTTATCTTTTCTTAGCTCATTTAATTCCAAAAATATCAGCATAATCAGATTTTTAATAGTAATAATAAAGTATGTGCTCCCACTGCTGTCTGCACACTGAATGTGGCAAACAGTGCACCCACTGCTGTTTGTACACTGAATGTGGCAAACCGTGCCCCCACTGCTGTCTGTACACTGAATGTGGCAAACAGTGCCCCCACTGCTGTCTGTACACTGAATGTGGCAAACAGTGCCCCCACTGCTGTCTGTACACTGAATGTGGCAAACAGTGCCCCCACTGCTGTCTGTACACTGAATGTGGCAAACAGTGCCCCCACTGCTGTCTGTACACTGAATGTGGCAAACAGTGCCCCCACTGCTGTCTGTATGATGTGGTGGGGGATTAAATATTTTTCTAGGGTGTACTACAAGAACATTCTGATTTGTTGAACTCTCCACCGAGTAAATCAAACCCTAGTATCCCATGGTCATAAAATTGTTAAACGCATTCACTAACCTCTAAGCCCCACAGTTGCTCTCTATGGATACTGGAGTACACTGAAAGCATTTTGAAATTGCACTGAGTAAACTCTAAGAAAGTGGCATGGAGGAATATCATCCACAGGATAGATTATTACACACACAAAAGACCATGATGAGTGCAAGGACACAGACTCTCAGCTCTTCCAGTACCTAGTGACTCACTGTGCCTTTATTGGTTATTCTATTCATGGTTTACATTTACAACTTCTTTTTGTTCGCTTGAAATAAATTATCTTTAGTGTTGTCTCTAGTAAGAACTTCACTGTCTTTTGTAATTTAATCAGTGACCTATAAAGTTTGGCATCCACCAGTGTGTCTCTTGGTTGGCCAGAAATTTTGCCTGGAAATGTTGTATCTGGGACAGTCTTGGAGGATGTGATCTGTTGTCTCAGGTACTAGTCCACATGTGCACTTGGCTGATTCGCCAATCGTAAATTTTGTGTACATGTGGCTGCGAAGTTGACTGTGTCCTGTTCTAAAGTGTAAAATAATGACTTGCTCTTCTTCTGCGCTTTTTTATTGTTATATTGAATGGCTCTATCATGTTGCTCCTGTAACTCATCCCTTTATTCCAAAATTATATTTTGAAAGCGTTTCTTTAAATTATACAAGCTCAGACAGCGTTTAAGAAACAACTGTCTAATACTCAAAGAGTTAAATCATTTGGCAAAGAACATGATGAGGATGGAATAAACTGTCAGTGTTGAGTAATGTTGGCACTTACTTGGCATTACATATTACTCATTCTGACTCGTAATGGTAATGTTTTTTTTTAAATTGTCAGGAAAACTGTTAACGGTATTTGTAAAATTTCTTTGTAAAACCACACTTCTCTGGCCTTCAAGGTTATTTCTGTCCGGTGGAGGGCTGCACAGTCTAACTTAACAATGTGATTTATGTATTTCAGTGGAAAGGATTCATTTTTATACTTCATTATATGTTGATTTACCTCTGTGGTAATGCACCTGACGAGATATAGCGAAATAAGCCAGGCATCAATTGTGCAATGCATTGCATTGTTTGTGTCCGCATTATTTAAATTTACAATGGGGAAAATATTGTTATGAATTATTTGTGTTTATTTATTTTAAAAAATAAAATATCTTTTCTGCAAGTATTTTACCACTTTTAGGACTGTCTATGTCATGGGAGTCTTGAACCTGGGGCCAGGTCTTGCTGCCATTAACTGCCAGTTATAAATGCATTTTTTGTCTCTGACATAAATATTTCCATTTTGACAGGGCTGTCTTAATGCAGGGGCCTGCTGGGCACTTGCCGGATGGCCTCACAAACCTAGATCTATGAATGTTAAGTGACTTGCCATATAAGAAGTTCGTAAAAATGTCATACTGTACTTTCTAATCTGTGTTTATGTTTTAACACTAGTTTTGTTGAAGTGCCAATAAAAATGTATACATTTAATATTATAGATCATTTCATCTCATTCCTGTGAGTGGTTTTGTAGGGGCCCCAGAAGACTGGTTTGCCCAGGGGCTTATAATGCTGTTAAGACAGCATTGCATCTTGAACTCAGGTGACACAGGATCTGAACCTGTGTCTTCAGACTGTGAGCCAAGTGTTCTAACTGTTCAGCAGGATGTTCCTTGATTTCTCACTGCTAAGAAACTGGTCACACGTGACACCACACCCAGCAGTGTTGGGGGCAGCTAGTTAGCTTTCCTAGGAGGGTGAAAAGCAAAAATTAGTTGCCTGCTGCTGTCCTGTGATTACACAAGCTACCACCACCTCCTCATGGTGCAGACTGTATCCTTAAGGGTGCAGACTGTATCCTTAAGGGTGCAGACTGTATCCTTAAGGGTGCAGACTGTATCCTTGAGGGTGCAGACTGTATCCTTGAGGGTGCAGACTGTATCCTTGAGGGTGCAGACTGTATCCTTGAGGGTGCAGACTGTATCCTTGAGGGTGCAGACTGTATCCTTGAGGGTGCAGACTGTATCCCTGAGGATGCAGACTAATGGGAAAAATAGCCGCCTGAAGAGGAGTTGGGCCCATGATGAAACATCAACCAAACATAGAATGCAAATAAACGTGGAAAAGACTAAAGAAATGACTAAAAATCCAGCTGGCATAACTTTACGAATGTATGTTGAAGGTCACAAATTAGAACGTCAATTATTTCAAATATTGATGATCCATTTTAAGTGACCTAGGGTCCAGACCAGAAATCATGTCTAGAATTGCCCAGACAACATCAGTCCTTGCCAAACAGCAAATATTTTGTAGATCCAAAAACATTTCATGTAAAAACTAAGCTTCAGTTGCTCAGAGCACTAGCTATTAGTACACGTTTACATATGGCTGTGGAACTAGACAGAAGAATTCAAAAAGAAGACACAAGTAGAGCTCAATAGAGAAGGAGAAGAAGAGACGATGCAGACCAAGAAAGACCTGGGTACAGAACTTGACTGACTGGACAGGCCTTAGGCATCCAACCATGAAGTTCACCACATCCAAGCATCATAGGTGGAGACAGCTGATCAGACAGTCAACAGCATCTGGTGACCCAACGGCATGTAGTGCTACAGGATGATGATGAATCTCAAAAATCTGACTTCAATGGTAAAGTTATTTAAAATAATTAATCAGTGTTTTTACAGCTTAAAAATATTTATCTCCTGAAATAAATTATAATAACTGGGGGTCGATGTAAGAGAGTATTGCCTCTTTCCTATTTCTAGTAGTCAAAGTTTTAAACTCGAGGGTTGACTACACCGCACCAGGTTTTATCCCACAGAGTTCGGTCTCTCCCCCCCCCCCCCCCCCCCATACAATCACTAGCAACTTGCCAAGAGATTTGCAAAAACATAAAGTACAAACTGCATAGCTCTAGCAGCCAGAGAACTCTTGTAAAGATTGCACTCATGAAAGGAATGAAGCAATGCTTGAAAGGAACTCATGGTTTTCAGAGCGCAAGACAAATGGCTTGCCCATTTTACCCACCAAGTCAAAGAACAAACTAGAACAGTAATATATTCTAAAATGTCATTATTTACAGTAATAACTAATTTATTCTAAGCCAGAAAGTTTTTTATTACTATGATGATATTATTAATTTTTTGATTGTTTTCTTTTTCTGAATAATAGGCGGGTACAATATTGCCAACATTTTTCCTGATATTTCCTCAAAGAGTTTGCCTTACAAATATATGAAAATTATAAAAATCAAAGGTTATCTGTTTTTTTAGTAATTGGATTAACAGGAAAACATACTCACATTCACACACGCACAAATGCAGACATTCATGCACGTGTGCACACAAAACCAGCATTTAAAAAAAGATTCAAAACCCTGGGTAAATCAAAAATGTCTTTCTACAATTTCCAAAGGCTACATTTATCATACCATATTTCAGCAATAACTAAACAAATAACATCCCAACAACAACCAGCTGCATTTCTGGTGGAGAACTGTTAGTGTTGGCACATCTGGTAGCTGCCTTAGACATTTACTTTGCAGGTGCGAGCCTGCAGATTTTTCTGGGTCTGCTTTGTTCTTCACAAGTTTATAAGTGGGAAAGTGAAAGACATTTTGTGTGATTTCCATTGCACAGGAACAGAGCAGAAATACCTGTTTGGTGTAAAGTTAAATCCTCGACTAACAACATTCTATTTGGTGTAAAGTTGAAACCTCGACTAACCAACAACATCCTTTTTGGTGTAAAGTTGAAAGCTGGAATAACTAACAACATCCTAAAATAGTTAAAAGATTTGCAGTTCCTTTCAATTTATGACATTAAACAAAAGTTTAATAAAAATCTAGGCTCTACATCATAGCACTGCATCTAGTTATGCTTAGTCTCTTTTCCAGAGCATAGCACACAGCACAAACTCTGTAACTCTAGCAACAATCCAGAGATGTCTGGAACAACTGCACATATGCATAAGTGAAGCAGTTCGAAAATTAACCCAAACCTTTAAGCATGAGACAAACCGTTTGATCATTTTCCCCCTGCCCCTACTAAAATAGACCTATCTTTTGTTTAATATGTGTTTTAAAAGACTGTCTTTACTGCTAATAATAACAATTGTTAGGGTGATATAGGATGGGGGAAGGGTCTTAAGCTGATTTAAGACTGCATGGCTGGTGCAGTGGCCATTAACTGTGCAGGTAAGGGTGTTTTTGTTGTTGTTATTGCCCCCAACAGAAAAACATGTCTATCACCTTACTGAGGATTTGAACCTGGATCTCTCAAATAAGAGCCTAGCATAACTATTTGGCCAGCCACTCTTCATATAATCAGTTAAACTTTAGTAATATTTGGGTGCAAAATTTAAGTAAATGATGTAAATTATGCGTGTGCATATAATTTTGGCTAGATAAATAATTCTGGCCACACACACAAATAATTAAGCAAGGAATCATTTTAAAAGTGTGCATATTTTATAGAAAATATTTTCAAAAATAACTGTGATGAGAAAAATATAACATACATAATACATACTCATTTGATGAATGTTAACATTTCATCAAATCAAAAATTGCAGCGCATTTCACAGTTTTGTTTTGAGCAGTATTTGTGGTAATTTGCTAATTTTTACATGTTTTGGTTGGTACCACACAAAAAAAAAATAGGCAACCTGTCCAAATTTTGGCAACTGACTGATAACAAATATTTGTTATTTCTGCTAGGCAGCAGATGCAGTTTTGTGTATTGCAACGGAATTGATGTTATCAATAAAAGTGCCATTTAGTGGATATAGTTGAAAAATAAATAGTGAAATAGAAAGCACAACAAGAACTATGATGCACTGCCCACCATCAAAGAAACCAAATCAGCTCCAAAGATGACATTAGCAGAAGTTGCAGAAAGTATACAAAGCACATGAAACAAGCACTCAAAACCATTTATGAGGCATGAGATGAAGCAACCAAGGCATTTAAACAACAGGAAAGTATTTAAAAATATTATTTTATATTCTCCCTCTCGGAGTGCAACCGGGTCTGACAGCCAACGACTCAAAGAGTCACTTTTTGGATGCCTATCCAACAGGGGTAAATCCTTGACACCCTCTGTTTAACTATGTAAATCCGTTCCTTTAGGGCACCCCGTGGTTTCCAATTGCACCTTTCTGAGCTGCGTGGCTACTTGACCTCATTTAACAAAGAAACTATAGATGAGCCCTAACTAGTACTGGTCTTTCTCAGGACTACATTTGAGCATACAATGAAGACATTAAACATATGCTGAAAAGGAGCAATTCTGTGGTTGGTCCAGCTAAGGATTGGTCCTTCCTAGATTGAACAGTATTAATATACGGCTGTGAATCTTGGAGTGTGAATGAACAAATAAACAAGAACTTTAAGGCCTTTTAGATGTGGTTTCTGAGACGCATGCCGCAGAAACAGTAGACTTCTAGATTAACTAACAACGACTGTTTGGAAATGGCTAATTCAGTCAAAAACTACATAATTGTAAGAAAGAGGCAGTCAGTGTTCTTCGGTCATGTGACGAAAAGAGACGTACTGGAGAACATCGTGATGACTGGAAAGACCAATGGCAGAAAAGGCAGAGACAGGCCAAGAGAGACAGTGCTTGATGGCCTGAAGTGATGGCATGGATGGAACTCATCAGTGGAAGTGATTCAAAATAGCAAGGATTGAGATCAGTGGAGAGACATCAGCACATACGCCGCCTAGCCAAGCATACAATGATGATGATGATGATGACAATGAGGAGGAGGATGAACATTTCTTTGGTCATGTCACGAGAAGTGGAAACTGAAATATGTCATGACATCAGGAAAGTTTCAGGGAAAGAGAGACAAGGGGAGACCAAGAGGCATAGAAGATCATGCGTATTACAAATTACTGACAGCTTACAAGACAGAAGGCTGTGGATATGGCATAACAACAAATGTTACATAGAATGCATGGACTATATGAAGATGATGAACACAAGTAAAAGCTCAGAAGACATGTCAGCAATCTTTACTAATCAAAAGAAGCATTAGAAAACAGCAGAAAGCATAAACCACATTGTTAAAAGCTCAGGCAACAAGGAAGGCGGTAACTGATTTACACACACATTCAAAATTAATAAAGAAATGAATCAACTATAAAGGCTGGTAAATGTTTAACAGCAGACTCAAAAGAAGCATATCAGTGGTAATCAAGATTGTTTAAACAAGTCAAATGAGGTAGGAGCCTCCTTTTAAGACACAAAAACATAAACAAATAAAAATAGATTGTTTTACTGGTTAGCTACCCAAATTTTGTCATAATTCTTATCTTTCCATATGTATTATTTTGTCTGAGTGTGCATGGAAATGACAGCCACATATCACAAGAATTCACTGCCTGCGTAAACAACAATGATTGCTGACAAAAAATTAATATAAGTTTCATGTAATTTAGATGACAGAACACAGTTATCAATGGCAAATCTTGATGTTTCAATTTTTGTGGTTTTTGCAATTATTTTTCTTAATCAGCAGGATGATTTTATTGCTGCTGTATTGAGGAATGATCTGAAGATGTTGCTCATGAATTTGGGAATGTTGGTCATGAAAATATTGTTTCTTCCTCAGCACAGATGTGATGGAGCTAGTTTCTACGCCCCTGTTGTGAAAAATATAAATAACATGATAATGTTAAATACTTTGCATAGCCAGACTCAAGTTTATCACAAAAGCATACATTTCATGTACTCAGACATATACAGTCTTAACAAAAGAAGCCATCTGAATAAGTTTTAACAGTGAATACACAAGCTCAAGTAACCCTGGTAACATATATTTTGAGGGTTATGTGTGTTTACATTTTTTATCAGCAGCTGAGCAATCAGCTGTTCATTTTGATGAGTAGAACCTATTTCATTTGCAAAGGATGTTTTAGTCATCCGGTCACCCACTTGAATTCATTGCAGCTACAATCTGTATATAACTGTGCTAGCGGGAAGAAGGAAAAAACACAGAAGTAGGAGAGATATAGGACAATTGTGATTAGAACAACAAGTAATAATTCCCCTCTAAACAGCAAAAACATGAAAGTAAAGAAAAGACAAGGGTTCTTCTGCACAGGGATCCTAGAATATTTCACTAAGATCCAGACAAAGAATATCTGCATAGTGAGTTACATGACGACAACCCAACTACATGGGTACATACACCTAGACGAACCACGTGCATGGACTACAGATCCTAAATTAAATCAAGCAAATGAATTATAATCATCATCTAATATAAACAGCTGTTTATATTAGTGAACTGAACATAGAATTAATGTATACTTCCCAAATAATACATTAACAACAACCAATGTGCTCGACTAGATTCTAAAGTGCTAATCATCTCCAGCTAACAAGGAAATATGATAATGACACAATACGCTCAGTGAGATTACCCCAACAATGGCACAAACCAAAACATATTAAACATGTACATTAAGCTTCAATATGCCCCAATACTAACAAATCACTTATAGCATAGAGGCGACCGGCGTGATGCTGACCACATCACCCATCATGTGCCCATCGGTCTATAAAAATATAGGTCTAGCCCTATATGCCCAATACGCCTAAAGACGTGGAAAAGGTCCTTTACTTTTTTTTTTTACTTATTACAGTATTAAACAAAAAATATATCATCAGATTTAAAATGTATATTAATTTCTCTTTAAAAGCTATATGCTTTTGTAGGGATTAGAAATATTTTTCATTCTCAATGGCTATCTTTTTCTTTACACCACCCCCTCTGCCATTTTTGTAAACAGAAATTAATGTGAGCCAAGTCTGTGAAAATGCATGGGCCTGAAAGAGTTAAACTTGTTCTATTCTAAGAAATTATTTCTTAAAGTAATGCATTACACGGTCTGTGGAGTTATAAGAATAAAACAATGGGGAGGAAGGAATTTAAATAAGAACTGGAACAGAGTGGATGAATGTGACAACAGTATGTGGTCATGCTGAGTTCAAAAAGGGTATCACACTAGTTAATAAACACAGGAAAGCATTGCTCTGATTAAATGAAAGTGCTATGGATAAAATGTAAAATTAAAGTCAACATATAAAACTGCTATAAGTACATGGATAACATCAGACAAAGGATGTACCACAACAATAAGATAACAGAATGGATCAAGTAAAAACTGAATTTAAAACAGGTAACTATTTCTGTCTGAGCAAGGCTACAGGAAGGACCAGAGGAGATAGAATCTGAAGTGAAACATAACACAAAAAATTCCTCACAAAAACAATACTAAATTACACACAACGACTGAAAATAAAAGGTTTGACCACTTAGAGAGAATGCATTATGATGGAAAACCACCCAAGGCAAACACCAAAAGATAACAGAGATGTAGAGCATGACGAAGACTAAGAAGAATATGGAAAGATAACATCAGAGAAATTCTACAAGACACAGTACATTGTGTCTATGGTCGAGGTGGCCAGGAAAGCAAAAAGCACAATCTTACATCCCCTTTAAAACCTGAAGTGATAAAAGAAGTGAAGAAAAATAATAATACTCTCTCTGTTTTTGGCAGCTGTTGTTCTAACTCTTTCTATTCCAAGAAACTATTAGAGAAAGTATTAATATTATTATCATTATCATTCTCCTCCTCTAATTCTACCTCTTCTTCTTTTTAATCATCTTCTTCTTCTTTTTCTTTTTCTTCTGCCCTTTATTTTCTAATGGAGCTTAGGCCCTCAACCAACTTATGCCAATTATGACTTTGGCTATCTTATTATTTTAAGCAACTTGTCTGACCAGCAACTTCCATCAAGGACAAATTGCATTCTGATGGCGACTATTGGCTTTGGCACCTCTAGCAACTGCCATATGCATTTTATCAAGAACCTACATGTCTAGGGTTCTATTCTAATTGGCTGTGCTGCAGGTTAATGACAGATTAACACTGCTAATGAACACACCCAAGCCAAAAATTGGTTGAAATTATCTAAGGAGGGGTAGTGCTCCTTATTCTGAAACCAGACTGGACGCGCCTTTTAACATTCATGAAATAAGCTCTGAGCCCCTACCACACTCCCGTACAGCGCTAACCCAACTCACTGTCTCGCGATGCCAAAGATGCTACAGACATGCCAAGTGCAGGCTGGAGGTGCATTGGTACTTCTAACACCACAAACAATGCATGGTCTTGTTTCCCATAACTAGGTATCACCACTGACAAAGTCTAACTGCTATCCTAAATTTAACTGCTAAATGAATCAGTTACTATCTACATCATAAAGTTCTAAACACATTTAGACAAACACCAGATGGCACGAATTACAGTCAATATCTAACAAGCCACATTTCTAGAGATCATTGCAACTTGTCAATGAACTAGTACAATCTAACGGTCGGTCAAAACACATCACACAAGTCTTCTCCCAGGAGTCCCCAAACTGTGTTTTGCACAGACGTTTTGTTGAACTACCAGAGTTCACTGTCCAGTGGACACTCCGTGAAATCCGCTGACCTTCAGCAAGCCTCGTTCAGCTAACACAGATTTCTCCGTGTATCAGCCTGTTTAAAACATGCCCTGAGTTTAGTTAGGGGTCACAATTCTAAACATACAAGATTCATCATCACACTGAACTGTCCCATAACCGGGACGACCCGACATATTTACTGCATGCTCATATTTCTGAATTATGCTGGGAGTGATTGTTTGTTTACCAGTTTTTCAAATGCGACAGTGAGGGATATTGAATTTGATTTTCACTGGCTCAGGAATGGAGCAAGTATGGGAGGACCTAATTGCAATGAAATTGAAAACTCAACCAAGACTAAGACAAAACAAGTGAATTAGGAGATGAGAAATAGGTCTGACACTGGATAAGACACAGTGTGAAAACCTGTTTCAGACAACTAGAATAAACCTTGCACTCAGACCTAAAAGGCCAAAGAAATTAAAAAAGAAAAAAAACATGGATAGAAAATAAGAGGCTGTGATGGGTAAAATTGGTAAGACATGGGGTGAGCTGTAAACAACATAAAACAAAAAACATAAAATGACCTGGCACGAGGTGGTTGAGAATGATTGATTCACTGAGGCATAATGAAGAAGAGGTACTCACTGCAACTGGGGCAGCCCTTCCTCTTGTTGCAACACCAGTTCTTGACGACGAGGATGAGGTGGACATTCCACTAGAAGATGTTTTTGCTGGGATGGTAGCTGCCTTTGCCTGGGTTGCACGCTGTGGTAGAGCAGCTGGTCTTGTCGTAGCTTTTTGAGGTCAATATCATAACACAGTATCAAATATGGTGTCATGCATGTCATAAGAGAAAAATAAGGATTGTTGGCAGGCAACTGGCTAACTCAGTCGATAAACTGGTTAATCATCCAATTATTCAGGTGTTACATCAATCAATCTTCCAATTTATTATCAGTTATTTAGTGCATCAGTAAATCATTCAATTAATCTGTTACTCAATTGATCAGTTAATCAGTCTACAATTCAATAAATCAAATTGTTAGTCGGTCCTTCAGTCAGTAAGTTGATTAACTAATCAGTCATGCAAACATTTAGCCAATGACTCTAGCCAGTCAATCAGTCCGCAAACCAATCAGTCCAGCTGACACAAAAATACACTCACCTACACCACGAGTTGCAGCCATACTGGCTGGAGGTGACACAGGGCTACTCTTAGGTTTAGGCTTGGGGACTTGATACTGTGAATAGAAACATATGTAGCAATATTTTTTATGAAATCCTGTCGAACCTTTTTTTTTGGGTTAAAATGGGATATGTAGTCTTTTTTTTTCTATATTAGTATTAGATATTTATTTTTAATAATTGCCTTCTTCTTCTTCTTTTGTCCTAATGCTTACGCCATAAAGCATAACAGTTGAGTTGAGTTTTGACATCATAACACTGGGAGCATTCCCATGCACGCTCCATCCCCATTTTCAGCAGCCAGTGCAGAGTTCCAATACTGATGGTACTGGTCACAATCTGGTTATATGTCCTTCTTGCCTTTCCTCTGATTGTAGTGAGCCGGCCAGACCCTCTGGTTACCTTCCAGGTGCCTCATTCTCTCCAGGCAATAATAATCTTTCTCTACTGATTCCTTTGCTTGTTCCTAAAGGGAACATTCAGCATCACAGAGGGGAGTCAGATGTAGTTTTCCTGTATTTCGCTAGTTGTGTAGTCTGTGTTAATGTCATACTACATTTTTTATAATAAATCCTGTTGAAAATTTTTTGGTTTAAATGGGATATGTTTTTATTTTCTATTTTAGTACTGGATATTTAAATCTAACAATTGCCTTCTTCTTCTTCTTTTTTCCCTACTGCCTATGCCATAAAGCATCCCAGAGAAGACTCCCTCTCTTTCTTGTTCGGCCTCTTGCCTTGTAGCCTGCTGTTCTCCTGTAGTACACCATATACATAGTTGCGAGGTGATTTTGTTCAATTCTTACTAGATGACCAAACCATTTGATTCTTTGATTTTCTGTGAAATTATTAACTGGTACTGTGATTACCATTTTGACAATTACCTGAGGTTATTAAATTTTTTTTTTAACATCTACAAAAGGTTCAGTACTGTCATCCTAAAACCAGCAAAACTGACACTTTAAATTTATGAGTGGCCTGTCTAAAACTTATAATTTTGTTTAAATTCAGACACGGTTAGCAATCGTAACTTTCATAGCAAAGAAAAGTTTCTTAACATATTATTCTCATTAAAAGTAACAATCTTACCATAGATAATAATATAATCAAAGATAAGATTTTTTTCTTCCAATTAAACAAATTTGCAAACCTTAGCAATGGTAATTTTGACAACTGACGAAATTAATATTCTTAACAAAGATAATATTTCTTAGCAAAGAAAACATTCTTAACAAAGATATTATTATTATTATGACTCATTACAAATAAAACAAATAATTTAATATTTATCCAAATTATAATCCAGAAGGGTTTAACAGAGTATCTAATCAAATTACTACTGTAATTTTTCAAATACAAACAAAATAATGTTATTTCCAATGCAAGCAACAACTATAAACTTAAAACATAATACATTAGGAGAAGCATTCATAGATAACTTTATAATAATGTCTGCATCTATAGCTGTGAGGTTGTGAATGCGCTTTCACAATCCTGGCACACTAAGGTTTAAGTCGATGCATGGAATTTGGTAGCAGATGATTTTTGTGTTTATTTTGACAAAGGTTTCAGTCTTGTACCATTTGGAAAACAATGGAGAACTGCTAAATGTAGAATTACCTACCCTGTGTCCTCAGGTTGTTTTTGTTTTTATTTGCATCAAAAGATGCCTACAGGCTTGTAATGATGTTATAAATAGGGATAATGTCAGGGGATGATTGGCATAACTGGGGAAGTCCCTGAGAGCATGGGTTTCACGCAATGTAATGACTGCCCTTTTGTGTCTCCTCCACACTGGCTATCTGTGGTGCAGAGTTAACACTGGCTCTGATGTCTAGATGTTCACAACTCAATCAAAGCAGACATGATCCTCTTCATGGTCACACAACGTCTAACAACGGTTAACACCAGCGGCACATTTCACGAGTTTATTTACACGTTAGCTCAATACACAGATCACAGGTGAATCCACTTACAGCATTCGGACAATAGACGTTGACATATTCACAGCTGGCTTTGACAATCAAACAGGGTACCATCACAGCTGGCCTTCTCGATCATTCATTCCTCGCCGATTCAGATCCACATGCTCTAGTCATTCTCCATTCATCTTCACCGCTTCATTTTCCATCTTTTCTCTCTGGGGCCCAGTCACCGAATGCCCGCCTGATTCTCAATCCCCCAGATCTCCTCATTCACACGTGACACACTCTTTCCTGTCGTTTCACCATATCTCCGTGAAACCCATGCTCTCAGGGACTTCCCCAGTTATGCCAATCATCCCCTGAAATTATCCCTATTTATAACATCATTACAGTGATATGATGATCAGTGGATGTCTTATTTTGTCATGTATAATAATCTACATCTACTCAAGTACCTAATTCTACACCACTCCACCTTAGGACAGAAGAGTACCAAGAAAAGCAAACATATTTCTATATTCCTTCTTCTTCTTTGTGTTCACCAGCTGTGAGCTGCAGCAAAAGGTTCTGGCTGTTTGTCCACTTTTAAACTTTAGTCTTCCTCCAGAACTTGAGCTTTTCATGCACAACTGTTTGACAGGTCTGGCTTATTTGTGTGAAGACTCTTGGTTTGGTTTCATGCCTCTCTGGCAGACACATTCTGATTTCAAAGGAAACACCCCTAAGTAGTTGACTTTTACAATATGCTTACTGGGGTGGGGTGTAGAGTCTTTTACCACCCCCACCCCCCCAACCCCCAAAAAATAGTATGTACATTAATTGAACACATTAATGTGAAAAATATTTTTTTCTTTACATTTGTTGATAAATTAATTATTTTATTATTTGATATTATTTTATAATTTGATATGTTTGTTGTGTGTTTCAACTCACAAACTAAATCAGTCTGTCAGACATGGCTTATATTACACCCATCATGAAAATTAATTCTAGGGCTTATTGTTAAGTTAGGTCTTTTTTTCAGGAGAACATGGTAGTAAAACCACATAACCGCCAATAAATGCTGGAGTCGGTTTGTGGTGTCCTGAAAAGAACATGCAACTGAATCTAAACTTCAGCAGCCACTTGATCTGACTAGGCCACATGTATTCTAATATATTTGTTTCTCTTGTCATATGTCATGTCTTTAAAGAAACTGACCCATGAAGAGAATTGACCACTCACATCAGCAGGAGACAATTTTAGCTTCTTTGGTCGTGTCATGTTCACTGGAGTACATCGTGAAGGTGGGAAGGCCGAAGGGGGAAAGAGGCAGGGGTAGATATTGAGAGAAAAATAAGCTAGACAGTTTGGCATCATTGCATGGAAGATCATTTGTGGCAGAATTAATTAAAACTAAATGAGAAAGATCTCAGCTGTGGTTGGTTTGTCTTGTGTTGGTTTTGACAGTGGTACCAAGAGCTGACTGTTCAGAGAGCAACGGCAAACTAGTGAATGTAAAATCTGCCTAGGAAAACCACAACAGTAAAGAATGCTGGGGTTGGTTCTGCAAAGTCCTGTAAAGGATACGCAACTAACCTTAACATGGGAAAGAAAGTTGTGGAAAGACCTGATTACCAATCATATTTGACATAGGTATGTGTAAATGTACATCAAGAAATCAACAAACCAACAAATAAAATGTCAAGTGATGAGGCCAATCAGACAGCTCACCTGACTCGCTGAATTTTCAGTGTCACTGTTATCATCCTATAAATTGTAGAGCACTGTATATTAGGAACACAATTCAGATCTGGTCTTTGTGGTGAAGTGGTCAAGCCATTTGCCTTATGCTCTGAAAGTTGTCGGTTCATTTCCCAGATGTATCAGTCAGTTCACAAGTGCAGTTCTTACAGAGATCCCTGGGGACTGTCACTGCAGCCAAGGAGTTTGTGCTTTGTGTGATGCTCTCAGTAGGTGGAAATACTGAGCCATATAGGATAAAACCCTGTGCAATGAAGCTGATCCTCTTGACTTTAACATTTAACTTATCTAACAAAAGAGTCACTAATATCATTCTACAAATTGTGTAGCACTATAAACAAACATTGGTGTCCTTGGCTGAGGCGTTGCAAATCCAACTCGTAATTCCAATGTACTGTGATCGAAACCCACTGTGGCTGCATAGATTTTGATCATGAATAATGCAGTCAGCATTACGCTGGTCGTCTTTACCCTCCCCAGGACATATATCCTGGTACCCATTTTAGGCGGGGTCGAGCTGCAACGCCCCATAGCATGATAAAAATCCACACAGCCAGCAGTGGGTTTCGACTGCGGGTCACTGGAATTATAAGTCAGACTCGCAATACCTAAGCTATGGACACCACCTTAAAATAATATCAAACCACATGAAAAGCAGAACCAGTCAGCTTCCCATTACCACAAACACATACGACAAGTGAAGATTGTGGCTACCAGAAATACATGCTAGCAAGAAAAAGTTGTTCAGTTAACAGCAAAGGCCCTAACTAAAAAAATATTAGATAAAACTGTGTTGGATGTTAGGTCCCATAAAAAAATTGCAGCCTATCATATAGATAACTTCTCACTTGCAAGCCTTAAGGTCTAGGGTTTAAATCTGGAATGAGGCAGATTCTTTTCTTATTATTTACATAGCTCAGCCCTTTTTAAGAGGGAACAATAATGCAGTTGTTGTCTGCTACACTCACTCACCTGTACCAGGTGTCAAAGGCGTGATCGCCAATGCCTGTCGTAAAGGCTCTGGATGATGATGATGAAGGCAGAAGGGAGTGCAAAAGGTCCACACGGGTAAAGTGAAAGACGAGAATTTTTCAAGTTTAGTGAGAGACAGTGGATTCACGCATTTTGCAAGACCCATGCATGACTAGTCGCTGAGCTAAAAGTTAGCCTGGGTCTAGTCAGTACCCCTCAGTCTGTGAGAGAGTTAGGACATATGTGATTTTTATTACCAATCATGTGTATTATTTTATTCTGGTGAAAACTTAAATTGTTCATTCGAATTTGGTGTATAATTTAGAATGCTTCAGTTCAGTGTATTTAATGAAGACAAGGCATTGGGAGCCCAACATCTCTTTATGATCCAACTGCAAGGATGTGTTCCTGATCACATTTGAGGCTGACTGCGACTGTGTGTCGGGAGACTTGGTGTGCCGGTTGCAAAATCTCAGTCAGTTATTATGTATAGGTTATTAGTGACCCAAAGTGTGGGCACACAACTGAGGCGTTTATTAAAGGCCACTGGTGACCCCAGGTGGCGGCCTGTAGGCAGAAGGTGATGTAGTGGACTCACATCAAGTCGAGGCTAGGTGTCACCCTTCGAGGCAATACCGCCTTTGGAGAGTCTGCCAGTGTGGAAACTGGGCAGAATTTTGATAGACAGACTAGCATCCGTTTCTTTGTCACCAATTTCATGTTCAGCTTATATCAAAGGGGGCCTGATCCATAGAACTTGTGCATCTCCTGAGGAGTTGACATCATGTTTAGATGCGGGTACCTGTTCAATAGGGGCCATAAGCCAAGCTCTACACTGGAAAGTACGACAATGAAGACCAGTTATGTAAGCCACCAATTTTAGTGTCATTCACAAATGTGTAGTGTGCTGCTAAGAGAAACTTTGACTACACCTGTCGAGTGCATTCCATGGTTTGAAGGCCAAGAGCTGTGTTATACGTTGGAGAATTAGTCATTGTTCGTATGTGTTCATCCTTAACAACAACTGAGGCCGAGCCAAGCCTTCTTACATTTGAGAGAAGTCATCATCTTTGTTTTAGTCTGTTCGTGAATGAGGAGAACGGGGAGGCAATCGAGGAAGTGGTTCTGGGAGGTCGTTCACCAGGAATATTGAGGACTGTTGAGTCAGGGGTGTTCAGATACCGAGAGTGATTTTGGGAAGTCGTTCACCAAGAGTCATGGGGACTGTTGAGTTGGATTCTAGGGGTGTTCGACAATAAACTGTAGTAACTGTTTCATCCTCTTCAGAACGTTAGATGGACAATGTTGTAATAGTAGTCTTGAAGGTTCATGGACAAGGGCACCTGGGGCATCGAACCTGGTTATCTTTTGAAGAATTTTGATTGTGCTTAGGGTAACTGTTTCAAAGATGGACACTTCTGCTTTTGTCTGTGTATTATACAGTGGTTAGAAAGAAGGCGAGACAGTCGGTGGAGTGGTTTAAAAGAGGTAATTCACCAAGAGTCCTTGGAAACGCCTTGTCTTCATTAAATTCACTCAACTAGGGCATTCCGAATTATACACCAAAGACTGAGGGGCACTGACTAGACCAGGGCTAACTTTCATCTCAGCGACTAGTCACGCATGGGTCTTGCAAAATGCGTGAATCCGTTGTCTCTCGTTAAACTCGAGAAATGCTCATCTCTCACTTTAGCCATGTGTGGACCTTTTGCACTTCCCTCTGCCATGATCATCATCATCCAGAGCCTTACCGACCGACGTAGGTGATCACACAGGTACCACAACATTCTGTGAGAAGTAAAGTTGTCTGGAGAGCCATGATAGCATAGTGGCTAGATGCTCATCTGCCAGCTTTTAGGTCTAGGGGTCAAATCCACATTAGGCCAGATTTTTTTTAAATGACTTTTTCTCCATGTTGACATATCCTAAAATCGATGGGTGATATGGTCAATATCATGCCAGCCACCTTTATTTTCCAGGACATTACCTTGTACCCATTTGAAGCAGCAGTGATTTGAAGGCTAAGGTCAATTTTGAAAACAATCTGCCTTGATGTAGACTCAAGCCCAAGACATTCAGGCTGGCAGGTGATCATCTAACCACTAGGATTCCACAGCTCCTATAAGCATGTTAAGGAATGCATATTTTATCCTGATAACTTATGTTGTGTAATGTAAGACAACCGGCAAAGATGTCAGTAGAATACTGTTAAACTACCTGTGAATACTAACAGGACAACAAATGAACAGAAACAAGCTGGATGTTCCAGCCGAAAGGTGCATTTATTACAGTTATGCTGTACACAGTCACAACACAATTACATAACTTAGACTAATGATGAAAAAAGAGCAGTGAGTAAAGTAAGACATACTGCATACATAAACATACTGAGTAATGTCATGTTATCACATACTTACACCTAAACGTGCATTCTGCTTTGCAGCAGCATTGACATTTGGCTTGTCCCTCGGCAGTCGTGACTGCTGATCCTTGCAGAAGCCGATGTGCCGTTCTGCTGCCTGCTGGTTGAACCTTCGGGAGCAGTAGGGGCACTGGACGTAATCTGTTTGGGTGTAGGCATGAACCAGTGAGTTATATCATTTCGTAGCTGCACAAAGGAGAACATACTCACCAATAAAAAAGACATTAGATAAAAGTGAGACAAATTTGTTCAAGTGCCATTTAGAACTTGTGCAGTATGCACAAGTTTTTGCTACCATTGTATGTGATTTCTTCTTTTTCACGTGCACAAATCAACAAATCATGTATGGTTTCACTTCTCATATTTAGTCACCGCATGTTAAAGAAATCTGGCAATGTATTTGTTATAAGTATTTAAAAGTATTTAAAAAAGTATTTTGCCATTGTTACAGTGCTAACCTTGGGATTTTGTCGTTACTGTTATTTCACTAAATTTTTTTTTTTAATGGATAGACTAACCTAGAAATAAATGTCTTTAACTCTTTGAGTCCCAGGGGATTTAGTATCAGAGGCCCAAGGGATAGTCAAGAGAAACATAACATCGGCGCATCTTGCGTTCACTGGGCCTCTAGTTAGGAACCTATGAAGGTGTGATGCGTTCCTTGGGACTCAAAGAGTTAAAAGCTGGATTTTGTAGCAGGAAGACACTAAAATCACACCTATGCAGTAAACAGACACCAGCAATTATATCTTAAATAAAAAAACTTTTAAAAAAAACACATTAAGGAAACAAGATTTTAAATTGTTTTGTCCACACATTCGTTTAATGGTAACTTACCAGATGATAGTGTTTTACTGTGGTACAGAGGGGCATGGTAATCACAGACCATTAACCTTAGTAATCCCCTTGTGGGATGCAATTTTTCATTATTTTTTTCTGACTCTTGCCAGGGGCCGCAATATAGCACGGCCAATAATATGACTAAATGGCTGAACGTAGTTTCTGGGACCTCTCCACCGGTGATCCTCATCCACATGGTGGCACTTTGTGTCATCAGGTGTATATTGCTTGTGTGATGTCCTAGTGGGGTAAAATGTACTACTACTACTACTACTAACAGACCATGTTGATGTTGAGTCCGACTAGCAAAGCCTGCTTATGATAGGAAGAAGATGCAAGAGAAGCAATAAGCAGACAAGCTAAGAAACAAATAATGGTAGTGGAAATGTTGTTACGTAAAGAAGATGCACTGTATCTCATGCATTTCATCACGGTCTGCCTAAAAGAAACTCGGTCTCTCACCATCTCTTTCATACTGAAGGAGTCACTTATATCCTGAGCCCATCTTTGTGTTGGCTGGCACCATGCCTTCTGCTATTATTATTTTTTTCCAATCCGCCATGGTGCTTGATATGATCAAAATATTTCAGCTTCTGAGACAAGATGCTGTTTATTAGCCAATCTTCACTGATGTTTAGATCTATTAAAATGTCAGAATTTCTTCTCTTCTTTGTCTATGGTATTCTGAGAATTTTTCTATAGCCTTTTAGCTCATGCACAGATGGAAAAAAAATGATGTAGACCTCCAGGAAACAGCTGAAACCTACAGACAGTGATCTAGAAATGGCAGAAAAAACTTTTCAGGCTAGAATGGTTCTGGGGTTCTCCATTCCAAATTGCCTATAAATAAATCATTCTAAAGTGTTGATATCATGTAAAATCTAAGGCTGCAGGCAGAATATCACTGCAATACATCCGATGATTTTGATCACAGGAAACTATTAATAAATTTGTGAGCATACTATTTTTAAGTTGTTCGTAGTCAAGCAGTGCATTGTCAGAATTTGGTAATTTAAAATGGAGACTGAAACAATATGGAGACTGAAACAATATGGATACTGAAAAAATATGGAGACCGAAACAAAAGGATAAGCATCAAGAGCTGACTGAGTGTTTTTCCCTTTTGGGCTGCTACTTTACAGTTTTGACACACCTTTGACTCAAAGGGTCACATCCTGGATGCAAATCCAAGAGGATAAATTTAAGATACTCCTGGTCAACCTCTTAGGTTATAATTGGGGAACCCATAATGGCCACACACACAATAATTACCCTGAAATGGGTGGATCAGGGAATGATGTATTATCTGAGACAGCTTTATTCAGCTTACCATAAAATACCCAAAGCCAGTTTCCATAACAGTCCCCATATAAGAATCGTGGGTTCTTACCTGGATTTAGGGATGGAGGTGGTGGAGGAGGCAGAGGCCCGCCTGCCTCCATGGCATGTTGCACTCCTCTTGCGTTCCTGACAGCATTGATAAAATCCTGATGCTTCTCACGCCAGTGGCTTTTGGGTGGCTTAATTTCCTAGAAATGCAGAAGCAGATTAACTCTGAGGGATGGAGGAAAGATATCTGCTGGCAAAGTGAAGTTTGGGAGATGGCAAGGTAAAGACTTGGATATTTCAACTCATAATCTAAAAATCACAGGTAAAGTCTGAGAGATGACGAGGTAAAGTCTGGGAGATAACAGGATAAAGTCTGTGAGATGACAGCTTAATGGAAAGGATAGGGCATAGTCTGAACATAAGGTGAAGTCTTGGGGGAAAAAAGAAGATAAAGAATAAGAAAAGGGTGAGGCAAACTGGAAGAACTGTAAGAATGAGAGGAGAAGGAGGAGAAAGTGGAGATGGACACACACAAAAAAGAAGATGAGGAAGAGGAAGTAGAGAAGAAAATCAAGTAGAGGACGAGGTGGTGAAGTTATAGGATGATGAAGATTTGTTTTTTGTATCTCTTCTTAATTGTAAAAACTGAACATGACCTAAAGGCTTCTAGTTCAAGAAGAAACATTCAGAATGACCAGTAGTTAGTGAAACAGACGACTAAAAATTACAGATATCAGACATAACTTCTGATTAATCCTTTGGAGTTGATGCTGCCAAAATATCAGCCCAACACAAAGTAGCTAAAAGGACGGCTGGGCAGATCAGTCAGCCCTATATAATAGAAGCCTTGATATTGGCTAGCAGGTTTTTGTACTAGCCAATCAGACTGCTTCTCTCATTTCTTGCACATGTTGGCTGTTCATTGACAGCTTTTGAGAAAGTTTGACATGTTCTGTAATTTTACATCAATGTTTTTCTGGGGTTATCTGTGCCCAACAATTGTGAAAAGGACTGTTGTGTCATAGCAACTGAAACATAGCTGGAGGCAGGAAAATGAGTAGAACCATGTGCCAGACATGTCTGAAGGGCCTTACTTCCCAAAATACAGGTGTTAGGACTTATTCAGGCTATATCCATAATCAAATTCACCCAAACTTTTCAGGTAAGTTATGTTTGTTCCCAAGTTAAAAAAAAATATTGTTTGCATAAATTATGCAAATCATAATAGTTAATTTAAATAAATGTTAAGATTTTAGTTTGATTAATAAATATTCTGTTAGTTCATTCAATTTCCTACACGAATATTATAGTTTTGTATATGTTAATTAAATGCTTTATTTTTTATAATTTTGTGTGTATAAACTATGAGAATCCCCTCCTGAAGGCTCCGTCTCCAAAGGGTTAAGGACAGATTTCCCACATTGTTTTGGTCAGAGAGAATTCACAAATACCTTCTTCTGACCAAGGACAGAAAGAAAGATGGCTCAGCACGACAGACATCACACATATCTAACAAAAATACACAGAGAAACAATTGACAGAAAACTGCAGAAGAGCTTTACCTTCTTTTGTGCCTGTTTGATCTGCCTCAGAGTTAGCTCCCCTTCAATGACACGTTGTTTAGAAGAATCAAAAGGTTTGCGTTTTGTTGCATTTACCGCTGTTTTCTTGCAAATGTTTGCATGCTTTGCCTGTAATATATTCATGTATATAAGCAAAAGAGTGGCGAGTTTAGATAATAGCTAAATAAGCTACAACTTAGGCTCTTACAATCTTCAGGAACGTTAACAAATCCTCCCTCCCCCCGTGCCATTTTTGGGGGGTATATTTGAAAAGCAATCTTCTTTTAATATATTTTAAATCCCCCTCTCCCCCTCCCTACAGACAAAAACGCCATTTGAAAAAGCAATCTTTTTTTAATATATTTGAAATCCCCCTTCCCTCCCCACACTCAAATGCAATTTGTTAGGGGGTATATTTGAAATACAATCTTCTTTTAATATATTTTAAATCACGATTCACCCAAACCCCCCCCCTTCTCCCCACCCCCCAAAAAACTTTGAGCATGCTACCTCAGGTTTTTAAAAATGTATTTTAACTTACTGTAGCCTATTTAAATTGAATAAATTAATCAGCTTGATATTAATCATAATCAATAGTTCTGCATTGGGGAAATGAAGATGAAAACTGTTGAAGTTATAACTTAGAGCCTTTTATTTTTTCTTTCAATACAATTTCAATTATCCATATATTTTAAAGACATATATATTATCCAGTTTTCTGAGATAAGCTGGTCTAATTTAAAATGGTAGGGCCCCAGGGCTTTATATAGTTGAGAGGTCTCGAGTAGTTAGCATCCTTTGGAAATGTTCTCCAGTTATGCCAGTGTGTTGGGAAATGAGCAGGCAGATAGACTGGCTGGCTCTGCACCACTTGGTGGTGAATTGATGTATGACTAGTTAGATATCGTGAGAGCCTTTTGGGAATGAGTAAACAGTGCTGAGGGCATACAGATCATTATGGTCTAAGGAGAATGGTGCTGCGAGGAGTTACCAGGGGATCTGGCCGATGCTCAACACTCAGGGGAAGGGTAAGACGGATATACAATCAGACGGTTACTGGTACCATCAGAATTGAAACTCTTCGCTTGCTGCTGAAGATGGGGGACTGAGTACTTATGGGAGTGTCTAGAGTGCTGTGATGTTGATTCTTAATTCAACATTCAACATAACTGAGGGCATTATGAAGTCAAAATCATTAATCTGTTAATTATAACGGAACATCTGTTTATACTATTGCAGATGTAATGATGGCCCTTTGGGATCAAATAAACATTGCAACTAAACAGACAGAACAACCAAACCTTAAGAGATTGATTCAGTGGGAGCGAGCAGAATATCTGAATGGTTTTTAATAATCAGGAGAAAAGATGGTAGAATTGTAATCAGGTTGTGACTGGCACCATCAGCAATGGAACTCTTCACTGGCTTCTGAGGCAGGGGACGCAGCACTTGTGGAATGTCCAAAGTGCAATGATAGATATTCTGGATTCATTCATTCATTCAATGTGACACTAACAATCATGCAATCTACAGGCAACCAAGGGATTTTCTGGGGGAAAAAGGGTGCTGGAATTCACCACACAGTGTCTAATAAAAGGTGCCGGTATGCACCACAAAGCATCTATTACATAAGAGCTGGAAAAACCTTGAGGCATTTTGGGTATATGGTCTGGTCTCATAATTTTATCTAATAACTGGCACTAATGTATGATGTGCTCAACTTTTAAAAAAAAAAAAAATACCTTCTTTATATCATAGAATATTTCCTGATATTAATTTTAGGCTGGGCTGAGCGAAAAGCCAAGGTTACTTTTTGGTTTTTGTTTAGATATTTACATCAATGAAGACAAGACCCCTGTGCAAGCTTGCTAGCCACTGGCTATCATAGTTATCTCACATATAAAGATGGTCGTCTAATGTCTTGTCTTGTTTATTCATCACTGAAGCAGGAGAAAAACTATTTTGTTCCTTGTACTTGTCAGATGTTGCCTTAATGTGTTGTTAGCAACCCAGTATTTCTTTATTAAATCCTAGGGCCTGGTGTGTTGCATGTGAGTCTGTGTCAGTATAAAGTGCTCTTGGTTTTGTTGTCAATCCATCCGCTTTGTTGTCTTCCTCATGATCTGCAGTCTATTTTTCTAAAGTTGTAGGTATGCATGGGCAGTAAAACAGCTTCTATTATAAATTAGATGAGTGAACAATTTCATAGTATCTTTATGTAATAAAAGCAAGGTGTTGCTCCTACTCTTTCTCTGATGATATTCTTTCCTAATTAATCTTTTCTAATTACACTAATCCCTCTTTTCATACATATAATCTCAGACATAGCGCTCTTCCTCTCTTTCACACTGATTAGAGATAAGGTCTGATACTGTAACAATGAGAAAATTGTATCACCAATGTCCTTGTTCACAACCATTTATGTATAGATTTCAAGCATGCACGTATGTTTCTAGAACAACTCACACATAACTACTGGACTTACCAAAACTTCTGGAGCAAAAGATCTTCCACAGATCTTGCAGGGAACTCGAGAATCACTATATTTACCTGTAGATCAAAGAAAAAAAAAACTAATGACAACAAAGATATACTGCATAATTAACATAATTTCTAAAGCTAGCAAGATCAGGGCTATGAGAAGATTTTTCGTATGAGAGGGTCAACCCCCTGTTTGGTCTCCTTCGACAGAAGGTATACAAAAGAACTGCCAGGGCTACTTTTATGCAGCCTTCATGGTGGACCCAAGAAACAGAACAGGCATGGAAAGCAAAGACAGCAGCAGTTAATTATAGAAAGTGTGAAAGACATCTCACAGATTACAAGAGAAGATACAGATTGCAGAAAGGGTTAGAAAATAAATAGTAGAAGAATTCAAGCAGTGTACAGCAGATGCAAAAAAGTTTAAATGAAGCAATAAATCACTGGTTAAGTTCTGGAAAGTTCTCCGTCAGACGCACACAACAACTAGATTGGCCTATCACAACAGGCATTATATACACAAATAAAGGTAATTTATTGAGGCCTCAAGAGATGTGGTTTTACAGAAGAATGCTTAAAATACCTTGGACAGCCAAAAAGAGCAACTAAGAGGTGTTGAAAGAGGCGGTAGCCCGAAGACAACTAATCACAGACATCAGAAGGAGACAGTCATCATTTTTCTGCTATGTTATGAGAAGAGGGAAAATGGAACATGTTGTGACCACTGGAAAGATCTGTGGAAGGAGGGATAGAGGAAGACAACAAGAGAAGATTCTTGACAGTCTTGTTGCATGGCATGGAGTTGTGTCAGCACAGGAACTAATACATGCTGCAGAAAATCACAGATTGTGGAGAGGCGTGATCGCCCATGCCAGTCGGCAAGGCACCTGATGATGATGAAAGGTAGGCCTATGATAACAGACAAAGATAACGGGCAAGCACTTTTACTGAGATTTATAGCACAACTGATGATAATGATGAGAAACTTAGAAATTATGTTAGAGATAATCTATCGACTACCATAAAAAATAATCATAGGGTGGAGGATATAAAATACAAAGTGTATTTTATAGCAAAAAGCAAAAGACACTGTGCAGGGACCAGATGGAATCAGGTGTGCTCATATGAGGAGAAATTAGTGATTTAGACTTTCTTCAACCAGAGCATCAGAACAGCTTCAGAACAGCTTCAGTACCGCAGGATTGGGTGCTATTTAACCCCACTTCCAAAACCAGGCAAAGATCATTTCAGACTCATTAGTTTTAGGATTATTGCTCTACAAAATACTTTCGGCAAGGTGCTAGAGAAGATAACTGCTGTTAAACTACAAATGTTTTTGGAAAGGAAAGAGCTCCTGCCAAGAGATTTGAGCAGTTACCGGCCAGGGAAGGATACCACTTCAAATGCAGCTAATTTTGCTTTTGATGTTATGAGGGGTTCCAGAATAAAAAGGAGATGGTAGTGGCAGCACTTTATCTCGAGGACGCCTTTAACAGAGTCAGATATGATATTTTGATGTCTGCGCGCACACAGAAGGAAGTCTTCCCTGGCTAGTGAACTGGATAGCCACAGTCCTGCATTGTATGGTTGCTCTTCACTTGGGTACATGGACCTCAGAACCTGCAATATCTCTCCAGGACTACCCAGGGTTTTGCAATTTCACCAGTGCTCTATAATGTACATACTAGTAAAACTGCAGAACTTTACACAGCAGGGGTTAGAAGGAAATTGATATTTGCAGATGATGTTCTTGCATCATTTGGGCAGGGAGCGATAGGTAACACAACCCAAGAGCTATAGGCAACTGTAGACAAAATGACTGACTAGTATGCAGAGATGGATGCTGTCATCAGCCCTGAAAAGGCGACTTCTTTATGGTGCTCTGCAGACAATAGAATTGTTAGAGCTAATGTCCCAAGCCTCACAATTAATGACAGAAACATCTTTCAAACAAGAAAGAAAACTGATGTACCTGGGCATCACTTTCTATAGAAGCCTGTCCTTTGATTATCATCTGGAGGCACTTACAGTGAAATGCCAAAATGAACTTGATGCACTCAAGATTATATCAGACTGGATATGGAACAAAGAATGCTGTTCACAATGTTCTAGCATGTGATCCTCTCAGTGATAGATTATCGACTTGGAATGCTTACGGTATCAAAGAGTTATCTAATGAAACTTGAAACTTACAGAATGAAGCCAGAAAAGAAATTTTTGGGAAGCACGAGAGACACCCAAGTATTGTGTATATGATATATACTCGCACTGCCGACTATTGCAGATAGGCTCACAGTGCTGCAAGCAAAGTTAAATTTCAGAGTAGCTGCAGAAAAGAAGCACTTCATGCATGAAGCCCTATATATAGCTAAAGGTCAGAGTCACAAAAGAAGGTCCTGGGTGGTGCAACAGGCACAACAGGCTTGCTAATATTGGGCGAGGAGACGAGTGGGTCAAAGTGTCCAGGCAACAATCAGACTTTTGTAGTATTCAAATCACATTAACTACGAGGGCAGGGATTAGACAGTGGGTGCTGCAGAATCAGAAGTTCAACAAATGATTCAAACCATTGCATGCCCAGGTGACGTGATTGTACAGACAGCTCTGTATGCATAAAGTCAAACTGAGTCTCTGGAGTATGGATATTCAGAAGAATAGATTGTATTTCACAGAAACAAAAACAACCAAATATAGAGATTCTGAAAAGATTCGGAAGGAAAATAAGTTGTGGAAAGAACTTGAAAAACTGTGATATTTCTGCCACACTATAACCTATAGAATAAGAACATAACACTCTTTTAAAGACCACAGCGGAGAGAAAAACTGAAGGCAAGACAGCATGAGGTAGAAAACATCAAGAGTTGAACAAACAGCAGTCTGAGAGAGTGAACAAAGCAAGACAAGAGACAGGTGTATCTGAGATCCACTGCAGCCAACATTGTGGAGTCTACTTCTTGACTGTAGTCCTGTTGCAGAACCAGAGTTGTGGCATGCGCATCAGTTTTACAGACCTGCTCATTTGTGTGCAGATTGTTGGTTCTTTATATCTATGGCAGATACACTCAGACTCCAAAAGAAGCTCTCAGTTAGTGGACTCATTACATGCTTTTGGGTAGGCAGTGGGTCTATTCTTGTTTTCCCTATAACAGGGCCCCGGAATCCACGCGGATGGCACTTATACTGAAAACTAACGGACTGAGGAATTAAAGGTGTCCAATAGAAACTTGAAACATGGACGGCTGCTGTTGTGTTCGCTACTTTGTGGAACTTATGTTAGATATACGGCAGCGGTAGAGACCAAGGTGAGGTAAACGTCGGAAGAATCTCATTTTCTTTCCGTATCCCGGGTGACGCCAGCAATTTAATCTAGTAGACAAACACAAGCAAAGCACACGCGCGCAAACACACAAACGCATACACAATCTTAAAAAAAAGTAAAGGACCCTGTTCCACGCCTGTAGGCGTATAGGGCAAGACCTATATTTTATAGACCAACGGCACAAGAAGGGTGATGTGGTCAGCATCTCACCGGCCGCCTCTACTTCCCGGGACTGTACCGGTACACATAGTCTAACCCTGGCTTTTCTCCCACTTCCCTATAGAACAAACCATGTACAAATCTCCACTACACGTCACACAATTTTTCCGTATACTGTAACCAGTTCTGCTTCTTTCCCTACACACTGTCCTTATTTACAAGCCGTGGATTTTTTTTTTATTGCCCTCTTAAATATGCCCTCTATGACAAAGGCAAGCCCAAGAGTGCATGGTTCCACTTGTAAAGCTGCACTTATCGAGTATTGACTCCTTTTATTGTCGCAACCGACCTTAACAACTGATCGACTATCTAAATCTATAGAGGGATTGCAAAGGGCACCTTCCAGTTTAGGTGTGGCTTTAGTTAGTTGTTGCGACTGTTTGCTTGTTGCCGTTAGTTGAATATTGTGGACTATGTAAATTATGCCAATGGTGGCGCTGGTTGCATTACTTTATTGAATCGAGAGGTAAAAGTAATATCAATACTATTATACCGACACAAGGAAAACGTGCGAAGATTTAAAAAAAAAGAGGTGGGGTGGCGGCGGCGGCTACTCGATTTTCTCTTTACTCGCCATGATTTAACCATCACGACAAAATCCACTTTCTTCTTCAAGTTCTTTTCTGTTATTTTATCATACCACACCGGCGTCGAGGTTTGGTAGAGAAATCCCCAGACCGTCCCATATTATGGGAGGGGGAAGGGGGAGGGCTAGTGTTAAATGAAAAGCGACTACCTCTAAGCCTAACCTCCCCTATAGTATTACCGTCCGGTGTTAACATGGTTAAATGGTCTGCGACCAACGATCCGACTTGCCCGTTGTGCAAATCAAAGCAAACTCTTGAGCACGTCCTGTCCGCGTGCAGGAAAGCCCTAGGTCAAGGCCGCTATACCTGGCGCCACAACAAGGTGCTAAAAGAGTTAGCAGCCGTTGTCGACCAGGCTAGAATGAGGGCTAATGCCAGAGCCAGTTCTAGTATCGTCCCCATTCGTTTCCTCAAGGCTGGGCAGGTTCCAAAAGGTAATGTCAACAAAAACGCATTCGCTCCATCTGTGCTAGACTCTGCGAGGGACTGGTTACTGGCGGTTGATCTGCCAGGACATGAACGGTATCCCGAGTTGATCCGTAAAACCGGCCTGCGACCGGACATCGTTCTCCATTCTGCGCAAAAACGGCAACTCATCCTGATTGAGTTGACGGTCCCGTTTGAGTCGCGGATGGAGGAGAATCATTTGTATAAGCTCGAGAAATACAGTGATTTAGCAGCCGGTTTGAGGAGAAACGAGGCTTACACAGTGCGGGTATTTGCCGTCGAAGTGGGAGCGAGAGGCCTCGTTTCCACTTCGCTCTACAATGTGGTTAAAGAGTTAGGATTGCGCGGTAATGAACGGAAACGGGCACTCAAAAAACTTGGTGAGGTGGCCGAAAGGGCATCCAGCTGGCTCTGGACGCAGCGCAACAACGTAGGGGACGGGCCTCGGTGAGCTGGTCCGGGTATCTAGTGGAAAAGAGTTTCTTATCCCTTTGAAAAGTCCATCGTGTACGAATTGTCTGCCAGTGTCTCTCTGCCAACTGCTAATAAAAGTCCAAGATGTGTCCGGTAAACCAAAGTAAGCTTGTCGCTCGGTCGTCCAGGCATGCGGACTGTTCTAATTACGCAGCCGTGGCGACTTCTTATCTCACAGTACCTCCTTCGAAACCACCAAGTCGTCTTGTCTCTGGCCGAAAGTATAACACCATCCGGTAATTCTGTGCGGCGGGGAAGCAGCCCTGAGCTTCATGAACTCAGGTGGGCCCACCTCCGAATACGTTTAGGAATCGTGGGCCGAAACGTGTGTCGAAAGAGGATAATTTCTACTGATGACTGTAGATCCCCGCTGTACTTGCTCCCTGTGAGTTTATTCTTATTATGGGACGGTCTAGGGATTCCCCTACCAAATCTCGAAGCCGGCGTGATGTGGTCAAATAACAGAAAAGAATGCTTCTTCTTCTTAGGTCATCTTAGTGACGTAATTGCGTTGTGACTACTTACATCACAGCTGCGATATTTGCGTCTTTTGGCCGACACATCTGACTTCATCAGACATTTGTTTATCCGGTTAGCCTTCCCATACAGTTTTGTAGGACATGATGTAGTCTTTCTTGTATAGTGTCCTCTTTCTCCTTTTATATACACTTGTTGTCTCTGGATAACCCATCCAGGCAACTACGTAGGGAAGACAGTGGCAGATCATCGGCATTCCTCATCATATAAGAAGGCTTCCATAAATGCACGGCCGACACATGACGCGCTGGTCCTGGGCTCGCTCAAGGAATTGTCACGTCCTTCATCTCACTGCTAAACCTCACATCCGTATGTTGACCTCCCCATTCATCATGAGCTGCCCCTGTGGAGATCAACAGGTCCCGGACTTTGATGACCACACGCATGGGCACAATCTTCTTTAGCACATTAGACACCTTTAACATTGTTGCATCGAAACTCTTTGTGCGACAGTATAGAAAAGGCGCGCATCAGGCAAGGTTTTCTCCAGCTAGGGCTATGTAAACTGTCAGTAAATCCTTAGCAAAAACCGCCAAAACATTTGAACATAAACTACATATAAAGCTCAAAAAAAAAAAATTCATTGCTAACAGATTTTAACATAACTGCCAATGTATCTCTCATACACAGCCAACATATGTTATCATTAAATGTCAATGTATCTCTTATACACAGCCAACATATGTTATCATAAAAAGCCAATGCATCTCTCATACACAGCCAACAGATGTTATCATAAAATGTTAATGCATCTCTCATACACCGCCAACATATGTTATAAATTGCTAATGCATCTCTCATACACAGCCAACAGATGTTATCATTAAATATCAATGCATCTCTCATACACAGCCAACATATGTTATCATAAAAAGCCAATGCATCTCTCATACACAACCAACAGATGTTATCATTAAATATCAATGCATCTCTCATACACAGCCAACAGATGTTATCATAAAAAGCCAATGCATCTCTCATACACAGCCAACAGATGTTTTCATAAAATGACAATGCGTCTCGCATACAAAGCCAACAGATGTTTTCACAAACTGCCACTGCATCTCTCATACACAGCCAACATATTTTATCACAAGCTGCCAATAAATCTCTCATCCACAGCTAACAGATTTTAAAATAAATTGCCAATGCATCTCACACAGAAGGCCAACACTTTTTGACATAAATTGCAAATAAAGAAAGCTTTCCCTCAGGCATGACTTCCCCTATTGTTCCAGACATTGCGACGAGTGTGCTCAATGATAGTGGACATTTTAACCTTTCTGTCAATCAGTAGGACAATTTGAGGTCGCACATCTAGCCAAATTTTGTCAGACAGTAAGACATTTGACAATCAGAGTCTTGGTCCCGACACTCAGATGAGTGGGGACAGTTATAGCGGACAACTGAAACTTGTCTGTCACATACTAAGACATCTGAGAGTCGGACTTTTGGTCCCCGCACACAGATGAGTGGGAACAATGATAGCGGACAACTGAACCTTGTCTGTCACATACTAAGACATTTGACAATCGGACTGTTGGTCCCGATACTCAGATCAGTGAGTGGTAGTGGACACTTAAACCCTGTCTGTCACATACTAAGACATTTGACTGTCGGACCATTGGTCCCGATACTCAGATCAGTGAGTGGTAGTGGACACTTAAACCCTGTCTGTCACATACTAAGACATTTGACTGTCGGACTGTTGGTCCCGATACTCAGATCAGTGAGTGGTAGTGGACACTTAAACCCTGTCTGTCACATGCTAAGACATTTGACTGTCGGACTGTTGGTCCCGATACTCAGATCAGTGAGTGGTAGTGGACACTTAAACCCTGTCTGTCACATACTAAGACATTTGACTGTCGGACTGTTGGTCCCGATACTCAGATCAGTGAGTGGTAGTGGACACTTAAACCCTGTCTGTCACATACTAAGACATTTGACTGTCGGACTGTTGGTCCCGATACTCAGATCAGTGAGTGGTAGTGGACACTTAAACCCTGTCTGTCACATACTAAGACATTTGACTGTCGGACTGTTGGTCCCGATACTCAGATCAGTGAGTGGTAGTGGACACTTAAACCCTGTCTGTCACATACTAAGACATTTGACTGTCGGACTGTTGGTCCCGATACTCAGATCAGTGAGTGGTAGTGGACACTTAAACCCTGTCTGTCACATACTAAGACATTTGACTGTCGGACTGTTGGTCCCGATACTCAGATCAGTGAGTGGTAGTGGACACTTAAACCCTGTCTGTCACATACTAAGACATTTGACTGTCGGACTGTTGGTCCCGATACTCAGATCAGTGAGTGGTAGTGGACACTTAAACCCTGTCTGTCACATGCTAAGACATTTGACTGTCGGACTGTTGGTCCCGATACTCAGATCAGTGAGTGGTAGTGGACACTTAAACCCTGTCTGTCACATACTAAGACATTTGACTGTCGGACTGTTGGTCCCGATACTCAGATCAGTGAGTGGTAGTGGACACTTAAACCCTGTCTGTCACATGCTAAGACATTTGACTGTCGGACTGTTGGTCCCGATACTCAGATCAGTGAGTGGTAGTGGACACTTAAACCCTGTCTGTCACATACTAAGACATTTGACTGTCGGACTGTTGGTCCCGATACTCAGATCAGTGAGTGGTAGTGGACACTTAAACCCTGTCTGTCACATACTAAGACATTTGACTGTCGGACTGTTGGTCCCGATACTCAGATCAGTGAGTGGTAGTGGACACTTAAACCCTGTCTGTCACATACTAAGACATTTGACTGTCGGACTGTTGGTCCCGATACTCAGATCAGTGAGTGGTAGTGGACACTTAAACCCTTGTCTGTCACATACTAAGACATTTGACTGTCGGACTGTTGGTCCCGATACTCAGATCAGTGAGTGGTAGTGGACACTTAAACCCTGTCTGTCACATACTAAGACATTTGACTGTGGGGCATCTAAAACTTTATTTTTATGCTGCACCGCGAGACACCGCCCGCAGGAGACGTTGTTCGTCTAATTTAAACTGCGAAACAATCTCATGGTCTAGGGCTGCATCTCGACAGTTGGCAGTGACTGCAGTGACCTGCTGCTCATGTGGTTGAAGCATCCAGATACCTGGCTGATAAACTTGTCAAACTTTGCTGTTAGAACACTTGACTGTTGGGCATTTGAGTCTAATCAGCAATTCTGAAGAACTTTTGGTTATCGGGCGCTTGAACCAAAATTTGTCATATAGCAGGATTTTGGATGATATGTCCCATTATCCAGGCCACAGGACGAGGATTTGTGTCAGTAGTCTTGCAGGAGGATCCTCAAAACTAGCAGCGAGCCTGCCGGCGTCCGAGGTGAGGTATGGATTATCTCCTTATACACATCACAACGGCCTTAACTTTCCTTCGCGCCTGGGACCGAAATCACCATGGAATCTAAAAGACTTTTGATTATTCTACAATAATATTAGTCTTGAACCGTATTCCCAACAGCACGAGAAGGGTCATTTAGTTATACTGGCTCCTCAGTCGACCCAAACTAATAAGGGTTGGAAACGGCATATAAAGTAAAGGCGGTCCAAGTAATGTTGATTGCGTCACTTATCGAGTGGCTCCTAGGTCGACCCAAACTAATAAGGGTTGGAAATGGCATATGAAGTAAAGGCGGTCCAAGTAATGTTGACTGCATCACTCATCGAGTGCGGAGGCCGATATTTTCTTTGCATCTGCCTTTGCAGTTTCCAGAATTTCCTCAATGTTTTATCCCCTCCCATATCATTCACAAAAGTTTCCCACTTTGCTCTTTTGGCCTCTGCAGCACAGCGCTTGAAAACCTCCACCTTATCTTTTTTTAACATTCTGCGCAATCTCCACTTCCTCTCGTGAGCTTGAGGGTGTCTGTCGTACTTTCTTTAGCTGCTTCACTGCGGCTCTCTTTGCCTGTTCTACTTCTGGAGTCCACCATGGGGGCTGTAGAAAATTAGTTCTGGCAGTTCTGTTTCATGCTCCCTGTCTGAGGCGTCCAAGTAGGTTGTTGGCCCACTTATACCGGAAGGTCTTGCGTGCTCTCCCAACCTTAACCTTACTGAGTTTAAAAATCAAGACTGAACATGGTAGGTGATCACTCCCATGATCATTCAGGACAGTACATTTAACATCTAAAACCGACGACTGAGAGACAAATGTCAAGTCAATGGCTGTGTCTGCATCTCCAGACCTCATTGCCATTCTATGAGGTTCCAACTTAAGTCACCAATCTCCACCTGTATCCCTTGAACCTCTCTTCAACTGTGGTTCCACTGGCTCAAGTCAAGCACCACGTGTTTCACTCCCTCCTTCACCACCAGACCTTGTCCATGTCTCGCCTGTTCAACAGGGTTTATATAACTGACGTACCCCAGGCAATGATATCTGTCTGTATCTAGCTCCTGGAGCATGATGACATCAAAATAAAAAATCAACCTCTCCAGTACAGGACTTCTCTGCCTAGCATTCTGACAGTTCCAGTATCCTACTCTTACAGGATTAAATCTCAATCTCTCCGCTTTTCGTCTTGTTCTCCTAGCACCTGCCCTCCTATTTATATGCCTTCTTCTCTCCTTATTCCCTCGTCGTCTCCTCCTCACTCCCTCTTCATGAACTGCTGAATAATGTGTTAAGCGCAGAGCACGTGCCCTGTAGCTCCGGTGACGATACCTATGTATATTTTTAAAATCCATATGCGAAAAAATAGAGTACTGGAGGAAATGACCGATCGCTCTAGTATTGCCTGCCTGCTAGGAAAAGGGCAATGGATGTCCCGTAGGAGTCCATACGCCTAGTGCTGCCCCGTACGCCCGCCAGACGTCCAACGTTCACGACCAGCTTACCCGTGGCCATCCAGTTCTTCAGCACGTTGGCCCACCTTGAACTTGGGGGGTTTACATTCGGAGTTTGTCTCCTAGATGGACTGCTGTCCAAAGCTTACGGATTCCATCTACCCGGGGAAAAGGGTTATAGCGCCCCGAAGTGAAGTGAGTTATCAGTGAAGTGAAGAAGGAAATAATTAAAGAGATTAATAATAATATTGGGGCAGAATGGACGGATCTGCAGGTGACGACAGTTACCTGAACAACCCCGCATGAGTAGACTGAGGGTGTATGTTCTAACATTGACAAAAGAGAGCAGAAGAAGGCACAAAGAGTTAAAGCAATATTGCATTTTCCTGTCTAACTGTTCTGTGTCTTCAGTTTCTTATTGAGGAAGATCTTCTCCAGGCTGATCCAGTGATATTCAAAAGCCAGCATCAGGATGAAGGCAGTCGTGTTAGTTAGGACTACGATTTCACAGAATGGGACAGCAATGCTGTCATCCTTGTAGTAGAGCCACCTCCGATCTCGTAGTGTATGTACAGAAGGTACAAAAAACGGTGACCAGGACAAGATGCTGTTGATGAAGTCTCCCCTACCCGAGACACAGGCAACGACGAACCAGGTTCCACAGATTCCACAGCGTTGTAAAATGTAGGCGTCCCAACACTGTTGACATATCCCCCACTGATGTCAACACAGAGGCAGTAAACAGCTGCCAGAGCGATGACTGTTGGGACCATCAAGCCGAGACACAGCTACATCCCATCTCATTTTGACCCTGCATCCAGTGACTTACAGACAGTAGCCAGCCGAGACGCCCACAGTGTAAGTTCCGATGCGGCCCCACGGCTTGATGTAATAGTCTTGGAGCCATAGAAATATGTTCAATTTATCATTTGCAGTATTTTCGCTGACTAAGGTGGCTGGCCACTTATTCTGGGTCGAAAGAACACCAATCGTAATCCAGCTGGTAAGCAGGAAACACACACAGACAGCCACACCGATAATACCATCAAAGTAGAACGGGATGATTATCAAAGAGCACACAAGGAAGAACTGCATGTTACTGGCCAGACATCAGGTATGACCTATACACATTTTCTCAGCACGTACGAAACTGTTGACATAAAGGAGATTTGTCCACCAGAACTTCCGCAATTGTTCCTATCCACTGACTGAACCGGACACCACAAGGCTCCAGACCCCCCGTGCTGCATGAGACCCAGAACAATAAACTATGGCAACGTGTACGGAGGAGTTGGTCGAAGAGGCTATCTTCTGAAAATTGTGTAATTGTCCACAGTTTGTGTACTGCTGTCACCTAGCGCATACAAGAACCGTGTTGGGCTCATGATAACTCAGTTTGAATCCCAAAAGTCAATGCCTCTTAGCACCCAGCCTATTGTAACTAAGGTATCTATCGACAATTTACTGCCTTAATAATGTCACATTCCATGAGGGCGGTTAGACGTTCACCGTGTGTGACTTGTATGGTTGCAATTCAGACCGCTGAGAAAATCTTGATCTCTGCTGTAATCCACTGCTTTAAAAGAAAAGAACTAGGATAAGGAGAAACAAGAATTAGGTAAGCAGGAGGAGGGGGAGAAGAAGAAGAAGAAGAACAACAACAACAACAACACTATCAATAAATCTGGCACATCCTGTACTGCACCTGCGCAATCATTACCAATCGATTTAACATGGGTGTTTTAATAGTCGAGATAAGGAAAGATAATTACCAACAAAATGCCGACACACACACTGCTGAATGATAAACCTGTGCACAGATTCAAAAGCTATCCAAATCATAAAATTCTAACACAATCAGGCAATAACACAAAACACCTACCCAGTGGCGTAAAGGTCAGGAGCTACCCGGTGTGGACAATTTCCTATCACCGTCTCCGACACCCCCCCCCCCCCACCCAACATACACACAGATATGTATAAAACGTTTTTATAAATTTTTTTAATGCACACAGATTTTGTTGAACATAAAAAAAAAAACATATTTTTGCCATTTTGTCACCCCCACCTACCCTCGAGCACCTACCTCTTATAACGAAACATCATAGAAAACAACTATAGGCAGCACCGTAGTCACGACTTGTTGTTAAGTTAGTTAAGGGCCTATGCTCCATTGGGAGTTACACAGGCAAAAGAAGAAAGAAGCACTGTCATCATCAAGTTCCTTGTCGACTGGTGTTGATGATCACTGGTCTCCCTCAGTGGTGCAGTTTTTAGCAGCTTGTATCAATCTGGGTGTTGACACAATTCCATGCCACGACAAAAGATTGCCAAGAATCTTCTTTAGTCGTCTTCCCCTGTACATCTCTTTCCGTATATATTTCCACCTGACATGGTCACATCGTTAAAGCCTTTCTTTACAGTCCGTATAGTAGACAATATGGATTCGCGTTAGTGCAATGGCAAGCACGGTTGCCTGTTTGTCTGTTGGCTATGTGATGGAATCGTTTTCCAAGCAGAGATTTTTCCTCTCTGTCCAGTCACCCGAATTTTCACACTGGTCAAGCCTTACCACGACCGGTGGGCCGTGCACCTGACGTCACCGGGTCAGGCTAACGTTGCGTTAAAGCAGCTGTTCTTAAACTGGGTGCCAAGGTACCATGGGGGCTGCAAGCGTACGCCAGGGATGCCGCGACAATAATCAAGAAAAGTCGGCTAAAAACTGCGAAATTATTAAAGAAGACAAGTAGATACTTAAAAAATAAAATTTAAGTTGTCTTCCCTCACCTCTGTCGAAAATAGTTTATTTCTTGTCTGAGAACCGCTGCTATAACGCATCGTTAGGCCGACCCGGTGACGTCAGCAGCACGACCTGGCAGCTGGAGCCGGTCCTGGCCTAACAATGGTACCATAAAATGTTCTCGGAAGTACAGGCGACAAGAGTGATAATATCACCCTTATCCATCGTTTACCGATTGCTCTAAAATGTGAGATTAGCAATACACGCCAAATACGCCTCACTGTCTGAAAGAAAAACTCTTTTACTTTACTTATACTTATTTCTTAGTTTTGTTTACCTAACTACACTTTTTGGGAGCCGCCGTGGTGTAACGGCTAGACCTGCGGATAAGGAGGACATGGGTCCGAGTCCTGAAATACCGGACATTAAAAAAAAATAACTTTGGCTCCCAGGTCGATCCAGTCCTGAATGGGTAACAGGTGGAGGTCCTGGGAAGTAAAAGCGGCCGGTGTAATGCTGACCACATCCCCCACCAAGTGCCGTTTGGTCTATAAAATATAGTTCTAACCCTATAGGCCAATACGCCTGAAGGGGTGGAAAGGGGTCTTTTACTTTACTTTGTTACGCGAACTTTCTATGAGGTTGTGAATTACCAAGATAGAAGCCAAACAAATTGTTTCGGTTTACAGCAGGGCTGTGATATGCCTACCTTTCGGCCAACACAACCGACTTTTTCAGGCATTTGCTAAACGGGTTATCGATCCAGGGCTTAGGTAAACAATATCAAATACAACAACACATAGTAATACAAAGTGTTTACCTTCCATGGTTACCTCCAGATAACGACAGACTCTAGTTATGAGACAATCTCCGATTTATGGAGGTAAAGTTAGCCGACCGCGATTTATCAGAACGCGGCAGAGAAAGTCACCGCAGCTAGTGCCACCCACACGTTGGTCGCAGATGAAATGGCCAAATATTGATTTCTTGTCGATCTGGTACTTGCTTCAGTTGCACCCTTGATAAATAAAGAGTTTGAAACTCATCTCAATTCACTGCGGCTGAATCCAAATGTAAAAGTTCATTTTACAATACCGTGAATGAATAAAAAGATCACTTGCACAAAATGGCATTTACATCTTTTGATACAGGGGTGGATCTCGAAATATATGAATGGTATTTGTAAACATAAAAAATACATACACATTTAATAATTCTCAATACACAGCATTCCTTAACTATAAATTAAAGACATAAAACCGCTTTTTTTTTTTTTTCTGTTCTTTATTAATATCCTACCCACGGCCAGCTCCAGATTTATTAGAATAATTAGAGAAGGGCGCGATCCTACCCTAGATGACGTCACATGACAGTTCATCATTTTAGAGGATGGTAAGACTGGGTTTTCCGGCTTTCTGATGCTTTTAACGAACCCAAAACATCTACAACTGGCCCTAACCCCAACCCACCTACGTCCCACGAGAGAGTGCAGCCTAGGTCCCACGACTGCATGCAGCCTATCTACCACCCTCTAAAATATTAGACTGTCCCGTGACCTGTGGATTTTCCCTATTTGGGTTAGGGTATTAATAAAGCACGTTTTTTTTTTTTTTGGGGGGGGGGGGGGGGGGGGGGGGTTGGGGGATCTACTAAGGGTGACTTGAATATGTATAACATTATTCACTGGCCATACAAACATTGTCAACTATCCTGCTCACCTAATCCTTATCCTACTTCTTTTCACTAATGATGTCATTAAGGACACCGTAATCATGAAAAATTATCGTTTTATAGTGAGTCAAACATTTAACTGCGGTTACCATTTCTGGGCCGGATCAAATGATTTCGCGGCCTTGTACGGATTTACTTCCTTATACGATCCACTGGCCGGACACTCCCCGCCACATACAGAAATCTTCTACAAATAATCCTAAAAGATCTGAACAATGAACAGGCAATTATAATGTCGAAATGAGACACTCGAGATATGGATACACTGACAATTTGGTCATGTATCGTGACATCAAATGTCATTTTTTGGTTATTGTTTTTAAATGACATTTCTCTTACTTTTCGTGTGAAAGGACGAGCTGAGCAGGAAATTCTGCAAGCAGAAGTTACTCGCAATATGTATTCTTGAAAAAAGACAGGCAGTCGGTTGTAAAATGAGAGTTTCTCTGTTATGGCACTGTAAAAGCAGCTACTCTATTTTTGGCTTACATTACTAAATCGTGTCAGTAAATGTGTCACTGTCTGATAAACAGCAAATACGATTTTTTTAAAGGGGGCGGGAAAGAAAAATACCTTGACGGCCTGGCCATTTAGCATGGGGCGGGACAAGAGCTCTGATCTGATCCTTGCTACTGCTGACCGTGTGGGTTGTGTATCAGTATCGAACGTAGTTATCGGCAAGACCCATGACAATAATTATGATACTTCCGCTGACAGAGGGCCAAATTCTAAATTTTTTATTGGCCGTTAAAAAAAAAGTATGGGGAAACACCGATTTAGAAGAATAACGGCAAAGATAATGCAACTGCGGACGCACCACTATACGTGCTAGGTAAAAATTCCTTTCAGTAAGCTGCAAGAGCGGAGGATCGAGCAGAGACTGTCGATTTATGCTACGTCGCCATAGCAAATGTTGAATTACTTCAGTGCAATAATACAAGAGTTGAATTATCGATCCAAAACACCTTTCTTCTTCTTGTGGTCGAAGCTCAACCCCAGTAGGACGGCATTCTGAGCGATTAACAACCAGTGACCTAGAGAGTCACTATTCTGATGAGAATCCCCCTGGTACAAATCCCAGAAACCCTGTTCAACCGTAAGGTTTATATTGGGCCACCCGACTGTTACAAAGTAACGAAGTTCGCCTTTAAAAAGGGAGGTTCACGCCTTATGTTTTAGAGATAGCCTGCATGCAATATCAACATATAATGTATTGATCAGAACCAACGTTATGACGTTTCTCGGGGTGAGGTTCGATCGCAGCTTGTCATTCAGGGAACACGTTGACCATGTGATAACTAAAGCACGCAAAGGTCTATCTGCAATGAGGATTATGGCTGCTTCCAATATTGAGCAAAGACTACTAATACTTCTATTCTACGGTCTGGTCCTTTCCCCCATTGAATACGCTCTGGCCATCCACACTGTCAGTGCTACCCAGATTGAACGACTCGAAAAGGTGCAAAATGAAGCCATGCGCATTATTTTGGGATGTACAAGAAACACATCATGTGGAGCAATGAGGTATCTACTTGACTTTCCAACAATGAACCAAAGGATCAGGATGTGGAGGGCTCGGGCATATCTCAAAATATGTGCTGATAAGAAACACCCACTGCATCAAGCGCTTTTTAGTGAAAAGGGCGACAGACTGAAGAGGGGGAAATCGTGGCTAGGTCGGGCAGAAGATGTTATTAGGCAAATATGCAGCCTAACCGACATCATACCTGGTGCAGAATGGATACATGTGCCTCAGGCGTTCATTTGTACATTTTCCTGTATTGTCACACTCAACAGGCGATGTAGAGAAGAGAATCCTGTCGCTGTTAATGCAGAGGTCAACGCTCTCATCGGTGAAAATTCAGATGAAGCAGATGCAATAATCTATACAGACGGATCCGTTATACGCCAAAGAAGAAGCGCATGGGCATTTACAGCACGCTCAGCGGGCAGAACAGTCAAAGAAGCCAACGGCGCCTTTTCCATGACAACCAGCAGCATGACGATGGAGGTGATGGCAGTGACGCAAGCGCTTGCCTGGCTTGAAACACAAAAATACACCCGCGTGTGTATACTCAGTGATTCAATGAGTATGATCCGGAGGGTTCAAGCAGGTTCAGTGCGCAGACAATGGCTTGAATCATTACAGAAGTCCACTGTGCGTGGAGTCACCTTTATTTTTGTTCCGGGACACGCAGGCGTCGATGGAAATGAAAGAGCTGACAGGTTGGCTGGATCCGCTATCACTACCGACGGTCAGCCTATGGATCATGCTGATATTATCAATGCCCTCCGAGAAATGGGAAGGATAGAGGACTTTGGTGGCAGTGAATCCACATCACTCGCCAGAATTGCAGACTTGGGAATTAAGATCGGCACAGCAAAAAACGAGACGCACACCAGACACGCTAGAAGACTTGTTAATCAACATAGAACTGGTACTATTAGCCATCGGACGTTGGGGTTCATACTGAGGGGAGGATCTGAGCCCCTGTGGACATGTCCGGAGTGCAATGAGGATAACCTAACTAACTAACTAATATCAACATCTTTCCACTTAACACATACGATTTCAGCAAACCGTCATTAGTCTCATTTCACAACATGCTCTATAAGTAGCAGTAAGTCCCCCCACCCTTTACAAACACACACAAGAAACCGGAGCCTAAACGAAAGAAAGACATAAAATTGAACAAACTCTGTGCAATAATCCAACAGTTGAAATATCGATCAGGAACCTGGTCTAGGTCGCCAGACAAATGTTGAATGACTTCAGTGCAATAATGATCCCAGAACTGAAGTATCGAACTAACACTTTTATTTCCTTTCTTTTTCTTAGCCGTTTGCCCTGACAGGAATATCCGCACGTTGTAGTTTACAGGCAGGCTGCGACATCAGCGTCTTTCAGCCTAACACATCTGATTTCAACAAACTGTTAATTAACCGCCTTTTAGCACATGCTTGTTAAGGGGCAGTCTCCCCCCTCCCTTGGATGCTGTCGAGTTGATAAAGTAGCTTTAAAGGCGAAAGAGTTGTCACTGGGTTTTATTTTAAAAAGCCACCGTGATGTAGCGGCTAGGCGCTCGCTGTGGATCCGAAGGCCATGGGTTTCAATCCAAACGTAGACGGACGTTTTAAAAATGAGTTCGGAACCTCAGGCCGACCCAACCTTAAATGTGTACCAAGTAAAATCATAGGAAGTAAAGGCGACCGGAGTGGTGTTGTTCACGTTACCCACCAAGTGCTGCTTGGTCTATAAATATAGGTCTAGCCCTATAAACCCAAAACGCTTGAAGGGGAGGAAAAGGGTCCTTTACTTTGCTGGGTCCTTTACTTTGCTGTGCTAGCGGCAAGAAGGAAAAAGGGAAAACATGGAAGAAGGGAGATGAGGAAAAGGAAATGTGGTAAGGACAATAAGTAGTTCCCCGCTAAACAGCAAAAACAGGAAAAGTGAAGACAAGACAAGGGTTCTTCTGTGCAGAGGCCATGAAACATTGTTATCAAAGCCCTGGCAAAGGATATGTAAATAATAGTATTACAAAGTCGGCTCTGTGGCTAAGTCGATGCGAACGCTTTGTAATGCCGGGGTACATCCCAGCTGCGGGCCATGCGACTTGCGTTGGTTTCGACAGTGGTATCAAGAAAGCCGACCGTCCAGAGGCAATGGCAAACTACTGGACCTATATTTGCCTTGAAAAACCACACAACGTGACCCAATTAAAGGGGAGAGTAGATCCCTGATCCCTAACATGTTGTAAAAAGCAATTGACTAGGTGTGTTTCCTTCGTCAGAGTGTATTTGCCTGTTGAGGAACCAACTGTCTGTATACAAATAAGGCAGATCTATAGAATGGATATGCACACTAAACTCAGTTCAAGAAAAAGACATAAAGTCCAGAGGTTGACAAACAACCAACCACTGTAGTTTACAGCAGGTGAATGCTATGAAGGGGAAGAAGAAGAAGAAGAAGAAGAAGAAGAAGAAGAAGAAGAAGAAGAAGAAGAAGAAGAAGAAGAAGAAGAAGAAGAAGAAGAAGAAGAAGAAGAAGAAGAAGAAGAAGAAGAAGAAGAAGAAGAAGAAGAAGAAGAAGAAGAAGAAGAAGAAGAAGAAAGAGCTCCACTGGTGATCTCTGGGGATGGCCAGGTAAAAAAGAAAAACTACAGGTGGACTGAATGGCAGAGTTCAAAAACAGACAAATGATTTTCAGAATCAATACATAACATTAGTATAACACTCACCAAAAGGAAAGACACACATCGATTCAAGTGAATATTTCAACCAAAGTCTAGCAAAGAACAATAAAACAACAGGACTACTTATTATAAAATTGACACACTCAGATCCCCAAAGTAGGTAACTTATGCATGCCGAATAAAATGGATTACGTTAATACATGTATGTATGTATGTAGGCATGTATGTATGTATGTAGGCATGTATGTATGGGTGTAGGCATGCATGTATGTATGCATGTATGTATGTATGTATGTATGTATGTATGTATGTATGTAGGCATGTATGTATGTGCGTGGGGGGGGGGGGGGTGCCTAAGGGGGTATAGCAAGTAAGGGAAACATTACAACTGAAACAGCTGTATGATAAACATAAACAACTGCAGTAAATAAAGTCTATCGGAGATGCTGAAGTAGAGGAATTCTACCGGAGATAATGAAGTAGGAGAAGTTTATGGGAGATGCTGAAGTAGAGGAATATCTACTGGAGATAATAATTTGGAGAAGTTTATGGGAGAAGCTTAAGTAGAGGAATTATATTGGAGATAATGAAGTAGGAGAAGTTTATGGGAGATGCTGAAGTAGAGGAAACTCTACTGGAGATAATAAAGTTGGAGAAGTTTATGGGAGAAGCTTAAGTAGAGGAATTATATTGGAGATAATGAAGTAGGAGAAGTTTATGGGAGATGCTGAAGTAGAGGAATTCTACCGGAGATAATGAAGTAGGAGAAGTTTATGGGAGATGCTGAAGTAGAGGAATTCTACCGGAGATAATGAAGTAGGAGAAGTTTATGGGAAATGCTGAAGTAGAGGAATTATATTGGAGATAATGAAGTAGGAGAAATTTATGGGAGATGCTGAAGTAGAGGAATTCTACCGGAGATAATGAAGTAGGAGAAGTTTATGGGAGATGCTGAAGTAGAGGAATTCTACCGGAGATAATGAAGTAGGAGAAGTTTATGGGAGATGCTGAAGTAGAGGAAAATCTACTGGAGATAATGAAGTAGGAGAAGTTTATGGGAGATGCTGAAGTAGAGGAAAATCTACTGGAGATAATAAAGTTGTAGAAGTCTATGGGAGATGCCGAAGTGGAGAGGAGTTCTACTGGAGATAATGAAGTAGGAGAAATCTATGGGAGATGCTGAAGTAGAGGAATTCTTTTGGAGATAATGTAGGAGAAATCTATGGGAGATGCTGAAGTAGAGGAATTGTATTGGAGATAATGAATTAGGAGAAGTCTAATGGAGATAATGAAGTAGGAGAAGGCTACAGGAGATGCTGAAGTAGAGGAATTATATTGGAGATAATAAAGTAGGAGAAGTCTAATGGAGATAATGAAGTAGGAGAAGGCTACAGGAGAAGCTTAAGTAGAGGAATTATATTAGAGATAATGAAGTAGGAGAAGTCTATGGGAGGTGCTGAAGTAGAGGAATTATACTGGAGATAATGAAGTAGGAGAAGTCTATGGGAGATGCTCAAGTAAGGAAATAATACAAGGTATTCTGAAAAAGGGGAATTCTGTGGTAGGTACTCTTCTTCTTCTTCGCTTTCACCGGCTGAAATTTCTGGTTGTTCATCCACTTCTGGACTGTAGTCCTGTTCCAGAAACCAAGTGTTGCATGCACATCCTTTTCACAGGTTCTTCCCCCCCCCCCCCCCCCCCCCCCCCCCCCCCCCGCAATGGGACCCTGGAACCCACACAGGGATGGCAGATACTGAAATAATGGAGTTCTACTGGCGATACTGACAAAGTTGAGTCCTATGTGATAGACTTAAGTAGAGGAAAGGAACTCTAAAGAAGATACTTAAGTAGGGGAATTCTATGGCAGATACCAAATAAGGAAGCTTCTGTAGAAGATAATGAATATAGGGAAATCTAGGAGAGATACTGATGAAGGGCAGTCTATCCATAGAATTCATTATTTTGTATCTCCTATAAAACGTCCCCACGGCAGTGTAACCCATAGAATTCCCTTATTCCAGTATTCAATGCAGAATTAATCATCATCTCCAGTATCTCCCATGTAATTCCTTATTTACTATTTCCCTTAGAGTTAAGTGAGGCTCTATGCTCCATTGCGAGATAAAGGGAAAATCCCCACTAATATTTATTTTTAACCCCTTCTATTTATTTTTTGGACCCTTAAACGTGCAGATATTTGGATAAATCTTTCTGACCCACTTTGTTAAAATATTGTTTTAAGTAATTTTAAAAGGCCATTTCCCACATGGAATCTAACTGTTGCACAAGAGAAAGATCTAAAAAATGGTTTTATATTCTGAATAAGTTACAACACATAATTCAAAACTAACATAATGCATGTGAAAGATGAAAAATAATTAATGAATAAATATAGCTAAAAAAAAAAAAAAAACCAGTGAGATGTAACAAAGAAAAGAAAACAAATTCAGTATATATCTGATCATACAGAACCAATTATTACAATAGGTGCAACATGTATATATATTAAAAGTCTCCTTATTTTAGATTTTTATTATGCCCTTGATTTGTTTTCTTTTTTAACAAAAAATTCTCTAAAACATTGTTGCATAAGTCCACACTTGAAAATCAGCTTGCTCTTGAGAAATGCATGGAATGAATGATCATAGGAAAAATTATTGCTATGTGAAGCATAATAATAGCTAATGAAATAATAATAACAGCCCAATTACTTTAAATATACCCCCTATATAATAAAATGATAAGAACATAACAATTATTTAAAAAGTAATACTTACAATCTATTATTGTTTGCACCGTAGTTAACTACAACATATGCAGTACTTAACAGTCAAGCACATTAAACAAACAAAAATATGCAGTATCTGCAAAGATAAAAACCTCTGTAAATCCCATTTAAAACAGAGCAGGGTTGAACATGATATCTGTGTTAAAATTACTACTAAATTAAAGTAAAGTTAAATTAATCACAGTCTTCGCAAGAATACTTTTATAAGTACAATGTATTATATATATTTACTGTACTGAGCAATATATTTTCCCGGGCCATTATTACATTATTAAACCAGGGACATGAATGGCTGTAGACCACAAGGCAGACCAAGAAGATGATGGAGAGATAATATCCAGACAGACCTGCAAACTCTTGGTGTCACCAACTGGAAAGAGAAAGCCAACCAGAGAGATGAATGGAGGCGGGTGATATCTACAGCAATGAACCTCAAGGGCTCGGAATGCTGAAGAAGAAGAAAATTGGCTCTCCTGTCAACAACGGCCGGTAGACAACAGTCGACGGCCGGTTAGTCGGAGTTCTACCGGCCGTAGTTGACAGGAGAGCCAGAAAATTATTACAAAAGTCAGGTTTACAAACGCTGGCCTTAAGAAAGCAATCCTCTGAGTGGTGGTCCTTAATTCAAAATACATTAAAATGCACAGACAATTTGCGATGCCACTGTTTACGTTTCTGAATGAATGGAGTCATCTTGTAAACTGAGTGCTTGTAAGAAAACAAAAACTGCAGCCGGCTGCCCACTTGCAACATCCTTAGTCCGGCTTGCTCAGTCATTGGATGGTTAGGGTTGTCCTATGGTTTGGCACCTGATGATAATTGTTAGCGTAACCCTAAACTACACTTCTAAAACATAATTCTATGCGTTTGTGTTACGAATTTCAGAGCATTGAATTTGGGACCGCCGTTCGGAGGATTGCCCTTAAGTGCCACGACAGAGACACTAGGGGATTTGTAGTTGTTAAACTATTAATGTAGACACAGAAGGTTGATATAACATCTGTCCATGATAATGGACAAGAACCTTATGTTATCTTCTAAAGCCATCAAACCCGTATAGTGAGTGTGTTTTTTTTCCACTGAAAGAGTTAATATTCGGCGCTTTTTTGAATCGTTCCCCAAAATGGCGGCTTTAATGTGATGGCGTTCAAAGGGAGCTAAATTGGCCAATTTCTGGCCATAAAATATCCAAAAATATCCCAATGCGGGTCAGTTCTATTAAAAATATATGTGCCGGCTCCGGATAACGAAACAAATGGCTCTGACAGGGTCTCGGCGATACAGCGTTACTTGCCGACCTGCGTCTGCGAGTGTGCCTCACCGCCGAGCGTATCCCCTGGGGGCTAAACTAGATGGCTGGGACTCACGAGCGGCAGCTACCGCATCTCCTGCAACTTCCTCCAATTACTGTACTGGCGAGGGCTCTCCTTGCAGATCTGGACGAGGGTTGGATGCGGGCTGGATGACTTAGTTTAGTTTAGTGGGAGTTCTCTCCTTTGGCCGCACTCGAAACAGTGAGCGGAAAAGTCACGAAACAAATGACAAACTTACCTATCATCATACGGTTGCGTGTAAGGTTGCGTACGGTTGCGTTTAGGGTTGCGTAGTCATACGGTTGCGTGTAGGGTTGCGTAGTCATCATACGGTTGCTTGTAGGATTGCGTAGTCATCATACGGTTGCCTGAAGGGTTGCGTAGTCCATCATGCTGTTGCGTGTAGGGCTGCGTAGGGTTTGGGTTAGGGGTGTTGGTTAGGGGTAGAGTTAGGGGTTAGGTTTAGCGTTAGGTTTAGCGTTAGATGTGACAATTTTGACGACGCAGGAATTCGCAATAATCGCACACTGTCACATACACACAAAAAAGTCGACGGACTGTGGATACTACTGACACGGACACGTCGCCACCGGTTGGACACCAGCTGCGCGCTATTGCGGTCATATTTGACAGACTTCCAGTGGCGCCACTCCCACAAGCATCAGATTGTCGGCCAGTATTTGGAACTCCTATGTCAAAATTGTCACATCTAACCCTACCCCTAACCCTTACCCTAACCCCGAATCCACACTGTACGCAGCCCTACACGCAACCGTATGATGATAGGTACACGCAGTCGTATGATGACTAGGCAACCCTTCGCACAACCGTATGATGACTACGCAACCCTTCGCGCAACCGTATGATGACTACGCAACCCTAACAGTAACCGTACGCAACCTTACACGCAACCGTATGATGATAGGTAAGTATGTACGCTCGAAATTGTTGTCAACGGTCTGTATTTATCGTCTGCTACTACTACCGTGTGCAAATATTGATATTGATTGTCAAGCAATCCTAGATTTGCCGCGATTTGTTCCTTGGAAGATAATCCGTATTTTAGATATACGCGAACACCGTCGTTCGGATATTTTTGATATTTTATGGCCAGAATGTGGCATGCCGCCATTTTTGGGAACCAATCAAAGAAGCGCCTAATATTCCCATATTAAGTTCTCAACGAATTTAGTCAAATAAATTTGAAATATCACTTGCATGTTTGCAAACCAACTGTTATCGGCTAATGTATATTTTGTTAGCAACAAACAGTTTTAAAAATCGAGTAAATTAAAAACCTATACAATATACGTTAGTTTCATGTCTGTTAAATCCGAATCTACCCCATTTGTTTTAACCGTTCGCCTCTGATCTACTTACCAGGCAGGGCCACCATCTTGTACACAAACTGTTGCAGCCCTGGCGACCAGTCAAATCTCGATATTATAATTAACCAAAAAAATACACAATAAAAAGAACCGGAAGGCGAAACGGAAGTGCATATGTTTATGATGATGTCCTGGTCGTAGACGAGCTAGAGGTGGACTTCCTCTTGTATATTCCTTCATTCTTGGACGGGTACGGTGCTAAAATAGAATCTGGGATAATATTAGATTTTAGAGGGTATTTTTTGCATAAAAAAGGGATGTGTTTGTATGCATATAACACACACAGATTACAATAAATTAGCAGCCTAGTTTCTATTGTAGTCAGAGGCAGGAATAGCCTGAGAGGCGGTATTCCGATTCGAACCCTGGTCTAAACCGCTTGTTTTGAAAGACTTCTTGATGTGAACTGGCCATTTTATAAAACTAAACATTTGTTGATTCCAAATGGGTAAACTAGAAATCGGAAAAACATTCTGTTTTAGTGCATTACTGCATACTGAATTCATTGTAAATCCAAGCTAATATTCTGAGGAATGTGCAATAGAATTATTGGCTCTCCTCCGAACTTCTACCCTGGCGTAACAAATATCCTAACAGGGCCTCAGTCCTATGAAAAATGCGCGACTTCCGGCGACGAAGAAATCGTGGCAAAACTAGGATTACCTGTCAATTTCAAGAAACGCAACACTGCAGACGATAGTAGCAGACGATAAAAGCGACCGTTGACAATTTCGAGACGTGCAACATTACAGACGATAAAAGCGACATGGCAGGGATACGATGCGCTGTTCGTCCTGACAGGATGCAGTGTCGTTGGCAGCGCAGCAGGTGGCTTCTAACAGATACTCTGGGCGCTGTCGTCGCTGTAGTATTGAATGTAGCGTGCGCACTGGCTCGTTCTTTGCCAGCTGCAACATATCAACTGAGAACATAGTCATGATGATGTTTTACTGGCTCTTCGATTAAACTCACCGCTGACAGAATCCCCCGCGCCGCTACGCACGGCGCGGATGGGGGGGCTAAACTAGATGCCTGGAGCAAATAAATTGGAGGAAGTTGCAGGAGATGCAGTAGCTGCTGCTTATGAGTCCCAGCCATCTAGTTTAGCCCCCCCCATCCGCGCCGCACGTAGCGGCGTGGGGGATTCTGTCAGCAGTGAGGCATAGTCACAGAAACAGGTCCGCAATTAACATATCGCTGAGACCCTGTTGGAGCATTTGTTTCGTTATTTAGTGGATCCTAGTTTTGCCGCGATTTGTTCCTCGGCCGGAAGTCCGACAAGTCCGCATTTTTCAGGACTGAGGCCGTGTTAGGGTATTTGATTGGCTACTATATTGCCGGGGTAGAAGTTCGGAGGAGAGCCAAATTATTAGACAAGTGGTGGTGATTTTAATAGTAGTTATAGTAGTAGTAGTAGTAGGAGGAAGAGGAACTACATCCCTGGCGTGACTCGTTCTGCACTAGGTTTCATTAAAAAAAAATACCAGGTGAGAAATACAATCTTGTGGGGGGGGGGGGGGGGGTGTAAAACCGATAAAAGCATTACTGTAATTGATAAAATGCACATTGCTAGTGGCCAGTTCAGTGTAGATTCCAGGTTTCTTTAGTATCTTCTGATCAAATACTAAAATTAAGAAAGCACATTATGCTTTAGAGGGAAATCAGTGGAAAGAGTCATTCACACATCGGGTGTTGCTTGGGACATACTGATTACTGATTTAAGAATCGACATCATTGCACACCGGGCATACCCATAGATCCTTCATCTCTTGCAGCAAATGATGTAAGGTGTAGTTGCTAACTGTCCCCTTAGCACACAGAAATACACTCCAATCTATTCCTCTCATGCGTCCCTCCTTGCCGGATCCGCACTGAATTCCTCAATCACACATTCTTGCCCATGTTATTTCATCTAATCTTGTGTCTTCTGCAAAGGCTCATATATGGTCTTTAGAATATCTCCCTTGTCCAATACAAGTGTTCCCGTAGCTTTTTCTTTTGTAGCCAGAAAATCCTCTCTTTCATTCCCTCGCACTCCTGCATATCCCGGACAGTATATCCACGTGATTCCCTGCAGTGTTGGTGTACTGATATATGGTATCCACTCATGCCACATTAGTCCATTTTGAACCTCCTGCAATGCCGACTGAGAATCAGACACAATAATTCCTCTGGTAACCCTGTTTTCTGCTATCCACTTCAGAGCTGCAGTTATTGCCTCCACTTCAGTTCTCATGCTTAAAGTTGTAGATAAAAAAGCTCTCTTTTGTTCTGCCACAATTTTTCTCTTTATTCTAGCTGAAAATCCCCAGCCAGATCTTACACCCTGATAAACAGAACCATCGCTGTACACTACTACATCATCTAGCCCAGCCTTTCCATCTTTCAGTTGTATCTCTAATTCTGCCATACCATTACACCACTCTCTACATTCTCTTCCTAACGTGATAATGACCTGATGGAAACTGCTGTTGTGGGTGTTCATGTCGATCCATTCTTGCCCCCTGTGTATTTGCTTGACTAAGGCCGCCATCTCGATGCTATCTTCAGTTAGTGCCATCGATGACTTTCCTCTTCTCAACGGTCTTTTCTTAAATCATTCAAATTACTATGCAGCGGATGCCTTTCATCATTGGTAACTCGCATTTAGGCCTTGGCTTGCGTGCTAGACTTTACCGACGTCAGCCCTAGCGTATACCTCATTGTTCTAACTGGGGTGTCCCATGTGCAACCCAAGGCGATTCTCATTCCTTAATTTTGAATCCTTGGGACTTAACAAGTTAATAGCTTTTTAGCATGGAAGACTTTTCTTGGCATGAGCTGGTCTTGCTAATTTCTATCATATCCTAAGGTGTTTTAGTTCCTATCCATACTCACATTCCATGGTCAAGCCATTTGCCTCCCGCTCTGAAGGTCATGGGTTCGTTCCACTGCTACGCCCTTAAGATCACAAGCGCATTTTTTACGGAGATTCATGGGATCATTGCCGGAGCTATGGAGGCCATGCTCTGCGCAGTGCTCTCTGCAGGTGGCTGGCTGTTCTGCGGAGAGAGACCAAGCCATATGGGATAAAACCTGGTGCAATGAAGTCGATTCTCTCAACTTTTACTTTTTAACATTTATGTCTTTCTTAAAGTCATACTATTTAATTTTCATCAGTTCAGTCAGACATTTTTAGTTACAAAAATTTTTTTTAGGTACTTTTAACTTTACCTTTGTTAAATTTTTAGTGCAAACTTCATACTTTTTTTTATTTTAGACTGTCTCATTAAACATGGAGTTTGTGGAGTTCATTAAGACTCCAATGGTTAACAGTGTTGTTCTCCACCGACCTTTCACCCCAGATATGGAAGGCACATTATGTGTGACTGGTCATCATCTAATATTATCTTCTCGCTGTGAGAACCATGAGGAGCTTTGGGTAAGTAATGATGTGTGCCTGGCATTTAATGTCAAGGGAAGAGAGGCAAATTTTGCTTGTTTTCATGTGGTCCTGGTCATATCATGTTTACTGCTATGACAAGCTAAGCTAGTATTCATGTTGGGTCTGTAAATAAGAAAGAATTGGTCTTTATGTCAAGGTCCCCAAATTCTTGTTTATAAACTTTGTTAATGGTTGGCTGAATAGTCCTGGTGAAAAAATTTCTATAAGACAATGCATCTAGTTCATGCCAATCCTACTAAATTGCCTCTTGCCTGATAGGTTACAGTTATTTTTTGTTTTCCCTAATTCTTTTGCCTAATGAATGCATACAAAATGGGCCATGATCCTGTGGGAATTCCCTAGAAAATCCTTTAAAAACAACAATTTGTCACAGGTCATTAATAATTTTATCTGTAGACATTTGAAATTTGTTTTCCCTAAAATATATAAAGGCATATACAGAGAGCAATTAAGAAAATCAGAAATCAGAACCTTATATCTCCCTTGACACCCGAAGCAGTTAAAGAGGAAGTGAAAAAAGAAGAAGAATTAAAAAACACAAAAAAAGGGAGGCATTAAATGGAATAATTTCACCATGGCTTAAACTAAATATAAATTGGTTGACTCGTGCCGTGCCCTCCATCAGTGAGGCATGCGAGAAAGTTTTACGTCAATTTGGCTCCAAAAGCAAGATTTTTTTTTTTAAATAAATATCCCTAGCTTCCAGTTCAGGCCAACCCCAAATGGGTACTAGTGTTGTTTTAAATATATAGTGTCCTGCAAATGAATTTCTTTATTTGTTTCTGTATTTTCTCATTGCTGTCAACATGTAAGCATTGTTTGGATGTCAGTGTCTTAATTAGTCTTCCAGGGGTTTTCTCTCCTGTTTAAATAGGGTGAATGTTAGCAGGAAGTGGTCTGTTGTTTTTCATGAAAGCAGTCTAAGTATAGGGTGCTGTAAATTTGTCTTTCCAGTATCTAAGTCCTGATTTTCATTATTTATTATTTGCTGGAATTTTTAGGTTGTCTTAGACTTGTGATGTCAGGGCAGGTTCTATTAAATTATCACATGCCCTTTTGCCCGTAGCACTCATTTCCCACTCTCTTCCACTTTTCTGTAATATACTGTTTGATTTTACTCTTCCCCTCAGTTTTTCCTAAGCCTGTTTCTATTATATTCTGGCTGCTGGTACCTCTTTTTGCAAAAATGTCTGCCTTTTTATTACCAACTATGAATTTATGTGCTGGAACCCATGCTATGGTGATCTGATATATGTTGTTCCGAAGTTGTGAGGTAAGTATTAAAATCTCCTCTTTAATGTCTGATCTACTTCCCTGTGTATAGTTTCCTAGTGATTGTACCGATGACAGAGAATCTGTCATTATTGTCAGTTTCAAGGGGGGATTATTGGCAGCTATCTCTAAGGCTTTCATGATGCCAAATGATTCGGCTGTGAAAACTGAGGTATGATCTGTGATTTTATAAGATTTTTGTATTTTCCGATAATGAATATAAACACTTGCTCTTACTTCTCCTTTCTAATTTTTAGACACATCCGTGTATATTATCGGTTTTAATGTTTCTAATGTGCTGCTCTGCTACGGTCCTTGCTTGTAATGGATCACTGTTTTGTGAAATCTATTTTGCCAGGCTCATGTCTACATATGGTGGTTTCAGTTCTAATAGTGGTATCTGAGGTTTATATCTTTTACTCAGTTTAAGTGTTCTTTCTAGTTCTTTATTAGTTTTCATTTTTACCGCAGCATCCTCTTCTGCTGGCCTAAGAGTTTTTCTTATTGGCACCCACTTTAACTTGTTTGTATTGGTGTTAAAAGTGTCACATATTGGATGATCATGATTGTGTGCGGTCTGAAGCCAGTAATAGTATATTAATTGCTTCCTTCTCAGATTTAACAGTGTTATACCTAGCGCTACTTCCATTGCTCCCCTTATGTGCCTTTACCTGCACCCATAATGGTGGCCAGGACTTGGCACTGTATACTATCTAGTTTATGTTTTTTTGCAATCAGTTGCTGACTCATAGACAGTGTTTCTATATTCTAGTTTCTCTCTCAGTAAAGCTTTATAAAATTGTAAGAGAGTGACTTGATGAGCTCCCCATCCATTGCCTTTAATTATCCTTAAAAAGTTGCTAACTTTTTTACGTTTGTTTACAATTGCATCACTATGTTTGCCCCAGTTCAGCTGTTCATCCAGAATCATTCCTAGAAACTATGTGCTTGTTACTCTTTGGATTGGTCTTTCACTGACTCTAATTGTAACAGTATCATTGTCATAGTAGTGTTGCCTTTTGTTGTTAAATACCATGCTTACTGTTTTGCTGGTATTTATTTTGAAACCCTCGTTAATTATCCAATTACTAACATAATTAACTTCTGTTTGTAATCTTTCATGCCTCCTCACTGACTTACCACACGTAAATATTGAACAATCATCCGCAAACAGCATTGAGAATATTGTTGGCGATAACACTGCACCTTGGGAGAATCCATTCTCCTGAATACAAATATTTAATCTGTCATTGTTAACAATCACTGAGAATGTCCTGACCTCAAAGAAGCTATTAATGTGCCTATATGCTTATCCACCTTATCCTAGTCTTATGTCTCTAACTTTATATAGGACGGCTAATCGCCAACTCTGGTCATAAGCTTGAGCTAATTATAAAAATACTGCTACACTTTTATTTCCTATTTCAAATCCTGTTTTCAGTTGGTCCTCTAGTTAAATTATTAGGTCCATACAAGACCTATTGGCTCTAATTCCTGACTGGGTTTTACTGATTCAGTTATTTTTCTGTGTGTGGAAAGTAATCCTTTTGTTTATGACAGTTTCTAGGATTTTCCCTAAATGGAATGTTAATGAGATTGGTCTGTATGAGTCTCTATATTTTAAGGTTTCTTTTCTGGTTTTTAATAGGAATAATGGGAATTTCTCCAGTCCATATCTGAAAGAAAAGAAATCCTTAATTTGCTTTAAAGTTTTTCCTGACATTTTCATTATTTTGTAATTAAGAATGTCCGCTCCTGCTGAGGTTTTGGATTTTCCACTTATAGCACATCTAACTTCTTCTTCACTTCCTCTTTTACCGCTGTGGGTGTCGAGGGAGATATAAGGTTCTGTTTCTAGCTCTTCTGGTTGCCTCGACCATAGGCACATCGTGCTGTTGTAGAGTTTCTCTGATGTTATCCTTCCATATTGTTCTTGGTCTACCCCGTGCTCTACGTCCTTCTTCTCTTTCCATGTATGCTTTGTATGGTATGGTGTCACAAGGCATTCTCTCTAAGTGGACAAACCATTTCACTTGCTGTCTTTGTATGTAATCCAGAATTGGTTCTGTGCCGACTTGTTCTCTTATGATCTCATTCCTGATCTTATCTCTTATGGTCACTCCTACAGCCCTTCTCAGACATCTAACTTCTTCTACAGTTATATCCAGTCTAGTTAGTGTCCTACTATATATACATGTTGTGATTTGCTGTTTAGTCTGCTAAATTTCTCTTTCTCTCTCTCTCTCTCTCTCACCCCCCCCCCTCCCCCCCCCCCCCCCCCCCCCCCCCCCCCCCCCCCCCCCCCCCCCCCCCCCCCCCCCCCCCCCCCCCCCCCTCTCTCTCTCTCTAAAAAAAATTAAAAATTCATAATGTCAAATAAATGCTGAACTCTTACTTCACATAAAGTAGCACAGAATAGTCATCTTCTTCTTTAGCATTCTGAGCCCTTGAGGTTTACTGCTGCAGATATCACTCGTCTCCATTGATCTCTTTTACTGGCATTCTCGTCATAATTTGACACCTGTTGTTTACAGGTCTGATTGGAACTTCTTTTTTTTTTGGGTCTGCCTCTTGGTCTACGCCCATTCCTCTCTCAGGTGTATACAGTTTTACTTCTCTGTCATCTGACATTCTTTCAAAATGCCCCAACCATTTTGTCTGTTAGCTCAACAGGATGCCAGTGATCAATGCTGATTTAAACAGATCATGTGTTACGTTGTTGCTTCTCACTCTCCATTCCCCGCTGTTAGCATCTTTGATGGGTCAAAATCTTAAGATGCCAGTGATCAATGGTGATTTAAACAGATTATGTGTTACGTTGTTGCTTCTCACTCTCCATTCCCCGGTGTTAGCATCTTTGATGGGTCCAAAGATTTGTCATAAGACTGTTTTCGAAAAACTGTAATAAGGCCTCTGTCATCTGACATTCTTTCAAAATGCCCCAACCATTTTGTCTGTTAGCTCTCATGATGCCAGTGATCAATGCTGATTTAAACAGATTATGTGTTACGTTGTTGCTTCTCACTCTCCATTCCCCGCTGTTAGCATCTTTGATGGGTCAAAATCCCATGATGCCAGTGATCAATGGTGATTTAAACAGATCATGTGTTACGTTGTTGCTTCTCACTCTCCATTCCCCGCTGTTAGCATCTTTGATGGGTCAAAGTCTCAAGATGCCAGTGATCAATGGTGATTTAAACAGATTATGTGTTACGTTGTTGCTTCTCACTCTCCATTCCCCGGTGTTAGCATCTTTGATGGGTCCAAAGATTTGTCATAAGACTGTTTTCGAAAAACTGTAATAAGGCCTCATCTCTTTTATTTCTGCTTCAAGTTTCAGAGCCGTATAAAGCGACTGGTCTTATAAATGTTTTATATATTTTGATCTTGGTGTTGCGAGACAGACACTTTGACTTTAGCGGATGTTGAAGGGCACAGTATACTTTATTTCTAGATTGTATTCTAGATTGTATTTATTCTCTCAGCATGTTGGAGCAGTTGAAGTTTGCATCCAAGTACTTATATGTTTCCGTTCGTTTGATTTTCATATTATTGACTTGGATGTGGCCGGAGTTTATATTCTTTCCATGTCTAGTTAGTATTCGTACAGAATAGTAAACATTAAAAAATATTTTATGTTTTGCATCCTTCAGTCAGTCTGTGGTAACTAATAACTAGTAATGAAAGAATCCTAAGTATTATAACAAGTAACTAAACTTGGAAATTGTCACTGACAGCTTAGTTAATACAGGAAAGCTGTATTAGCTTTCAACAAAACCAATCGTTCCATGTTGTCAGCATTAAGGCTGTGTGTGCAGAAGTAGGTGTAAGGTAACTACTATTCGTATTCGGCCCGACCGCAACTATTCGGCCGAATAGTCAATAGGTCCACTATTCGGCCACGAAGCGAATATTCGGTACAGCCCTACTTCAAATACTTACTTTGTTTTACATTACTTTAAATGCTTACTTTTTTTTCTATTTCTTCAAATACTTACTTGTTTTCCATTACTTCAAATACTTACTTTTTTTTCCATTACTTCAGAAACTTATTAGTTTTCCATTACTTCAAATACTTACTTTGTTTTCCATTGACTTACAGCTACTCCATGACAACATTGACAGTGTTGAGAAGAAGCTCAGTGGAAGTGGTGGAACACTGACTCTCAAGTGCAAGAATTTCCTCATCCTGTACCTGGATATCCCATCTGCTGATGACTGTATAAATGTGGCTTCCTCCATTGAGTCTTTGTCCAATATTGGTAAATAACTGTTTTATTGAGTATAATTCTCATTTGCTCCACTCATCAGGATGGCCAGCAGGCGCTGCAGAATCTGAAATTCAACAAATGAATCATGACAAAATCTCGCCGAATTGATGATTGTCTATAAAGATGGCTCTGTGTTGAACGAACGAACTTTATTTTCGAAGGGTCACAAATTGGGCACGCAGGCCCGTCTTACATTCGGCCCTTCCAGTCAACCATCTTTCGCACAGCAGTTGTATTTTACTAATAAAGCATGTTATGATCATATGATGTTATGCATATTATGAATATTATAAAAGAACACAACAGCATGAGTTGTAAAGTGCATGCAAAAACCCGCGCGTGCATACATACACCCACATACACGCGCTCACCCACTCACTTACACACACAAACATGCATGCATACATTACATACATACATACACAGATACATACAAACAAACATGCATACACACATACACACAGGCATACGTACACACAAACATACATACATAGATACAAACATACATTCATACGTTGAGAGATAGGAAGGGAAGATTCATGAGAGGTTATTGCAAAAGTGAATGGATGTCCTTAATGCAATAAAATCTAGGATAGAATATCACAACATCTAGTTTTAGAGTGAAGGTGGAGGCAGTTGCAGCAGCTTTTTCTGGCTTGAGAATCAGCTGCATATGCATGACATAATTGAAACAGACTGGCAAAGCATTCTGTGAACGGTGGGGAAAGGTATGCTGTGTACAGAATGGCAAGCATCACTTCAGAAGTTTTCAGTAGTTAGCATCCTTTAGATCCATCTGCTGTATGACATTGTCTTAAGAAATGAAAAGGCAGACAGATTGGCTGGTACTGCAGCACTGGGTAGTGAATTAAGGCATGGCAAGCTAGATGTGGTCAAGGCCCTTTAGGGGGAAGTGAACATGAGGGATCACAACTAGATCTTTATGATGTGGAGAGTATGATGGAGGTAGAGCTGACAGTCAACACTCAGAAGAAAGGCAGGACAGACATTTGATGAAACTGCTTCTAGTACCATCAGAATTCTGGCTGCTGAAGATGAGGACAAAGTGCACATTGGAATGTCCTGAATGCTATGATACCAGTTTTTGGCTCAGCTCAGCTGATGATTTGCTTTCTGTTGGTGATATCACATTGAGATATACTCTTTATATTATGTTTGTCAACCTTCCACAGATGATATCACATTGAGAGATACTCTTTATATTATGTTTGTCAACCTTCCACAGATGATATCACATTGAGATATACTCTTTATATTGTGTTTGTCAACCTTCCACAGATGATATCACATTGAGATATACTCTTTATATTTTGTTTGTCAACCTTCCACAGATGATATAACACTAAGGTACCCATTCTTCTTGAGACCAATGTTTGAAGTACTAGAGAATGGTTGGCAAGCCTTCAGCCCGGAGACAGAGTTTAACAGGTTCAAGGAGTGCTCTGAAGACTGGAGGATTTCATACGTCAATAAGGATTTCAAGGTTTGTTTTGATTTGATTCTGCATGCAAAATGGTTAATCATTTGTCTAGTGCACTGAAGGTAATGGGTTTGTCTTCAGACATTGTTCATTTCCCAAGTGCAGGAGTTTGTAGAAATCCATGCCACATCTGTGAAGTTCCCTGCTTTGTTTGATACTCACAGCAGACAGCCAGTCACTCTGAGAAGAAAGAGCAAGTCATGTAGAAAGGGGGGGGGGGGGGACCTGGTACAGTGTTGAAAAAGCGAATTGAGTCTCTGGAGATGTGGATGTACAGAAGAATAAATCATATTTCATGGAAACAAAAACAGTCCAATACAGAGGTTATGGAAAGGCTACAAATGAAAAGAGACTTACTGAAAGAAATAAAAAAGAGACAGTTGAAATACTTTGGCTTTTAAAGACATAACACACTGGAGGGAAAGGCAAGAGGCAGACAACGATACAAATGAGAGGATAATATGACGAGATGGATGGGCAGCAGTCTGAGGGAGTGTACAACTAAGATAAGAGTCGGAGCATGTTGGAGATCCATTGCTGCCAACTTTCACTGTTGACACTGCACCTGATTGACAATGCAAGTCACACTGAAACATCTTTTTCCTTCTACTTCTGTTCACTGTCATTACACACTAGCAACAGTTAGTGACTGGCTTGTGGATAATTCAAGATGCAGCAGTTGATATAACAGGCAAGTCTAATCACTGTTTTGTTTTTGCCAACTCTGCGGCAGATTGCTGCTGAAATATGCAGTGTCTTGTAATTTGCTTTTGCAAAACTGATATGCCAGGCTTGGTGGCTAAGCTGATTGAGAATTAATTTTTTTATCATAGTGAAGTTCCTGCCTCCTGATATAATTCCTGTAATCCAGCCAATGGGTCAGTAGGTCATTGCAAACTTGAAGTAACTTGTGTGTATCATCTCCATTACTCACCTGCTGGTAAAACATGTGATCTTTTGTTCCCACCAGGTCTGTTCTACATATCCACAAGCATTGTTTGTTCCAAAGAGTGTGGATGATGATACCATCACTAAAGCTGCCGCCTTTAGACATGGTGGGCGGTTTCCAGTTCTCAGCTACTACCACAAAGATTCCAAGGTGATAGTTAGTGCCATCTGCCATATTTGTTGGTTTGTGCCAGCTGCCACATTGTTAGTTTGTACCATCTGCCATATTTGTTGGTTTGTGCCAACTGGCATATTTGTTAGTTTGTACCATATGCTTTTCTGTGGCTAAGTCGTTGCGAACGCTTCATAATGCCGTGATGCTGAGTTTGATCCCAGCTGCGGGCCTTGCGTTGGTTTTGACAGTGGTATCAAGAAAACCGACTGTCAAAAAGCGATGGCAAACCTTTGAACGTAAATTTGCCTAAAAAACCACACAGTCAGGGGCTGTTGGGGTTGGTTCTGCAACGTCCTGTAAAGGATACGCAACTAACCTAACCATCTAATATATTTGTTGGTTTGTACCATCTGCTATATTGTTAGTTTGTACCATTTGCTATATTGTTAATTTGTGCCATCTCCCTTTTTATTAGTTCGTGCCATCTGCCATATAGATAGTTTTTACCATCCGCCATATTGTTAGTTAGTACCATCTACCATATTTGTTGGTTTGTACCATCTGCCATATTGTTAGTTTGTACCATCTGCCATATTGTTAGTTTTTACTATCTGCCATGTTGTTAGTTTTTACTATCTGCCATATTGTTAGTTTGTACCATCTGCCATATTGTTAGTTTTTACTATCTGCCATGTTGTTAGTTTGTACCATCTGCCATATTGTTAGTTTTTACTATCTGCCATATTGTTAGTTTTTACTATCTGCCATATTGTTAGTTTTTACTATCTGCCATATTGTTAGTTTTTACTATCTGCCATATTGTTAGTTTTTACTATCTGCCATATTGTTAGTTTTTACTATCTGCCATATTGTTAGTTTTTACTATCTGCCATATTGTTAGTTTTTACTATCTGCCATATTGTTAGTTTGTACCATCTGCCATATTGTTAGTTTTTACTATCTGCCATATTGTTAGTTTTTACTATCTGCCATATTGTTAGTTTTTACTATCTGCCATATTGTTAGTTTTTACTATCTGCCATATTGTTAGTTTTTACTATCTGCCATATTGTTAGTTTGTACCATCTGCCATATTGTTAGTTTTTACTATCTGCCATATTGTTAGTTTGTACCATCTACCATATTGTTAGTTTGTACCATCTGCCATATTGTTAGTTTGTACCATCTGCCATATTGTTAGTTTGTACCATCTTCTATATTGTTAATTTGCGCCATCTGCTATTTTGTTAGTTTGTACCACGGCCAGCTCCAGTAAGGCCGTACAACTTAATCACGGCACATTTTGGCTGAGTCCCCTCGGAAATAGGTTACTGCAAGCGTTTCCATGCTGCATTTTGTGACATTATAATATGCTTACAAACTTCTGTGTTCTGATTGTATTCGTATTACAAATCGACAAGCGGATATTGTAAAATGGACATACAAGCTGTTAGATTACAGCAATTTTAATTGTCATTCACGGGAGACAGTCGTGTTGTGATGTGTGTGTCAGTGTCACTTTTTTTAGTCAGTAATTCAGATTTTTGGGAACTGGCTGTTTATTACTTTTCTACTTTAAATGTAGAAATCTTACTTTTAGGGATAATACAAACAGGTAATTTAGAAGCCATATCTGGAGAATATCGACAGTTGTCAGGTGCAAACTATCTTGTGTTTGAAGAAAACTATTGCTTTCATATTGACTGTGCATAAATGGTGCAACCACACTGTTGATAAATTGTGTCAAGATATTTCAGAGCTCTAGGTAAGTGGATGAAAATAATATTTAATTTACTAACTAACCTCTCACAGCAAGTCACTCTTTGCCTCTTTACTAATTGTTGACTAACAGTATAATTATATGTTGTAGCAGTACACTAATAATATTAATCCTTAACCATTTGACTTATGCTTCCCGAACACTGGCTGTAAACTCTTGTGGAAACTTCTGGTTGCTCATCTTCTTTTGCATATTTGCAGTTGTACGGTCTGTGTTAATATTTGTAAACTGGCTTTTGCTTTGCTTCGTGAACACTGGCTGTAAACTCTTGCGGAAACTTCTGGTAGTTCATCCACTTCTTTTGCATATTTGCAGTTCTACGGTCTGTGTTAACTTTTGTAAACTGGCTTTTGCTTTGCTTCGCGAACACTGGCTGTAAACTCTTGCAGAAACTTCTGGTTGTTCATCCACTTTCCTTGCATATTTGTTACCAAAAAATTCGCAATGATGAGGAATTGATTTCATCCAACAAGATGAAACTGGACAAATTTGTTTGTGCTGTTTGTACTTTGAGGATACATATTTAGTAGTGCTATAAGTACTGTTAAGAAAACTACTCTGGGTGAAAAAAGTATTGCACATATCAATTTCATGCTGATTGTGCTTGTTTACTAATTATTAAATAACAGTATAATTACATGTTGTAGTAGTCTACTAATAATAATAATAACCATCAATTATTTATATTCATGTTATGTATGACATGTGTATGTTTCATAGCAGTATTTTTATGCTATAAATTTGATAAAGTACAAATGTCACCCCAATTTCTCTTTCCCCCCCCCCCCCTCCTCTGATGCAACAATACCCTCTCAGAATCAAAGAGTTAGCACTGATATTTCTTTACTTTTGCTGGAACAACTTTTAGTTTACATCTAAACGTTATTGATGTTTATGTTCATGTTGACTGTAGTAAAAGCATTTTTGTTTGTCTGTAAGAGCCTTTATTGTTATATTTAATTGGCACACTTATTTACCTTAAAAATGACGTATAGTTCTAAAAAATATGTCGAAAATTAATGAAACTGTAGTTTAATTTGTGTATACATCTCCTCGATAAAAACTGGACGCAGAGGGACTCAATTCTTGCACAAGAACGGGAATTCCTATTCGAGCTGTACGGCCTTATAAATCTGGAGCTGGCCGTGGTTTGTACCATCTGCTATATTGTTAATTTGTGCCATCGGCTGTAATTTTAATTTGTGCCATCTGTTATACTGTTAATTTGTGCCATCTGGTATATTGTTTAGTTTGTACCATCTGCTATATTGTTTAGTTTGTACCATCTGCTATATTGTGAATTTGTGCCATCTGGTATATTGTTAATTTGTGCCATCTTGTATATTGTTTAGTTTGTACCATCTGCTATATTGTTAATTTGTGCCATCGGCTGTATTGTTAATGTGCCATCGGCTGTATTGTTAATTTGTGCCATCTGCTATACTGTTAATTTGTGCCATCTGGTATATTGTTTAGTTTGTACCATCTGCTATATTGTTTAGTTTGTACCATCTGCTATATTGTTAATTAGTGCCATCTGCTAAATTGTTAATTTGTGCCATCTGGTACACTGTTAATTTGTGCCATCTGGTATATTGTTAAGTTTGTACCATCTGCTATTTTGTTAATTTGTGCCATCGGCTGTATTTTTAATTTGTGCCATCTGTTATACTGTTAATTTGTGCCATCTGGTATATTTGTTTAGTTTGTAAGAAATAAGAACTCCAAAAAACAGTCAGTTTTTTCACAACTTGTCTTTGTATTAATCAAGGAAGTGGTCCTGAGAAGAAGGAGGCACGTTTGACCTGGGAGCAAAGGTTAATTTTGAAACAGTCCACCACCTTGCTGGTCCAAACCCTTATTATCAGATTACGAAACTAGAGATTTAATGTCCCAATCAGCAAATCATGTGTGATTGTACTTCATGCATTTAGTCAGAACATACTAAAGAAGTCTGGCCATTTACTTATTATTTTCTATGTAGAAAGTAATACACTTGTAATTTTGTTTTTCTTGTTATATCTCCCACTGAAATGCCAATGTTCTTATGGTAAACAAGTTTTCATAGAAGATATAACTAGGAACATCTGCACTGCTGTTGGATTAGCTTCCTGCAAGGCTGGGAGTTTCCATGGGGAATTAGTCTATCCATGTTACTGCATGTTCTGAAGGGTGCATCGTTGAGTTCATGAGCTACAAAGTTGTACTTTCTGCAGTGTTCTTGGCAGGAAACCAGCCTTATGTGGAAACTTTCCTACCAATATGTGATTACAACTTAGAACAATGAAGTTGATCTTTTGCTTTTAACCAGCTTTATTTAAATTTTCCATTCTGTTCTCTTATTAAGTGTTTCAACTGTACATTTATTCTTACAGACAGTCCTCATGAGAAGCAGTCAACCTCTTACTGGGCCCAATGGGAAACGATGCAAGGAGGATGAACGACTGGTCAATTCTGTCATGGGAATGGGGAAACGTGGGTACATTATCGACACACGAGCCCAAAGTGTGGCTAAAGTGGCACAGAGTAAAGGTTTGTGGATGTAGAGTTGCAAACATTTGTATGTTAGTTGCTTTTTTTTTCTTTTCTTTTTGAGATACTTTACGCTTCTCCACTATATTTTCTTCTTCACCATCATCATTATGGCAGAGTTCACACAGAAAACAAACTAGAGATGTGTACATATTCCATGTAAATGAAGGGGGAAGAAAAGAAAAAGATCATCATTGGGTTAGACAGTTTGTATACAAGTATTGAGGTTGGCTGATTTTGTCACATTCTGCTCTGATCCCAGAGCTGTGGGGGGATTACTATGAAAATGATGTGAAAATGAATCTTAGAACTGGGGAGGGTGGGGGGAGATACTATAAGAACTATGTGGAAATTAATCCCAGAACTGAGATGGAATTGATATAAGAACTATGTGGAAATTAATCCCAGAACTGTGGGGGCTTTAATATAATACTGGAAATTAATTCCAGAACTGTGGGGGAATTAATACTATAAGCCTGTGGAAGTAATCCCATGGTTTTAAATGAGTGGTCTCAACTCTGTGTGGAATTGAGCCCATGGTTGTGAGGAGTGATCCCATCTCTGGAATTGAGCCCATGATTGAGAATAGATCCCATCTCTATGTGGAATTGAGCCCATGATTGAGAATAGATCCCATCCCTATGTGGAATTGAGCCCATGATTGAGAATATATCCCATCTCTGTGTGGAATTGAGCCCATGATTGAGAATAGATCCCATCTCTGTGTGGAATTGAGCCCATGATTGAGAATAGATCCCATCCCTATGTGGAATTGAGCCAATGATTGAGAATAGACCTGTGTTGAACTGACGCCATGGTTAAGAATAGATCCCATTCCTATGTGGAACTGAGACCAGAACTGTAGGGAAGTGATCCTATCTTTGTGTGTAATTGAACCCCTCTATAGTGTAGGCAAGCGAACTAAACACTGCTACTTCTGCTCACTTTCACCACATTCTAACACTGTTGTTGTGTCTGTCTCTAGGTGGAGGATACGAGCTAGAGGCCCACTACCCACAGTGGAGAAGGATACATCAGCCCATCGAACGTAGACAGTCCTTCCATGATTCTCTCATCAAAATGATAGAAGGTATGTTCATTTCTGAAACCAGTTTGTTGTTGTCGTTATTGAATAAGAATTGATTCTACACCAAGCATTTATAACAACTCCGCCCCATTATGGGATGCAAATTTTTCGTTTTGTTATTTATAGCCCTACCCTGCCTGTTGTCAGGGGCCATAATATAACCTAACAGTTGAACGGGGTTTCTGGGACTTATGCCTGGATGATTCTCATCCGAATGGTGGCACATTGTGTCACCGGTTGTTTATCGCTTGTTGCACGGTCGTGGTGGGGTTGAACATCGCTCACTTAACAAGCACTTTTATTGTTTATACACTCTTTTTGTAACTATTAGTACTTTAGAAAATTGTTGCTCTTATTACTGCTCCATATCATGTAAGTTTATCCACTTTTTGTAATTTCTCTGTAAACCATGCTGGAATGGCACCCATTGAGTGTCTTAGTCAAGGTCATAACTTGACTGCAGACAGGTTTTCCCAAACTTGCTGCTTTCCTGTGCCAGTAAAAATAATATGTACCTCACTGCCTCATTGGAAAAGCTAGTCAACAAACAATTAGTCCTGGAACAATTCAGAAATATGCGCATGCAGTGCATATGGCAGTTGCTAGAGATGTCAAAGTTGACAGTCGACACCAGAAATGCAGTTTGACTTTGATGGAAATAGTCGGGTATGATAAGTTGGCTATACACAGGTAGAATTTATTACATAAGATATTTCACCAGCTCACATGTAAACCGGTTACCAGCCATATTGAATACCATGACACGTGAGTATCTTGGTACTGAAAGAGTAAAGAAACTACAATGCCTGAGCTACTGGGATTAGTGTGTGGTGCAGCCCTGTGAGCTGTTTTTCATGTGGAATGCCTTTCATCTGTCAACCCAACCTAAAATGGTAATGTCCTTGGAAATGAAGGTGGCTAGCATCATGTTGATCAAATCACCAACTGAGTGCCGAATGGTCTATAAAAATATTAGTCCTGCATCATATCCCTAATTTGTGCTACTTGTGTTAAAATTGTCCTTTAGGAGCAAGAGGGTGTAGAAGTATACTCATTGATGACATTAAAGACATTCTGTATTCCCACGCAGTGACAGGAACCAAGTTAGGCTGCCAGTTGTTCCCATGATACTTGGAGTCAAAAGTGGAAGATACCTGTGATTTTAGGAATGAAATGTTTCTTTGTAAAATTTGGATTGCATTTTAAACAAACATTCTTGATTGTGAACAGTTTTCTCAACCGGTTTTCAAACTTGACATCCGTTATCTATCCAGCCTGCAATGACAGTAACAGCAGTATGGATAAATGGTTATCCAAGCTGGAGTCAAGCAACTGGCTTACACATGTCAAGGACATTCTGACAACTGCCTGTGTTGTAGCCCAGAGCATGGACAAAGATGGTAAGTCTTTTGTTTTTCCTGCAAGTTATCATGGAGGGCCTTGTTTCGTCTATACACACATCCCTGTATGGGTTCCAGGTCCATGTTTTTTTTGGGGGAGGGAGGGGGGGCATGTGTACATTTCCCCATTGTCTGCCCTTCTTTGTAATCAGCCACTAGAAAGATTTGTGTAAAAAGAAATTGAGGTAGATAGCACAGTATGATTCTTGACAGACTTGTCATGGCTTGTAGTGGTGGTGTCAGCACATGTATTGACTGATGTGTTGGAGAACACAGGTTGTGGAATGGTCATGATCCAGTCAGCAAGCCACTTGATGATGATAATTTAGTAATCAGTACGTGACATAGCTACTATCGTTTGTCTCGTCGTGATTTCTGAGCTGGCCTCTTCTAATTACATCAACCCTTTTTTTGCCTTGTGAAAATTTGTAAAAAAAAAGACCTGTGTTCACATTTTTTTTTAAATACGATCTTATAATGCTTTAATACTCTACCCTAAAAAAGAAACTAGCAAAAGAGAAGAAGCAGAAGGAAGTTTGAGTCTTGGTCAGTGTTTAAAAATATCCAGGGATTGAACATCTGTACTACTGAGAAGATGTGTTTAATGTTGATTGTTGAATTAGGAATCAACATCACAGCACTCAGGACACCCCCATAAGTGCTCTGTCCCCATCTTCAGCAGCTAGTAAAGAGTTCCAGTTCCGATGGTATCAGTAAATCTCGCCCTTCCCTTGAGTGTTGAGCATCGACCATTCTCCTCAGACCAAAATGATCTGTTTGTGCCTCCGAACTGTTCACTCGCTCCCAAAGGGCCCTCACAACATCTAGCTGGTCATACATCAATTCACCAGTCGGCCTGCTCATTTCCAAACACACCGGCATGACCTGGAGAAAATATTCAAAGGACGCTAACTACCCGGGACTTATGAAGTGATGTTTGCCACTTGCACGAAGCATGTATGAGAAGACATGCGGGCGTGGAGTCGGCTGCCTCTTTCATGACATTACATCACTTAAAATTGAAAATTACATTTTTTTTCTAGCCACTAAATGTATAAATTGAGTACATTTTTATTTCCACGCAAAGGAAAGTAACAATTTAGAAGTTGTTGTCTCTTTGTCATAGAGAGCAATGTGACATATAGTGAAATTATTGGACATCTTTGTGAATCTAGAATTTTTTTTTCACCACAAATAATATCTTTAACTAATTTGTGATGTAAATATAATCATACATACAAATGTCTACACACCATGCAGTTGAGCCATTAGCTAAGCTGTCCTACAGGTGTACTGGGCACTGTCCAAAGACATCATGTCAACCACAGTATGCTAGTGCCATCCCAATTTGGGATGCAGTTTTGTTGTTGTTTTAAAGCTCCACACTGGTTGTGGTCCGGGGGCCCTAATATAACCTAACGGTTGAACAAGATTTCTGGAACCTATCCCTGAGTGATCCTCATCCATATGGTGGCACTTTGTATCACCGGGTGTTTATCGCTCGGTGTGATGTTCTTGTGGGGTTGAATGTCCGTCAGTCAATCATGTCAACTAAAATCTATAAAATTAAGAAAAATGGCTTTCTCTTGGTAAGAGGGTAAATGAACCCTGTAAGGCTTCTCATCTCAAACATTACAACACAGAACCCTATGGAGGGTATATTTTGGTGATGGGTCAATCAGATGCTGCCTCCACAGTGAAGGTTGGCCGCAACAGACCTCCAACACGCTCTGTCTCTTATCTTGTTTGTCTTATACACTCTCTCAGGCTGATGTTCATCCATCTTTTGATTTTTCCACCCACTTGTATTGTTATTTTCTTTTTGCTCTCTTACCTTTGACTTTCCCCTCCAGCATGTTTTTAAAAGTTTGTTATGTCTATTTATGTGGCTCAAATATTTCAGTTATCTCTGCATCATTATTAACTATCTTTAATAGTTAAACTGATTTTCCAAGATTTACTGAAAGCAACGGCATACATATTTATGTGCTAAACATTTTCATGTTTCTTGCTTGGCAGGTGTTTCAGTATTGGTGCATGGTTCCGAAGGGCTGGATACAACACTTTTGGTCTCTTCACTTTCCCAGATTATTCTAGACCATGACTGCCGCACAGTCACTGGGTAAGCATTGGTTGAGCTCCTTATTAGATATGGTTTAAAAACATAAACACATTTTTACAAACAAATAATAAGGATGGTACATATCTTGGGTAGTAATCTAGCCCTCAGACAAGGGCCAAAGTGTGGCACATAGAATGATTTTCAGTGGTACACTGAGTGACGTGTATGATCTCATTAGTCTAGGTTCCAACTTCACTGCAGTTGAGTGTCCCCAGAAATGCTTCCTTTCTGTGCCAGTGGAATTAACACCAAATGTCCTTCACTACCCCATTTTTAAAAATCTAGTAAAAACACAATCCCAGCTCAATCTTGAAGCTCGCCTATGCAAAGTAAATGTATAAGGCAGCATCTGATGTGCCAAAATTGCCATTCCTACTATAATTGCAGCCCACTGTTGATGCCAGCAGTCAGTCCCGCCAGAATACATGCCATTTGAAGCGTAACAAGCCACCCTCCATTTTAGTGCAGTTCACAACACACTCAAAACACAGTGGGCACAACAGAAACAAAAAAATACTCCAAACGGACATTGACAGCTCAGATTGTCGCACAGAGTACTCAGCTCAGTATCGGGGCGATGCAACCTTTAAACCAATCCTGAAATGTGATAATTGCATCAGCAACCTGCAACTAGAAACAAATAACCGTTCAAATCGGTCAAATTAGGCTGGAAATCTGTATATTGTCTCAATACCAAATTAAATAGTTCAGTAATTGTTGTATACAAAATTGAATTATTCTTTTGCTTCGTCCATTCTCCATTTACCTCACTGAAGTAAGGGTGGTAGGTGTAAATATCTTTCTAACTTGCAATGCAAGCTGGTCTTCATTTCCCTGTGATTTTTTAAATTTTTTCTTTTTTTTAAATAGTCTTTTGCATGATCTTTAAATTGCTATGTGCTGATATTTCTTCACTATTTGATAGGTGGTCAAACTATTATATTTATTATACTTTAATGATTTCTGTGTCTGCTTTTGCCCTTAAATGGCGCTTGGCACATGTAGTTTACAGCTTGGCTGTAATATCTGCATCTTTTTGTCCAATACATCAGATTTAAGAATATTATCTGCACTTTTCGGCCCAATACATCAGATTTAAGCATATTATCTGCACCTTTCGGCCCAATACTGTAATATCTGCACCTTTTGGCCCAATATATCAGATTTAAGCATATTATCTGCACCTTTCGGCCCAATACATCAGATTTCAGCATAACCCCAATTAGTCACTTTTTTTAACATGCTTGTTGGGGGGGGGGGGGTGCAATGGGTTTGTTCACCCCTGAAAAAAATGGGCCCCAGAACCCACATTGGATGCTTTAGTTGCTTCTGGGCATTTTTGTCAGATGATGAAACCTTTTCATTTGTTCTTTAACTATTTACATCCTAGTTAATAGGATAAAGTTAAGGATAAGATCATTCCACACCCTTGCCACACCAGGAAAAAAGGACAACAGATAAAGAAGTATTTCCCCTCATTTCTGATTGATCTATTCCTAGTCTGTTAATGTGTCCCATAAAAATTATTTGACTGTAACACTGTTTAAAGTCTTGCATAACTACACAGATGTACGTTTTTTTTAAAAGGTCACAAATTGGAACACGCCGGTCATTTCAAATATTTAGGATCCATTTTAAGTGACCGAGGGTCCAGACCAGAAATCATGTCTAGGATTGCCCAGACAACATCGGGTCCTTGCCAAACAGCAAATATTATGGAGATTCAAAAACATCTAGAAGAAAACTAAGCTACAGCTTCTCAGAGCAGTGGTTACTAGTAAGTTTACATATGTCTATGAAGCGTTGACTTTAACAGCTGAACTAGAAAAGAAGATACAAGCATTGGAAATGAGATTTTTCTGAAACATTCTTGGCATATCATACAGGTACCACATCACAAATGACGGGGTTCACCGTATAGTTAACCAGCATATTGGCAACTATGAGCCTCTTTTAACTACAATGAAAAGGAGGAAAATACAATGGTACGGACATGTAATAAGCTCAAATGGCCTCTCAGAAACAATACTACAAGGCTCAGTAGAGAGGAAGAGGAGAAGAGGCAGACCAAGAAAGAACTGAATACAGATTTTGATTGATAGGCATGCAGCCATGAAGTCCAGTGCATCTGACCATCAAAGGTGGAGAGAGCTGATCACAGTTAACAGCAGTTGATGACCCAACAACACGTACTGTTACGGGATAATGTTGATAGATAGACAGACAGACAGACAAACCAGCATACATTGTCTTTATTCTGACTTTCACAGATTTGAGGCTTTGATAGAGAGGGAGTGGATACAAGCCGGTCACCCTTTCCGTATACGATGTAACAAATCAGCATATGCTATAACCAAACAGAGAATGGAGTCTCCAGTATTCTTGCTCTTCATTGACTGTGTATGGCAGGTGGGTAATCCTTGTATCTTTATATTATTTTCCCCATGTGGGTTCTGATGTCATATTCCAAGCTGTCTTCAGTTATCTTTCTCCCCCATGCTTTTGCAATGAAGCCCCATCCACTTTTCCTAACCCTGTCAACTGACCCATCAGTTTATTATAAAATCATATCCCCTGGCCTAGAGTTGTCCTATATCAGCTGTTGAACATCTGCATCTGCACCTTCCCTCTCCCATTCCTTGCACTCTCGTCCCAAGGTAATTACCACTTTGTGCACCTCTTCTCTGCCCTCTGATACCTTTACCCATTCTTCTTCTCTACCGATTTCTTGAATGTTGCAGACCCTGTTGGTTGTCTTTCAGCCTGGGTGATCCAGGATCTGCACCTCTTTAGTCTGTCACCCTTCACAGTGTCCAATTCACTATGCAGGATATGCTCCGTGTCACTTGCCACTCAAAGGTATTACCCAGCCTGGAGTGTATGATGCCTGTCAGCATGGCCAAGATATGTCTCATACACACAACTAATGTGTCCCTTGTGCATCCCAGAATGGTTCACATAGCCTCATTCTGTATAGTAAAGTGAAGGACTCTTTTCCACACCATTCAGGCGTATTGGGTGTATAGGGCTAGACCTATATTTTATAGACCAACAGTACTTGGTGGGTTATGTGGTCAGCATCACGCCAGCCACCTTTGCTTCCCAGGACTTTATCTTGTACCTACTTAAGGCTCTGTCGACCTAGGAGCTAAGGTCATTTAAAAAAAAAATCCGATCCTAGTCAAGAACCGAACCCATGACCTTGTGATCTGCAGGCGAGCATCTAGCTGCTAGACCACTGCGGCTCCCCCTCATTCTGTATGCATTCCAGTTTCTTCAGCTGAGTCTTTGACATGGTTAGCATTCACAGACCATATTAGGTGGTTGACATAACTAGGCTCTGAGTGGGTGTGTATAACATTCCTTGTTCCACATCCGCAACAGCCATAACCTTTAGAACATTAAATCCTTTCTTTGCTCTTACGATAACTGCATCGACGTCGTCTTTGAAAGACAATCCTCTGTCAAATGTAATGACTAAATATTTAAGTGTGTTTTACCTTCTGGCCACTTTTCCATTTATTGTTATCTTGGGGACATCTGCCTTGGCAATTTTGTTGTCCATTGAACACCATAATGTTGAGCCTTTTTTTGGGTTAATAACGATCCTGTGACACCACACCAATGATCATTCTTATCCAACACCAATTGGAGCTCTTCCGATATCCTGTTTCTATCCCTACCCTGCCTATATGCCAGCACATCATTTGTAAATGTGAGCACCCTTGCAATTCCTTGTGCCTGAGTGGCCGTAATCCTATCTTTATAGACATTATAGAGCACAGGTGAAATGGCTGACCCCTGGGGTAAAACAGGTGTGATGGTATACGGGTCTGAAGTCCAGGAGCCCAGCCACATCGCTACCCTGTGTTCATACAGGACTGCTACCACCCAGTTAACACTCAAGAAACAGACTTGTATATCCAACAGCAAATGTAGAAGGGTTCCTTATTTGACTCGATTGTAAGCACCCTCTAGATCAATTGCTACTGCAACCATGTCCATTCTGTTTTGGAACTTTTCATATATGTCATAGGCAAATACTGCCACATTCATCTAGGTGTCCATTCGTGGTCAGTAGCTGCGTAGTCCCTTTAGTAGGTTTTCATCCAGGAACCTCTGTAGCGTGTTAGCCACTGTTTTCTCAGGAACCTTACTGAATGTATTTTGCAGGGCGATGATCAGGTACACATTAGTTGGGAGTGATCCTTGCATTGCTTGGGCACTGGAATGAGGTAGCTATGTAGCATTCTTGGGGAAGAGATGCCATTTTTTATACTGTTAGTGAATATCTCCACCATTTCCTCCAGGTCCTCTTCACTTATGTCTTTCAAATATCTATATTTAACTCCATCTGGGCATGACTGCCGCACAGTCACTGGGTAAGCGTTTGTTGAGCTCCTTAGTTATGGTTTAAAAACATAAAAATATTTTTACAAACAAATAATAAGGATGGTACATACCTTGGGTAGTAGATCATACATCTAGCCCTCATTATCTTTCATTTTTTCAGAATGTTTCTGATGTTCTTAACTTGTATTAAATTTTCATATCTATCTGGTTTGACCAATTGTATTAGGTTTTTCTCTACTTTTAACTCTACTGTCTCTATCATTCTGGTAACTGTGCTATGAATCTTTCTCCTTTCTCCTTTTCTGTTGTCAGTGCCTTGCTAGAATCATTATATACCATCCTCATTGATGTTAGTTGATCGTTTGACTTCATTTATCTTTGGAACTTCTGGAGTTTACCTAAAGTCCTGTCACCCTCAATATTACAGACAAAATTCTTCAGTTTTTTTCTTTTTGGTCTCTGTGGACTTTGAACATTGCTACCTTTACTTCCTTTTCTTCTTCAACTCTGTCTAGTTCGCCCTGACATGTTCCATCTCTTGACTGTTGCCCTTTTATCTTTCCATGCCTGTTCCACCTCTGGAGTCCACTAGGAGGCTGCAAAATGGTACATTTAACTTTTTTTTGCTTTGAAGTCAGAGTACATCTGTCTGAGAGGTGAGAAACCATCTGCATACAAATAACCCAGATCTGTAAAATGGATGAGCATGCAAAACTCAAGTTCTGGAACAAGACCAAAGTCGAGAAGTGGATGAACAACCAGAACTTTCCACTGGAGTTACAGCCGGTGAATATGAAGAAGATATATTGTTGCCAAATTTGGAGACAATCTTAACATAATCTTGAAATGTCTTCCAGTGGATGCTGGTTTTCTCTACTTCTGAATATTTACATTATTGTAAGATATGAATTTAGAGACCAGCAGGGTGCCCCGCCCCCATCACTTCTGGTACTTCCATGTTAGTCTTCCATAATTGTTGACTTGTGAGCTCACCATATTAAATCTGGTGACCACTAAGCTGTTCTTTACCACTCAGATGCTTAAAGGCATTTAATATGGCACAATATGAACAGACAAGAACGTTTCTCCTTCTCCCCCCAACACCATTTTGTGTGTGCTTGAAACATGGCCTAGGTTTACTCCTCTCATCTATATATATGAATATAAACTATATGTTGATTAGACTGAGTAGTTAGATGTGTAACCAGCAAGAACTCGTCAGGAGTAATCAGCATCTATACACTATTCAGTTATCAGCTGACAGTGTCTTGTTAATTTTTTTTTAGATTTTTGCATTACTTTTGTCTATACAAGTAATTTATTTGTATTACCTTTGTCTGGATAAATAAAATTTGTCAGTTACTTTGGTCTGGATGAAAACATTTTGCATTACTTTTGTCTACATTAACACATTTTTAAAATTATATCAACATTTTAAAACTTCTTGCATAATTTTTGTTTACCAGGCAATTTTCTATTACTTTTGTCTGAATGTAAAAGTATTTTTACATAATTTTAATCTCTGTACTTATTTATTGATTGTTCATGTTATCCCCAGATTTGGCAACAGTTTCCATGCTCTTTTGAGTTCAGTGAGCGGTTTCTTGTTATCCTTTTTCAACACGCCTACTCTTCAAATTTTGGTGGGTTTAAAGTCTGTGATTGTTGATTGTGTTTGATTGTTGTCCGTGATTGACATGTTTAATTGTTATAGATAATTATTTTACATAAATTGATAGTCAAGACTTTTGTTTTTGTGTCAGTTTTTGGCTGGTTCTACAACTGTTGTAAAGAATCCAGCAGTGGGTTAAGCAAGCCTCATTATAAAAAAAGTTATTATAGATTAATTATATACAGAGGTATGTGGAGCAAGCATCATTTTGTGTGTGTGTGTGTTAAATGGCACAATGGGCAGTCGATGGGTGTTATGATTGGTATCCCATCACCACTTCTACTTCCCATAATATATCCTGGCACCCATGACAGGCTGGATAGACATTTGTTCATTATTTAAGAAAGTAAAATTAAAATAAAGAGTCGAACAAAGCTTCTGTTATAATTGTGATAGAGTTTTATTTGTCCCAAATTCAGTGGCTCAAATGGTTTACTCTGTCAATGGTTGTCACTTATTGTCCCTAATTTTATGTGATGGTTTTTTTTTTTGAACATGTCTGGGTGTTGTCAGCTCTAAAGTGCTGGTGGGAGGTTCCACTTTGCATGTTAAACGTCCTGGCTGTGCTTTATGTGTCTTGGGTATGACTGTTATTTATGATTAGGTTGTTCTCCTTGTAGCCAATGTAGTGATATTTTTCCTTAGTTATTGTGTCCTGTCATCTATCCTTGAGGTGCCTGTTCTGTTTTGGTTGTCTGTCTTCTCTTTATTTTTATTTTTTTTGCTGTACTGATATGGGTCAGTCCTATTGAGGCTCATTCTTGTCCTTTGAGGACCCAGGTAAGTACTGGCTGGATATACCTGGGAGCCCAGTTATAGTTTTTTAAATTGCCTCAATAGGGTATTTGAACCTGTTACTATCATAAATGCTGTGAGATATATCACTGAAGTTGCTGATTTCAGTTAATGGGTGAGCAAAACATTGGCCTTGGAAACACTTTAATCAACTGAAAAGGTGCAGCATATGAATTCAAACATAATAGTAAAACGATTAAATAAAAGTCGGCAGGGACGTGCTGTTGTCAGTTTTTAGGGATTATAGTTGTGTTGATTTGATTTCAGGTACATTCCAGTCATGTTTTAGCAGTTGTAGTTGAGTTGTCTTGATTTCAGGTACATTCCTGTCAGTTTTTGAGCTATTGTAGTTGTGTTGATTTAATTTCAATTACATTCCTGTCAGTTTTTGAGCAATTGTAGTTGACTTGACTTGATTTCAGGTGCATTCCTGTCATTTTTTAGCGAATTTAGTTGTGTTGATTTAATTTCAGGTACATTCCTGTCAGGTTTTGAGCATTTACAGTTGTGTTGACTTGATTTCAGGTACATTCCTGTGTAATAATGAGGCAGAGAGACACAAGTGTAAAGTAGCAGAGAGGACAGTCTCACTGTGGTAAGATGCTTGTTTGAAATTTTTATGTGTGTAGTCATTCTACCTTTGTCTGTTTATCACACACACTCTCTCTCTCTCTCTGTCATCTTTTTGTCTGTCTATCATGTCAGTTAATCCATCTTTATGTCTGTCTGACTCACTGTCTCTGTTTTGTTTAGTTATCTGCTCTGTATGACTGTCCATTCATCCATTTTTCTGTCCATCTATCTGTCTATATATTTATGTTTGCCTGCCTATCTGTCTGTCTATCTGCCTGTCTATCTATCTGTCTATTTGTCTATCTATCTATCTATCTATCTATCTATCTATCTATCTATCTATCTATCTATCTATCTATCTATCTATCTGTCTGTCTGTCTGTCTGTCTGTCTGTCTGTCTGTCTGTCTGTCTGTCTGTCTGTCTGTCTGTCTGTCTATCTATCTATGTTGTATAGGTCATTGTACAGATATGTGATGTGCACTCTGGCATATTATCTATTTAAAAATTAATTAGCAACACAAGTACAACAATCAGGCTGCTGATTGGTACAAATATTTCATCTTTGATTTTTGTTGAGTGGAGCATTATTATCCCCATCTGTGATGAGCATAGAAAACATTACAGAAAAAGGAAGACATTCTTCTTCTTCTTCTGTTTTTTGTTTATTTTAAAAGTGTTTAGGTTTAGGTTTAAACAACGGATCAGCATCATGGCACAAGGGTAGTAACCCATAAGTGCTCCGTTCTTCTTCTAACTCAAGTCTGAGTCTGAAGAATCTCAGCACAGTAAACTAACTCCGTTGCACCGGCGTAGATCCTGAAATGCATTGTGTAGATTTTTAACTCAAAATTTAGCCTGGGCTACTCTTTTCGATTTCCAACTGCCAAGGGATTTTTTTTTACATGCACAACAATGCACACAGGCATCTGATCTTACTACCCAGAGATGGAAAATTATTAGAAGTCCGCATTAAAAAATCCCAGCCTTCACCAGGGCCTGAACCCAGGACCTCCAGCACTTGAGGCGGACACCATGCCTCAAGACCATGCAGCCCCTCGACTCAAAAGTGTGGTTGACATGTTGTGTTGTGGTTTACAGCTAGGCTGCAGTAATTGGGCCTTTTGGTTTAACACTTCCAAATTTAGCAAAATCTTAATTAGTATCCTTTTACTGCATGCTTATTTTATTTTGTCCCTTAAAATGAGGTAATAGAACCGCATGGGGGAGGGTGGGGCGGGGGTTAAGTGCTTTGTAAATGAAAAATATTTGTGTGTTGTGTGTGCACATAATTCATGGATATTCTGACTGTCTTTTTTACAGGTCTTTTCTGAATCGACCAGAAGTTTTGCAAGATTTTATGAATCCGATGTATGAGCCAAACCAGACAGTTATTTGGCCTTCAGTGGCTCCACAGAGTTTGGTAAGTATTTAATTTTAACTTATGTTTAAAAAAAAAAATTCTAAAGGGTGAAAAGGGGTAGGGGATCTTTCACAAATCTCTAGGCCACACCAGAGCAGAGACATGTTGCATCTTCTTCTTAGCATTCACCCACTGTGAACTCTCGCGGGCGGAAATGTCTGATTGTTCATCCAGTTCTGGCCTTTGGTATTGTTCCAGAACCTGAGTCTTGTATGCACATCTGTTTTACACATCTGACTTATTTGTATGCAGATTGTTGGTTCCTCACCTCTCAGGCAGATGCACTCCAACTTTGAAGGAAACAACCCTTTCCTGACATGTTTTTAGGCAACAGTGGGTTTGTTTCTTATTTTCCCCCAAAATAGGGCTCCAGAACCCACTTGTGGAGAAATGATTCTATTTATGTGTAATCAACTATTGTTGGCGGAATCTATCGTCGCCTGGAGATCCCCTATATCCTTCCAAATAACTTACAGGGCTAGAATTAAATAAGTCTAGGGGAATTATAACGGTCCCTGAGTTCTGGAAAATAAAGGAAGGAAAATACAGAAAGTTAAATGAATAGGGTGAATGCCCAGAAATTTCCTAAAGAAATTCAGAAAACAATCAAAGTCAACTTTGTTAATTTAACTCAAATCAACTTCTACCCAAGAAGTTAAATTTGATAGGATGAAATCGATAAATGGAGTTTCTAAATAACAACTGTATTAATAGAATACTGATATGGAATTTTAACAATTTTAAATTAAGAAACAAAAGAAACAATTACTAGTTCATCATTACACCACACAATGTTCACTGAACAATCTTTCACTCAGCTTTAGGCAAGTCTTGATGAGCTGAAATGTAGTTTCCTTTGGAGGAATGTCCACTGATAAACCGGCAATCAGGAATACGGTTCACGTTCCTCAAGCAACTAGGCAAACAGGCCAACCGGAATACGGAATTACGGTCCTCTGGTAACCAGGCAGGCAGGAATACGGTAACATGGGAACACAGGAACCTGAAATCGTATATGGTATTATTATTATTGTTGGTGTTAGGCCGATGGTATGGCTGGCAATCGTTCTGTGTTGTCACGAAACTAGATCTAAGGGTTTCTCCTAGTAACACCACAAAACGTCATAAATTATGTGCGCCTTCGTACCTTTTTATTCTTTTAGCGTCTATGTTTAACTATATTTATTTTACGTGCGCAATTCTTTTAACTAAAATTTGCAATTAATTCTTGCCGGACTGAAATATTTCTTCGTTTTGTCACAAATGCCCCCGGAAAAGAAAATTTCAGTTACGAAATTTAAATAGAGGAAATTTCAGTTCCCAAAGAGTTAAAATTAAATTATTTTTTTCTTGCAATCTCATACGCTTCATCATCCACTAGTATTCTACTTAAGAAATCTGCACCCACGTTCTCTTCCACTTTGCACATATAAAATGTATGTGTATAAAATTTTAATTTTGTGGACATTGTGCCCGAATGATGTTGTTTAAAATTAAACAGAGAGTTCTCAACTAAAGAGGTTACTTCATCTTGGGAGGAGCCTACCTGTATTTCACAGTGATTGCTGGAATTCAGTTGCTTATATGTGTATCTAGATCATCTCAGTCGGTTAGGGAAGAATTTCGGTCATCTGACGAAATCTCCTACAAGAATCAAGACCAAGCTCGCTCGAGAACCGAAAACTTTTCAGTCAGGGAGGATTCCTAGCCAGCTAGCAAAACCTCTCACATGGCACATGTTCCCGCTCATTTGAGACCCGAATGTACAAGAAGAATTATTTTATATCACTAAGTTAAAGTCGGCAAACTAATTTAATATTTTAGTTACCTAGTGACTCAACTTTCCTTCTTTTTTAATAGAAGGTAAAATTTATTCAGTCAGGGATGGCTGCGCTGTGCGGAGTCTTCCACGAGGATCGTGTCCTTGCTCTCTTGAGAACTGAATTTGATATATTAATTCTTTTATTTCACAACATCATTTGACATTGATTATATGATGTATGTATCTAGATATTGTTACCTTTTCCATGCATTATCACTACCTCCCGATTCAGTACCCCATTAGTTAATTGGATAACCCCCGTTACAGAGAACCAAACGTATTCTCCTGGAATTTCTTAAGTAAGTTTATATGAAAACTCCTTACTTTCCCATTTATGGAAATGTCAAACTTTCTGCGGGAAACTTTATCCACCACAGGAAAAGGTCCCTGAAACCCAATTTCCATTTTATCACTGACTGATGGTAACAACACCATAACTTTATCTCCGACTTTCAGATTCCTACTTTTCACCTTTCTTCTAAAATTAGAAGTCAACTTTGCTTTAATTTTCTTCCAGCATTTTCCAACCAAGTTCCATCCGAATTTTAATTTCGCTTTCAGTTCTTCCACGTATTTGGAAGTGGTTACCACAGTCTGGTCCAAATTCTCATTCGTCCATGACTGTAACAGGGCTGACAGTGGCCCTTGAATTGGACGACCAAACAACAAGGTCTCTGGAAGAACACCTGTTGTGGTATTGGGAACTTCCCTATATGCAGAGAGGGCTGCCGGAAGATATTAATCCCACATGTCTACTTTTATCTGAGACAATTCTCTCAAAAGAGTGACTAGAGGTCTAGTCAATTTCTCTGCTGTTCCCTGGTTCTGAGCATGGTACAGACTCGTATGGATATGGCTGTTCTTGAAAATCTGGAGTACATCATCCATCAGTTTTCCCCGAAACTGGGATTTTTTATCAGTTAGGATTTGGTTAGGAAATCCTAATCTAGTAAATATTGTAATGAGAGCATCTGCAACTCTCTTGGCATCGATGGTGGGCAGCGCTACCACTTCACTCCACAACGTGCCAGCATCGACTATCGTTAGGATATAAACATTCCTCTTCCTCGTCCGAGGCAGAGGTCCAATGATGTCGACCGCTACTCTTTGGAAAGGCTCATGCATAATGGGCATGTCCTCCAATGTTACCGGAGGGTTTGAATGTCTTGGAGATACTCGTTGACATTCTGGACACGAGCTCACATATCTCCTTATGTCCCCCCTCATTCCTGGCCAATAATAGTGGCAGGAAATTCTTTGGGAAGTTGCCGCGATCCCCATATGGCCACTATATGCTAGTGTGTGTCCCATATGGAGGATAGTTTTCCGGTAAGGCAAGGGAACAACGAGTTGGCCATACTCTCGTTCTGCTATCCCTGCTCTCCGGTACAATAGATTTTTCTTCATATAGAAGTCTCCTCTTTCAGGAGGTTGATGGGCATAAGGCAACTTCCTAAAGCAGGACTTTAATGATGAGTCCTGTTGTTGCGCAGCACTTATGTCCTTTGGTAAAGGATTCTGGGGTTCTGGATCAGATACTGCTGATGCTTTGGTTGATGACCGGGTATCAATGGCCCCAACTAGCATAGGCGTCTTTGGAACTGCAAGATACAAATATTTGCATCCTAGTAAAACGGGAAATATTGGGTTAGGGAGACAACCTGCGACAATAGTTCCTTTTACATATTTGCAGTCGATGTTTACCTTGGCAAGAGGTAATCTTAAGGTTTCAGACTCCTGTGCAGCAGTCTGCATCTCTATAAAATTCCCCCGTGTGCTGCGTTGGGTCAACGAGTTCTGTAGAAACCAAGGCATCGAATAATAGACCCGTGTCAAACAAGCAAGTCACTTCTTTGCCTTTCAAAAGAATGGTATCTACAACAGGAGGTCTCTCCCCATCATGAGAGTTCATCCTGGTATTTTCCTGTTTATCATTAGTTAAACAGGCGGCGCAGAGTTGAGGGGGTTTCTTTCGGCAGTCTGCTGTATTATGTGTATTCAGACGACAATACTTACAGTAAAGCCGGCCCCTCCACTCTGACGATTGCTGACCACGACCGTCACCCCTTCGATTATCTTGTGGATGGTACCTATGATTAGTGTTGTTAGTGTTTGGTGTATTGAACTTACCATTACGAAATTCAGGTTCCCTATGGGTGTTACGTTCTGTTGGCTTTTCGGTAAATTTGGGAGGGGATTTTTGAAAGGTGCATCTTTGCCCTGGCGCCCACCTGTTCAGGGTGTGCCAAATCAAATCTCTCAGCCAGCTTTAATATGTCCGCAATTCTTTCCGCACCATTCTCAGTCAGAAAGGTTTGGAGAGGTTTTGACATGGACTCTTTTAGCTGTTCAGCCAATATCATTTCCTCTAGATCTTCATAGGTCTGGGTAAATGATGCTAAACTCTGCCATTTCAGCAGATAAGATTTAATTCTTGAAAAGAATTGAGAAATGGTTTCTCCCGGCTCTCTTTTAGCATTACGAAATTTGTTACGATATGCAGAGGCCGTCAACTCATATCTCTTCAACAAAGAATTTTTCAAGAACTCGAATTTGGTCTCTTGACCAGGAGGCAATCTCGAATAACATTCATAAGAAGGACCTCTTAAAGACAGCGAAAGTTTCAGACACCACTTTTCTTTATCCAACAAATAAGACCTAGCAACGTTTTCGAATTTTTTCAAAAACACATCCATTCTATCCTCGCGTTCATTAAACTGAGGAAAAGGAAAAGACATCGGCCCAAGAAGGTGAGGATGGCCAAAAGAATGTGCCTCAGAGGTAGAAGATTGCGCATTAACTGCTGTACTAGAGGTAGACTGAGATTGTAAATCAATCTCTCTGAGACGGAGTTCATGAGCTCTCATCTCTCGTTCTTTCTCAGCAGCTATCTCAGCTAATCTTATGCGTTCTTGTCTTTCTCTCTCCTCTCGCTCTTTCTCCTCTTGACGCTGTTCACGGTCCTCCTGTCTCCATTCTCATTGTATTTCTTGAAGATATGCCTTTAATTCTTCGCCAGCATACCCGAGAGTTTTCCCCAGCTCCGCCATCTCCAAAAGTGAGGGTCTTGTTGCCATTTCACCTGCAGAGTATACTTCAAAAAGAACACACGCAAACACCAATCAAATTAACACAAGTGTAAAGTTATTATATTATTCTCCCTAAAGGTAATTTTTGCCTAATATTATTTACCTTTAAATTCCTACCAATTTCCTATTAATGACTACTTTTAATGACCTAACTTCTAAAAAATCCAGCGTAAGAGACCCCAATTTTGTAATCAACTATTGTTGGCGGAATCTATCGTCGCCTGGAGATCCCCTATATCCTTCCAAATAACTTACAGGGCTCGAATTAAATAAGTCTAGGGGAATTATAACGGTCCCTGAGTTCTGGAAAATAAAGGAAGGAAAATACAGAAAGTTAAATGAATAGGGTGAATCCCCGGAAATTTCCTAAAGAAATTCAGAAAACAATCAAAGTCAACTTTGTTAATTTAACTCAAATCAACTTCAATGAACAATCTTTAGTCTACCCAAGAAGTTAAATTTGATAGGATGAAATCGATAAATGGAGTTTCTAAATAACAACTGTATTGATAGAATACTGATATGGAATTTTAACAATTTTAAATTAAGAAACAAAAGAAACAATTACTAGTTCATCATTACACCACACAATGTTCACTGAACAATCTTTCACTCAGCTTTAGGCAAGTCTTGATGAGCTGAAATGTAGTTTCCTTTGGAGGAATGTCCACTGATAAACCGGCAATCAGGAATACGGTTCACGTTCCTCAAGCAACTAGGCAAACAGGCCAACCGGAATACGGAATTACGGTCCTCTGGTAACCAGGCAGGCAGGAATACGGTAACACGGGAACACGGGAACCTGAAATCGTATATGGTATTATTATTATTGTTGGTGTTAGGCCGATGGTATGGCTGGCAATCGTTCTGTGTTGTCACGAAACTAGATCTAAGGGTTTCTCCTAGTAACACCACAAAACGTCATAAATTATGTGCGCCTTCGTACCTTTTTATTCTTTTAGCGTCTATGTTTAACTATATTTATTTTACGTGCGCAATTCTTTTAACTAAAATTTGCAATTAACTCTTGCCGGACTGAAATATTTCTCCGTTTTGTCACATTATGAGCACAATTTCATCAGTATTCAGATCTTACCTTACAGGGTTATTCAGTGAAGTTTACTCTGGGGCCAGAATGTTGAAAATAAAAGTGACCCAGGCCCCTGCATAGAAAAGTCAGTAACACAGTTCAGTTCGCAGTTGTCCATGGGTCACTTGCTAGGCCAGGTGAATTACCCTGTTGTAAAATGTTAGTATTTTTCATCCTGCAAATTTCTGTGCATTTCTGTATAACATTTAATCACTTTACTGGTTTTTTTTTAAATTTTATTTATTCAGACTGTGTGGACTGGGCTGTATCTTCGGGGTGTCATCAACCAGGCTCCTCAGGAAGAAGCTTGGCAAGAAATTTACAAGATTAGAGAATATGACAAAGAACTGAGGTCTAAGGTCAGCAAGCTACGGCGACAGCTGGCATCATTAGAAAGAGAGGCCATTTCCCATGGAGTTCTCACCACACCCTTGTCATACACGGGCGAAAAGGCATCAGTGGAAAACAGTTAAATATGCTGAAAAGGATCAAATCTTCTTTCTTGATGCTCTGTAATGCTGTTTCATTTGTGATTGCCCCATGCTTGTGCCATCCATGTTTAGGAATTTAAATTAGCTAATAAAACCTTGGGAGGTCATTATGATTGTTCAGTTCCATTGTTATGTCCATATGAGTTCTGAGCAAAAATACAAAGGACCCTTCTCACACAATAGGCTCATCGGGCATACTGTACTAGAACCATCTTTGTTCAAGTCCAGTAGAACTTAGTGAGTGATGCCATATAAGTCTAACAGGTTTGTTCAACTGAGGTCATAGAACCTCGCGAGGAATGAGTTCAAGTGCCAGCTGAATGATGTACATCCTTTTAAGTCTGCAGAAAACTGGATTGAGAATGCAGCCTACGAAGCTTATTGGTGGTTGAGACGAAACTTCAGGCCTTTTCTTCTGCCGGAGGTGTAATTCACACCAATAGATCCATCATATGACACATACAAGGCTCATGGGTTTTCGTGTTTTTTTTTCAACTGAGAACTGTAAAAGAAGATAGTGATGCTTTTGCCTCAACCACAAGTATTCTGACTATGAACGTGATGGGCAGTAACAAAAGCAATTATGTAGTTAAAGATGCAGCATTTTTCCCATGCATGCTTTCTATGTGATTCCATGATCCTGCTTAAGAAGATCGAGACAGGATGAGTTCGAAAACAGTGATTGGATTCGCTGAGGAAATCTTGTCAGACAGGAATCAGTTTCATATTTTTACCAAGGCTCTCTGGAGTAAAAGGGAAAGAACAAGTGGATTGGCTTGCTGGCAGGGCCATGGTGTTCTCTGTGCACCCAAGAGACAGGACGAGTAGATGATTTAGGAGATGACGGGTAATCCCCAATATTCAAAATACTACAAGAGCTGCACGTCAAAAAAAAAGAGTGTTACCATATATGAACACAGTACAGGTAGCCAAAGAAGAATAGTAATTCAACACAGAACTGGAATTATCTGTCATCACACACTGGTGAATGTACTGAAGATAGGATCCAAGTGTTTATGAACTTGTCCAATGTGTAGTGAAGATAATCTGTTGAATAATTGACTAACTTATCTGTCTAGTTTAACATATTGGACCATTTTTATCTGTCCTGTTAAACATTCTACGCTGAATTTTATCTTATCTAATTTAGCTTTTTAAGCCATCTTTTATCTGCCTAGTTTAACATATTGGGCCATCTTTTATCTATCTGATTTAACTTATTCTTTCTGCTTACTTTCTTTCCTATGTGTGTTCTTTTTTTTTACCAATGTATATATTCTTTAATGTAATATAACTATTACTACTATGTTTTGGTTGGTCTTCACTGTATCTTTGGAGTTGCTATATGTTAATCTAGTTATGTTATTTTCATGTTGGGCGAGTCACTTTTTCTGTGTTTATTGCCTGACTTGTCTAGCGTATGCTGTTTTTGTTGTTGGTAAAGCTTTTAATGTATATGTTCTCAGATTGACTACTACTATGCTTTTTAGCACTACTGCTAATGTTACTCCTGTTATAATTGCTAATACTACTACTAGTCATTATCTTGCTGCTGTTACTATAACACTACTTACACTCCTACTGCTGCTGTTAATACTACTCTTACTACTATGGCTGCTACTCTTATGATCGTTGATCAAACTACTACTATTCTTTCTTTTGATAGTACTATTATGCTTACTTCTGCAACTGATGTTCTTATACTGCTACTGTTAGTCTTATCAATGTTGGTGCCATTACTGCGATTCTTACTCCTGCTAGTACTGTCACTTTTACCCCTGCTACTACTACTTGCATCCCTGTTGCTGCTACTGCTACTACTACTTGCATCCCTGTTGCTGCTACTGCTACTACTACTTGCATCCCTGTTGCTGCTACTGCTACTACTACTTGCATCCCTGTTGCTGCTACTGCTACTACTACTTAGCTAACTAATGCTATTGTTTTATTATTATTATTACCACAGTTGTTATGGCCATTATGATGATAATTATTACCATCATTATTTTAATGTTATTCCAATTACTTTGATTGTTATTGTCAACATTATTACCACTATTTATCTTGATATTGTTATTATTCTAACATTTATTTGTGGTTGAATGATTCATGACGATTCCCACCCAAGTGATATGATTATCTATACAAATCGCTTTGTGTTGAGGGGCAGACGAAGTGCATGGGAGTTCATAGCAAAAGCGAATGGACCTCACTTAGTGCAACAAAGCCTGTTATATAATATCACAACGTCTTATCTGAGAATAAAGGTGGAGGCAGTGACTGCTGCATTTTACTGGCTTGAGAATCAGCTGTACACACATGTCGTGATTGTAACTGACTCACAGAGCATGTTAAGAAAAGTGGAGACATGTATGTTCTGTGCAGAGTGGCAAGCATCACTTCAGAGGTGCCAGGTAGTTGGCATCCTTTAGATATTCTCTCCAGGTCATGCCGGTGTGTTGGGAAATGAACAGGCAGATAGACAAGCCAGTTCTGCACCATTTGGTGGTGAATTGATGTATGACAAGCTGGATGTGAGGGCCCTCTGGGAGCGAGTGAACAGTGAGGAAGTACAAATAGATCATTACGATCTGAGGAGAATGGCACTGAGAAGAGTTGCCAGGGGATCTGGCCGATGCTCAACACTCAAGGGAAAGGATATACAATCAGACAGTTACTGGTGCCATCGGAATTGGAACTCTTCGTTTGCTACTGAAGATGGGGACAGAGCGCTTATGTGAGTGTTCCGAGTGCTATGTCAATTCTTAGTTCAAAGTTTTTTTCTTGTGGTTTTGTTACTATCTTGTATAGGAAGCTGTGTTTTTACACATTATTACTTTAATGGGTCATTTTATCTGTTTCATGATATAGTGAATGGCAGTTTTGTTTATTTGAATTTAGTTGTTATCTATTACTCTTTACATGTTGCAGACACTTTCACAGTTTCTCTGTGTCAGCTTCATGACTGTTCTTTATATGAAGGGCAGTTTACAGGTTTGCACTTCAATTCGAAGAAGTAAAGCACATACCTGGAAACTGAGTTGAACTTTAGTTCTTCTGTACGTATTCATCTTTGAAGGTGATGCACTTCTGCCATCTCTTTCACCTGCTTGAGGCCTTGACTGTAGATCTTCATCTGGAACATGTCTCCAGTTCAGTAATCAGGTCTTGATTGTTTGAAAAATGACATCCACAGAGCTAATTATTCTTGTTTGAAACCAGAAAAAAGTCACTGAGTGAGTGGGGTAGATAAGACATGATGTCATTCTCACATGCAAGGATACTGTTCTCAAATCTCTGCTTGTTTGTTGTATTTTATTTTAACACTTTCTTATCAGCATCACCATGATTGTTACTCGTGCCCAGAAATTCATGTGTTTCTGCACTCAGTTGTTATAGAGTCAATTCAGTTATTTCGTATACTTACCGCAAAATAGAATTTTTGCTGGCTAAAACATTTATGAATTTTTCAGAGTCTGGAAATTTGTTGGATGAATATTGTTGTAGATTTTTCCCATGTTTCAGATCCATACAGAGAAATTGAATAGCTTTCTCAGCTGCAAGCAGTAGCAAACTACTGAATATAAATTTGCCTACAAAAACCACAACAGCTAAAAAATGAGATCAGTTTAATGCTATAAGTTGGTGAAGGAAGAGGGGATGAAAAAAGAGCTGCTTGCCTAAATTCATACATATCTGGAATAGGGTTTGTGAAGTCACTTGCACACCGATTTGGAAATTACCTCAGAAATATTTTAGGTGTTTTCTGTCTTGTATTATTTTTATTCTCTTCTTTGGCGATCAGTGCTATGCAATAAATTCTGCACGGACGGTAGGTGTGCAGACTTCACCCATCTCCCACGGTTTTTCTTGCATCTTATTACTGAGGGCAAGTTATATTTTTTATTTTTTTTAACATTTGTAACTTACAACCTGAATGTGTGAGATGGCTGTAGCAGCCTGCGCTTACCGGCACAGCACAAGATAATGCATCTAAATGTTCATGATTTCATAGAATTTGAACAGAGAACAATAGTTCATGGATTCAGAGAGAGAGATTCACAGAGAAAGATCTCAGTAATATTGCCTCACTTTTGGAAACATAAAGGAGTCACTGTGGCACTGGCGGCTAGACGCCTGATTGCGGGTCGCGGGTTTGCGTCCTGACAGCCTATTTTTTTTCCAAAAATGACCTTGACTCCTAGGTCTACCCAGCCTTGAGTGCAGTTCAGGTGCAGTCCTGGGAAGTAAAGCTGGCTGGCGTGATGCTGACCACATCCCCCACCAAGTGCCGATTTGTCTAAAAATATAAGTCTAGAACTATATTCTCAATACGCCTACAGGCGTGGAAAAGGGATCTTTGGAAACAAAAATAAATTCGCCATATGCAAACTTGTGACAGTAATCAGTACTTTTTATTTTATCTTTAAGTCACTATGTCTTTTTAAATCACTTGTGATGTTCATTAACATTTTTCTAAATGAATAAATCCTGAGAGGTGGAGGGAAGAAGAGATATGTGTGTGTATTTAACTAAATCTGGAAATTAATACACCTTTATGCTTTTAAAACCCCTAAAATTGAAGTTTCTGACCTGCTTAGTTTGGGAGTACTTATTTTTCTGCAAATTTGTTTAATTGTTTTGTTTTAATTATACATTCCTGATATGTGAGCATGAGGGTGAACACTTCTTATAAAACCACTTGTGTCTAAGTTTTATTCATGTACAGCTGAATAATTTGATATCACTGTTATTACCTTGTTTAAGATTTTCTTCTCCAAGCCACACATGTCAGTTATGTCATATTCATGACTTTGCTGTTTTCAATAATATTTCAGGGTTGCAATTTTGTTAACAGTGTTTCTTATTTGTATGTATACTTCTACTTCTTCTTTTTTGTCCTCTTATGTCTTCAGAAAAAAACCTAAATATACTGGCAAACAGCTGCAGTCAGTTTGAGCTTCTTGATGACTCAGTACAGTTTGTCCTCTTCTTCTTCTTCTTCACTTCCTCTTTTACCGCTGTGGGTGTCGAGGGAGATATAAGGTTCTGTTTCTAGCTCTTCTGGCTGCCTCGACCATAGGCACATCGTGCTGTTGTAGAGTTTCTCTGATGTTATCCTTCCATCTTGTTCTTGGTCTACCCCGTGCTCAACGTCCTTCTTCTCTTTCCATGTATGCTTTGAATGGTATGGTGTCACAAGGCATTCTCTCTAAGTGTCCTCGAAAGCGCAATTTAGGCCAAAATAACTTTCTTTGGTCTGCATATGTTGGATACTCTTGCATAAATATTTAGCTATCAGTTCACGGATTCCACAGTTGATTTCATTATTATCTCCTATATGTTTTTTATTTAACAAGTGACATTACAGTCTGTCAAGTCCAGAAGGGAAACTTGTTCACTTCGGAGAAGTTGGTAATATTCAGCATCTTTCTAGTGACCTGGATGGATGCTCATATTCTCTCCAGAGTTCTTCAAGAGCTTTTTTCTAAACCTTTAAAAAAAATAAAAATGAGACATGACATCAGAAAAGCATGCAGCTAAACAGATTTTCTTCAGTTTCAGAAAGTGAACAAGTAAAATGTAGCCTCTTTATCATGATAATTTTCAGGCCCTCGCAGATTGTGAAACCCTAACCTAGGTTTCGTCGTATTAAAGTCCATGCTGTATGGCGTTGGTAGTCATATCTCTCCACAACCTTCTGTCTCTACTTTCAGTCAGCTCTGACACAGATGATCCTTCATGTCATGATGTCAAACTGTCCAGCATATTTTCTCTCTGTCTCCTTCTGCCTCTGCTCCCCTCCAACTTCCCTGCTGTCACAATGTACTCCAGTTTTCTCCTTCTCATCACACCTCTAGGTTTAGCTTATTATAAATCTGGAACTTTCCATTTTAATAGCTTATTGTAGAAATGACTATTTCTTTAAAAATGAGTCTATGCCATGTTATTGCCCCCATGATATACCTTTACACTTTGTGTGTGATCCTTTGGCTTGATTACGCCTGTGAGAAAATTAATTAATGTGCAATATAATGTGTGTGTATATATATCACTGCCTTCATGATAATTGATGTTGTACTTAGAAGCTCTGTGTTAGTGGATTATGTTTATACTTTGAGTCACTAATAAAATTTAGAATGGGTCACAGGTTGTTTATGAATTTTATATTTCTTCTTTTACATTCACAGGATGTAGCTTGCACATACATTTTACATCTAGCTTATGTGTATGCAGATTGTTGGTTCCTTACCTTTCGGACAGATTCACTCTGACCTTTAACTCTACCAGACCGCTGGCCCACTATTACGGGAATTTCCTAACCTACCGCTAAACCACTGTCCCTCAATGTCGGGAATTTGTGTACTATGAGAAAACAATGCATCACAAACTGCAAATAACTAGCCAGTGGCAATCAGATCTTGTGGATAGTCATTCAGGATGTCTGCCCGCCTGTGTTTGGATAACATTTGTTGTTTTAGATGAAAAAATTCTGAAAATTAACAATGAAACGAGCAGTTGATGAAACAAGCACTTCGACAGGAACGTGAAGCAGGTCTAGGCTTTTCACAGTCCAACAGGTGATCGATACTTTGGTTGATTCAGACTCTGCGGAGTCATAATTTCATGAAAAATATGTTCCCAGTTAAAGTGACACAGTTAGTAAGAGCTGGAATGATGAGGAGAATCTTGAAAATTATTAATCTAGAAATAGATCGAAAGTAGGAGAAGGGGGTGTGTCCCTCGAACAGCAACATCTAGTGTTCACTTTGTGAAATAAGATTGATCCTGCTGGGTGGTTTAGCACACAAAGGCGGAGTATTGGCGCTAGATAAAAGGTAAACCTATTTTCTACAGTGTCTCCAAGTTTCATCTTATTCTAGCCACTTGTTTGCATGTAACTAATATTTGTGTATATCATGTTGGTTTTTTCGCGTTAATGCCCAGGAGCTCAGGTATAGGAGGCAGTTAGGTTCTGAGACTCAACCCTGACCGAGAGATTTACCCGCAGCCAAGACGAGTAACATCTCTTGTGGGCGACTTCTCGCAGCAAGATCCTACCTACGTACATCCTCAATCCTCAGTGTCGTCGTCACCGCGCTGAGGTACACCACAGCAGCAACTTTTCATATGCTGGCTTGGAAATAATGTCCGACAAAGTTATACCCCACGGCACACATGCAAGCTCAGAGTCCGACGATCATAATTCGTACCGATTAGGAAAAAGTCTGAATGTCCGTATCCACTGGTCCAACTCGCCCGAGTGTTGGGACCAAACAGGTGAAGCCACGCCTGGCGCATTTTGCTTCCCCATTCTGTCGTGCTAAGGGCACAGCTGAAACAACGTTAAAGGTGTCTAACGTAAGATGAAAAAGAATGTACCTATTTGTGTGGCCACAAACGTCCTAGACCTGCGGGCTGCTCCCCGCTGTTCTCCGGAGAGCGCAGCTTTGTAGCGCGGGAAGCTCAATACACGGTTGTGAGGTTAAGCAGTCATGGGCAGGACGTGACGATTCCTTGGGTGAGCCCAGAACCAGAGCATGTGTCGGCTCTGCATTTATGGAAGCCTCCTTGGATGGCGGGGAATGGCATGAAACTGACACCCCACCTTGTGTCTTCACACCCTGATGGCATTATCTGCTATGCTATATATCATCATCAAGTGCCCCACCAGCTGGCCTAGGCAGTCATACCTCTGCATAACCTGTGACCTCTAACATAATTTTTCTCTCATGTGCTGGACTCCCCATCTTTTCCCCCCACATGTCACGACTTCATTTTCGCGATCAGTTTCGATTGCATAGGTCGGACCGTCAAGTGGGCTGCCTCTTTTAACTCACATGTCTGTTGCAGGTCCTGCATGGTTCCCTATAGAGCTAAAAGATTGTGAAGAATGTTTTTGTGTTGTCTTCCAATATCTGTCCACAAATATTTCCAATGGTCACGACATGTTCCTGTGTCCCTCTTTTAATAATATAGCCAAAATATGATGACCGACTTCTTTGGCATGTCTTCTGGCCCTTGCCTCTGTCAAAACATCTGGCTTATTCTTTTTGACTGTCCAAGGAATTTTATGCACTCTTCTTCAGGTCTAACTTTATAATTGACGATTACTTCTTGTATGTTGTAGCACAGCTCTCTTCTGTTTGAATGCTGATATCACACGCTGGAAAATCTTTAGTTTGCTACAGGAAGTGTCAGTTAAAGAATATAGACGAGCAGGAAGATGGTCGTGTCGATAGTGGTGGTGAGGATGTTGCAAGCTTTTTACAACCTTCTGATACTTATTTAATAAAATGTTTTGAAACAACTCTTGCTTTTTATTGTACTGTCTTTATTGTCATCTCTAAATGCGATGAATAATATCAGTGCTATTCTGTGTGGCAGCTGATTCTACCTAAGCTTATAAAGCATGGCATCACGTTGTATTCATCTCTGTTTACACTTGAACTGGTTCTTTTATCTTAACAGCCACCTGGCTTATAGTGCTGTTTGGTACTAACTGGTTAATCATCAAAGCTTCAGCTTAGTAATGATTCTGTGTAATGGGTGTGTCTCTTTTGACCATGGATTTATGTATCTTGTTGTCTCTGTAGTTTGATGTCTTGTTTCATGTCTCCTCCATAGTGACTGTCATTGAGGTTCTATGGGATGCTTCCTTTCCTTCTCGTGTTGAGCTGGCATCTCCACAACTTGTCTGCAAGAGTCTATATGACTACTCCCTCTTTCTTTGAATCTCGGCGACTGGAGGTTCTACCTGACCTATGAGAGTCTATGCTACTAGTCCCTCCTTTTCCAAGTTCCGAGGACTGATGATTGTTCTAGGGTCTTTTTTTTTTTACCCACTATTTATATGTTTTAGGATTTAAGAGAATGTTGTTTTCTCCTAACTGGAAAGTTCAAGTAGTTTCAGATTTGTTTCCAATCTATGTTCTTCCTGTAAATTTTCCCAAGTACATGTCAATTGCATCAGATATCTCTACACCTCATTTCACTAATTAGGCTGACAGCTGGTCTTCTATGGTCTTCAAGAAAGTGAGTACTACCGAGTTCTCTTTGACAGGGCACGTTAACACAATTACACTAAATATTATTTATATAACTAGGTTATTCATTTGCATTATATCTTTATCTCTTAATAAACAAGGGATGGTTCTAGAAAGGGAAATCATCATCAGTTCTCGTTATGCCTAGTGGCACATGAGGCTTCAGAGAGGACTTTCCATGCTTTCCTGTCCTGTGCAATCTTCAGTGCAGTTTTCCATGTCAAAGATGCCGCACTCAGGTCACTTTCCATTGTTCGTCTCCATGTTGTTTTTGGGCGCCCCTGTTTTCTCTTTCCCTCTGGTGTCCATGTGAGAGCTGTTTTGGCAGGTATATTAGGATTCATTCTCTTAACGTGGCCAAGCCATTTCCATCTTCTTGATTATTACTGTCTAAAGTTTCTTGGTTTTTGACTTGAAGTAGTTTAGTGTTTGAGATTGTATCTGGCCAGAAAATTTTGATAATTCTACGTAGACATGTGTGGTGGAAGGTGGACAGCTTGTGTGCATCTTTTTTGGTCATTCTCCAGCATTCCGCTCCATAAAGAAGAACTGGCAAAATGATGCTCTTGTAGAGTCAGAGTTTCGTTCCTCATTCCTTTTTTCGTTCCTAGAAAGGGAATGTCAGGGTTATTATGGACATGTTGATTTTTAATCTATTCTAACTGTGCACATCCTACCTTCTAAAAAACATGTGATGGTTCTAGAACATTGTTATAATGTGTTGAAGTGTGGTGCTGTGATTTTAGTCACATGCATGGGGCAAAGTTTAGGCCTTTAAAATGTGTATAAGGAGATACTCCGTACCTCACCATGAGCACCATCCGGATCTGTGCTGGCTTTACGGATCCTCGTTTGAGACTTGTGCGCTATGGATTATGGCTCATATGAGCATAAACCATGCTGATAGGGGATTTCAGAGTTGGTGCTCCCCCCCCCCCCCTCCCTCCCCATTTTTTTTCTTCTTCATCATCATTATCTTCTTATTCTGCTCCTCCTTCTTCTTCTTCCTCTTCTGTTCCTCCTCCTCCTCCTTCTTTTTCTTCTTCTTCTTCTTATCATTATTATTCTGTGTATCTTTTCCTTCTTCTTTGTCTTATTATTATTATTATTATTCTGCTCCTCCTCCTTCTTCTTTTTATTATTATTATTATTTCATGTGCTTTATTCTCCAATGGAGCATACACCCTCTACCAACTCACACCATGTTGTGTTAACCTTTTCTATGGAATGCAGTCCACTCCCGGATGCTGAGTCATACACGTATTTAGGTAGGTGGAGGAAATTATAAAGATTAAAATACGAATACTGCAAGCGGGATTCGCGAATATTGTAGACTTTTCTAGAAGGTCTCGAAGAAATATTACATAATTATTTCTAGAATTTTGTTTAAAGAAAGGTATAAACAGGAATGCGCTTCAAATCCTTTATTGTATGGACCTGTTGACATCGCGCAACAACCAAATATGAGCAATGAACGTCAGAACAATGCGACCCCGATGCAACGGTGCAAGCGAACTTCCTTGGCTCAGAAAAAGATCCTTATTGAGCTGGTGTTCGTAAACTGGAAAATTACACACGAGGCTGCTCAAGTCGCTGGTATCAACGAGAACACGGCCAGAAACACCATCAACGCCTTTTAGGCGTGAAGGTGTCATTTTCACGCGAAAATGCGGGGTTAACAACAGAGAAAAGCTGATTCCAGACGTCCTGCAGTGCATCGACAACACAGCTTAACGATATCCAGAGGATACTTTGATGCAGATACGGCAGCGGCTAAAGGAAAATGAGATTGATCTGGCTGCTTTTTTCGGATTTCAGAACCTCATAAATATATATGCCACGGTAGACTGTTTTGTCAGAAGGGAACAATGGGGCTGGCTCAAGGAATTGGAGGATTGACCAGGTGACAGGTTACTCATGTGTTGGGATTTCAACACGAGGAACAGAGAATGGGACAGCAGTGGAGAAAACTGACAGGGAATTGCTCCTGCAGAGGCCATGGCTGACTCCGATATGGTCTGCATCAATGATGGGAGGTCAACTTGGATGGCAATGAGGTCTGGCGATGCAGACACAGCAATTGACTTGACATTTGTATCCCAGTCGTCGGTTTTAGATGTGAAATGGACTGTCCTGAATGACCATGGGAGTGATCACCTACCATGTTCAGTCCTGATTTATAAACCCAGTAAGGTTAAGGCTGGGAGAGGACGCAAGTCCTTCCCGTATAAGTGGACCAACAACCTACTTGGACGACTCAGACAGAACTGCCAGAATTAATTTCCTACAGCCCCCATGGTGGACTTCAAAAGTAGAACAGGCGTGGAAGGCAAAGAGAGCCGCATTGAAACAGCTAAAGAAAGTACGACAGACACCCTCAAGCTCACGAGAGGAAGTGGAGATATCGGAGAATGTGAAAAAAGATAAGATGGAGGTTTTCAAGCACTGTCCTGCACAGGCCAAAAGAACAACGTGGGAAACTTTTGTGAATGATATGGGAGGCGATAAAACATTGGAGAAATTCTGGAAACTACAAGGGCAGATGCAAAGAAAAGATCGGCCTATGAGAGTGGGAACAAATTGTACAGACGATGGTGTGCGAATGACAGCAGACAAGGAGAAAGGGAAGGCTTTTCTCCATAGGTTTATAGCTCAGACAGATCATAATGATGTAGACATCAGGGATGCAGTTAGAGAGGAGTTAGCTGGCACCTTAAAGAATATGCACTATGAAGACATGATACAAGTAGAAGATATCAAACAAATTTTTAAAAAGGCAAAATACACTGCACCAGGGCCTGATGGGGTCAAATATGGCCACATGAAGGCTTTGAGCGATGTGGGCCTGGCAGAGATGGCTGATTGTTTTAACCAACGCATTAAGACAGCAACAGTACCGTAGGACTGGGTGCACAGCTATCTAATCCCACTACCAAAACCTTTTAAGGATCATTCAAAGCTCAATGGTTTTAGAATCAGCACCTTACAAAACACATTTGGGAAGGTCTTAGAGAAGATAGTTGCTGTAAAGCTGCAAGAATTTTTGTAAAAGGGGAAGCTTCTCCCAAGACGTATGGAAAGCTACAGGCCAGGAAAGGACACGTGGGCAAATGCGGCCACTTTTGCTTTTGACGTCTATGAAGGGTTCCAGACCTGACAGGAAACAATGGCGGTAGACCTGGATCTCGAGGATGCTTATAACAGAGTAAGATACGACATCTTGATGACTGCACTGAAGGAGAAGGAGGCCAGCCCGTGGCTGGTGGATTGGATTGCAGTTGTCCTGCATTCACGTCGGGTTGCTCTTCGACTGGGCTCATAGACCTCAGAACCATGCAATTTGGCCCCAGGACTGCCACAGGGATCCGCAATCTCTCCTGTGCTCTTTAACGTGTATACGAGCAAGACTGCAAGCCTAGAAGCACCAGGAGTTAGACGGATACTGACTTTTACGGATGATATACTTGCATATAGGCAGGTGGAAGAGAGGGAACCAACAGCCCGGGAGCTACAAGCGACAGTAGACAAAGTGACTGAGTGGTGTAAAGAAATGAGGGCTGTCGTCCACCCGGAAAAGGAGTCTGTTTTGTGGTGTTCTCTGGACAAAAGGGTCGTTAAAGCTAATGTCCCAAGTCTCACGATAGATGGTAGAAACATCAACAGAGAGAGCAAACTGAAGTATCTGGGAATTACATTTGACAGGAGCCTGTCCTTTAAGGACCATGTGGAGAGTGTTGTGACAAGATGCCAAAAAGGACTTAGTGCCCTTAAGACTATGGCTGCAATTGACATAGAGCAGATAATGCTTTTCACACTATATCAGCACCTGATCCTGTCAGTGGTGGATTATGGTCTGGGACTGCTTACCGTCTCAAAGAGTCAGATGGACAAACTATGGCGCATACAGAACGCAGCTATGCAGGTCATTCTGGGTTGCACCAGAGACACCCCAGTGGTGCGTATGCGATAAATTCTTGGTTTGCCGACTGTTGCAGGTAGGCACAAGGTGCTGCAGGCGAAGTCATATCTCAGAATAGATGCAGACACAGACCACCCTTTGCACGAAGCTATGGGTGCTGTTAAGGGTCAACGGTTTTCTAGGCAAATTTACTTCCAGTAGTTTCAATAACTAAAGAGAGCACTGAAAAGATAACGCACCAGAAGTGCACTAATGACGTCCTCAATATGGTGATGAACTTGACTGCAGCAGCAGCAGCAGCAGCAGCAGCAGCAGCAGGACAGCTAATCATAAACTGATTTTAACTTTATTGTCTCTTGTTTTCTTGTAAACTGATTATTTTCTTGTCACAGTGCACCACTTTGTTGGTTTAGAAGTGTTAATCTTCGAAAATAAACTGTCTACTTTGCTTTGAAAACTCTCCTATTTGATTTGAAAATCACCCAGTATGATTTGAGAAAAAGTCCTAGCTGATTTGAAAAATGTATAATTTGATCTGAAAAATGTCCTATCTAGTGTGAAAAGTGTCCAGTTTGGTTTGAAAAGCATCATAGGTGGTTTGCAAAATGTCCAGTTTGATCTAAAAATGTCCTACGTGGTTCATTTTGTGTGTCCCCTTTGTTCTGAAAAACGTCCCGTTTAAAGTGAAAATAGTATATATGTATGTACAGACAATGGAATATTACTATATATATATATATTAAAGCCCCGTGGTTGAACAAAATATTAATTATGTAAATACTACTATTACTACCACCACCTCCACCATCACAACCACCAAATACTGGTAGTTTACAAATAAAGTAAACAGTAAGTGAAACGCTAAACAATGCTAGACTCAGTCTAAACACCTTAAGGATTAACTGTCAAACGAAGGTCTTGCTTTCACTCTGTTGTTTAATGAAGTCTAAGGGGTAAACAATAAAGAGTCCGGACTACAAACAGCCCTTGTTTGTGGATGTTTATTTGATTACTTAGCTCACTGTGGTCGGTTGTGTTAACTGGCGGTGAAGGGTGCACTCTGGTCTCAGCTGACCCTAAAACTGTTGTAGCAGAAGTCACGAATTACACAGTTGATCCAACAGTTCGTGCAGTGCACCAAACTACGATCATTATCTAAGAGTCAATGGCTAAAAACCTGCCAGATACAGACGATTTGATTAGTGTGTGTGGATACTGATTCACCGGACAGGACTTTAGTCCCAATGGAGTTTAGGCTTTGAGTGGTGGATTTTCAATTGTAATTTGAAGGAGGTTTAGTCGGCTCCTTATCCTAATCCACCTTCTCATCTACATCCTCCTACCCTCATTCACCATCACATTTCCTCGCCCCCCCCCCCACTCTTCTCCTTCTTCCCCCAGTGGAGCATATGTCCCAAACAACTGACCTTCTTTGCTATTACACGCGGCTCAACTAATTTAGTCTCCATTTTGTCCATTTGGAAAGGGGGGGGGGGGGGGGGATTGGAATGTCTGCCTTTACTTCACTGACCTTGAAGATTCCGGTTCAATGACATTCTAGTATACTGTTATAAGATTTGCTCAGTGTGTTTTATGTCTAACGCCATCGACTCTGCCTCTCTTTCCCTATAACTTTCCCGTTGTCACCGCATGCTAGTCTTCCCATTCTCACGAAGAAAAAAAAAAAAAGAGTGGGTGATCAGTCTTCATGAAATTATAATTTCCAAGTGAGTTCACAATCCGGGGGAGGGGGGGGGAGGAGGAGAATGGACCCCCTGACACCTAATAGACATGTCGCAAAAGGCTTCTAATTAGGAGTTTTTTTTTAAATTTGATAGTTGGATAATATAACTTCACGACAAATAGGCCACTAATAAATGCACGTTTTGGACCGAAAGATACCACAATCGCAGGTCTAACTGTAAACTACAACACAAGGTCTCAAACTCCCCTTTAAGTGCGAAAAAAAAATGGGACAGCAGTAAAGGAAAGATGATGAAAAGTAAAGAAAGAGTAGATAAAGAAATAGAAGAAGCAACAACAAAAGCAGCAGCAACAGCAACAAAAGAAAGAAAGAAAGATTGGAGGACATAATAAAAGGGAAATAGTGAAATAGTGACGACTTCCGGACCGACATGTCCGAAACAAACATGGTTGTCGTCCGTCACATAATACAAGTGCTCTCTTGATGCTGACTATAGCTAGGAATATTTCAATATGTTGAGTCTGGTGTGCGCCATGATACACTTATTTAGTGAGCTGTAAATATAGTTTTGTTAGTTACTTGTTAACAGCTGGATCTAGTCTTTCAGAAAATGGAATCTAAAGCCCAATCACAACGGCCTCGACCGATCACCACCACCACCAACAACCAGGGTCGTGGATTTCCAACTAATCTGCAGTTGGAGCATATGGCAGCTGGAGTCACAGGAGGGGTGGTGTCCTCTATTGTTCTACATCCACTAGATCTGATTAAAGTTCGATTTCAGGGTAGGTATTTCTTATGAGATAATTAAATGTAACATTTGAATTGTAACAAGTCAAGATAATAATATAATTATAATTTTCTAAATAGACAGGAATAAGCAAAGGATGAGTAGATCTACTACACTTTACACTACTATAGAGATGATGGTAGAACTGTATGTCCTTTCCTTTAGTTAGTCATATAATTTATGGCTATCCTCGGAATAACAGTCCTAAATTATTAAGGCAGAAACTTTATTATAATGTAATGATAATATTTTAGGTTTTAAACCATGTTTCCAAATAGCGCTGATGGTTAACATATATGTGCTGTCAAAAGCAAAGAACTGGAGAGGAAGTTTTAGTTGTACGGTCCACATTTTTACTCTGGTCAGTGGCAAATTATAAACCTGTATGCACCAATTGGCTGGCTGGATAGTAGTGCGAGATACGTTCCCTGTGACTCAGAGCATTAATGGTTCAATACATAACATAAGAATAAGACAGTAGTCCATGCATGCATTAATCATGGCCCACCACAAAGTCAAAGGGCCCCAGAACACACAGAGACAAATTGTAAGACAAGACAGGTACATTTATCGGACTTGATACTTTCTATACGGCAGGCAAGAGCTACATTGTAAATATAACTCTTAGGGTTGCTGTATATATCAATCATTGTAACTTCGAAATGACCAGGTTTTGTAGAAATAATCAGGAAATCTTCATGGCAAAAGACCAGGGAATAAAACAGTTTAAAGAAATGAATATCTGAATTACTTCATGCCATGACCTGGACGGAATAAGTGCACAGACCTGATCCATAATTCTTGTAATTATGTTCATACATAAGGGAAGTTATAAACAGAAGTAGTTTTTTAATCTCACCATTCTCAGTGTCTTGAACCATGGTGCTCAGAGAAGTGGCAAGTCTGACATTTCTGTATGTTGCCATTGCCCTGTAAGAGCTGCTGGTGGCTTGTCTATGAGAAACAGCTAATACAGTGGTTGCCTTCTGCTTCTGCACAGATGTTAGCAAGAGTGGAAAAGAATAGATTTATTAAAAATAGCATTTAGATGGGTTTTTTTGTGAAAAAGTGGCTTTTTAAAATAGAAAGTCTGACACAATTTTCCTCATTAGCCATAGGGTTAGTGGGTGACTGGGTCATGGGGTCAAGTAATTGTTATGCTGTAATTTATTTTCAAGGCCAAAGAGACTTAAGGCGGTCTGGTCCCTGCTGCTTTAATTTTTATTGATCACCCAATAATCTTCATGTTATTGAACATAAAAAAAAAAAAAAAAAAGAAACTTCGTGGGGGAATTTGTGATCTCGGCAATGTTTTTTTCTAGGTCACCCGGATGAACAGATTAAGATTTCTCTTGGCAAATGCATTTAAGAATTTTTTTTTTTTTACAAAATGCATTCAGTGAGGGCCAGAGAAAATAGTGCTAGTGTTGTATAGGATACAAACTGAGAAAGCTAGAAAATTTGTTTCCTGGAACCCACTGTCACTGAGTAAAAGAAATTTTAAGAGATCTAAAACAGAAAGAATGAAGACATTGATGTAGTATTTGGAGGACATGAATGGAGCTGCAGATGTGAATGGCTTGGAGTGAGTTGGCTGGAAAAAAAGAGTAATCAATGCCTGCCTTCCTCAGCTCGCATCCAGCCTCTCTGGCAAACACCAGCAGTGGTACAAATGGTTGCAGTGACATTTCTGTTTCTTTTGTTTTGTTTAAAAAAATTAGCCATTGCGACCAGGTCGCTTATTTCCTGGTCGGTCAGGGCAGTATTTTGGTCTGTCTCTCATGATCGCATCAACACTGCAAGAGTCCTTTTCAGGGCTGCTTGGTGGCGAGTAATGCTAAGCCATTTTATATTTCACACACAATCGTAGTCCCAATTATAACCAAAAGCTCCACCTTTTGGAGAGATACTGGTTTAATGTGATGATTTTTTGTTTGCTAAGCAGAGCAAGCTATAAAATAAATAAGATCCCCTATCCTACATCACTATAAAAACTATAAATACATACAGCAAAGACTCAAATTAAGTAATATTTGAATGTTTTTCTGTACATTTCAGTTGACGAAGGGCCAGGGAACAAAGGAACAACACGACCACATTATACTGGAGTGATGCATGCATTTAGATCAATTGTACAGGCTGATGGATGGAAGGGATTATATCGGGGAGTGACCCCTAATGTTACGGGTGCTGGATTATCTTGGGGCTTATATTTCTTCTTGTAAGTTAACTCGTTTTAAAAAAGTGTGTTCCATTCTTCATTGATTGTTTCTCTTAACTCCTTCTTAACCTTGTATTATTGCATTGTTAATTATATTAACTAAATTTATCGTGAAAGCCATTGGAGGAGTAGGTGGCATCATCATCATCGTGTGCCCTGCCAACTGGTGTAGGCGCTTATGCGTCTCCACAGATTACAATCCCTGGTTGCCTGGAACAGCTCTCTTGATAATATCCCTCCATGCCATCGTTTTAGCCCATCCAGCATCATCTCTCTTGTTTGCCTCTACCCCTTTTTTTCACTGATCTTTCCAGTTGTCACGATGTTCTCTAATGTCTCTCTTCTCATAATATGGCCAAAGAACAGTGTTTGTCTCTTTCTTATCGTTGTATTTAGAGATCTACTTTCATTAGCTTCTTTCAAGCAATAGTTGTTAGTTACTCTGGCCATTCAAGGTATTCGTAACATTCTTCTCAGGAGTAGATGGCAGAAGAAAAATATAACAGAATTTGGACATGTTGCAGACTTTGAATACCCTGTATAGCATAAGTATGGCTAGGTGTCTGTCTGCATAGCAGCTGGTAACTTACAAAGAGCATAGCACAAAGTATGAAACCCTGCAACTCTAGTTCCATTCTACAGGGATCTCTAAAACACTTACATTAGTGACCAAACAGCAGAGTTTAGTAGTCAAGCACATGACCTTTAGATCACAGGGCAAATGGCTTAACCACTGTGCTATGGATACTTCCCTCTTGTCTCTTTGTGCCAGTCCCCTTCCTAATCCACAAGCTCTTCTAGAGCTTAGTTAGTTAGTCGACAGATTATCCTCATTAGCTGTCGAACCGCTCAGTCCATAAGTGCTTGGATCCCCTCCTCAGTAAATCCCGCCGCGTGTAGCGGCTAACGACACCAGTTCTGTGTTGATTTATTCTTCTTCTTTGGCTACCCACAGAGTGTTCTTGTTTAGCGACACTCCGTTTTAACTTGTTGCTCTTGCAGTCTGACGGTGGTTGCAGATTCACAGGTCTCAATTGTTCTCATTTTTTGCTAGAGCTGAAATAGTTCAGTGTTGTTCTTAAACCTACTTGAGGCCTGCCAAACCTGAAGACATACTTTGTAAATGTTTTTTATATCTGTAAATGGTTTGTTTGTTTCCTTTCAGTTACAACACATCAAAAACTTGGATGCAAGAAGGGGACAAAACAAAGAATCTTGGGCCAGCAAGACACTTAGTCATTGCTAGCTTTGCTGGTATGTATCAGTAAATGAAATGTAAATCTTATGCATGTAAGACATTAGAGGCCATTTTAGTATAATGGTTAGTGTAGATGCCTGAAGGCCCTGTGCCCAGATCTGTCTAAGACAGGATCACTCTTCACATCAAGCTGGCAGTGTTTTGTTTTTGCGACTGTTAAATTTTAATTTATAATTAAATTGCGGGAAAAAGGTTAGCAAAACAGAGTAATACAAGTACCAATGCACTCAGTTCCAAAATTGCTTGACACCCCTTTAAATCTTCCTCGCACCCCCTAATGGTGCATGTCCCCTCTGGTTCAGAATCGCTGATCTAAAGTGTGGATTGTGTCACATAACTTAATGGCTCCAAGGGTAGACTCGGCCTTGTAGGAACATTTTCTGGGAAGATAAAGAGCCAGGCACTGAGTGTTCAATGATCATAAAACTATGGACCAAACACTGATCTTGCAGTTGATAGATAAGGACAGATAAAGATATGCAGTAAATGTGATAAATGCTGGTGTCCTTTGTGGGATTATAGGTCCCATTTTGAGGGAAAATCAATCGACCCACTGCCTCCTAACAAGCATGTCAAACAAAGCAATTAATTAGGCATTTGCTGAAATCAGTTGTGTTCTTAAAGGCACAGATATCACTGCCTAGCTGGTAACTACAACAAAGCATACCAAGCACTGTTTTAAGAGTGAATGCTGAATGAATACATGAGGGAGGGCATGTCAAGAGATGGACAAGCAGCAGTCTATGAGAGTGTATAATCGGGGTGGGAGACAGAATGTTGGACATCCATCTGTCAAAATTGTTTTGCGCAAAAAAACAGTGATATCCTTTCTAAAGACTCTTCATTGTGGAAAGTGATCCAGGCATACAGTACAGACCTACAGCCTAACTTTACAGTCACAACAACAATCCCAGGCATAGACAGAAAGGCTGAAGAATGTGACCTAGTGCTGCATACAAAGACTCTTGTACATGTCTATAATTCTTTCCCATAACCTGAATGGACACATGTTTACATGGATGGATCATTGGAGGGAGCAGAAAAATACAGAGGAGCTGGTTCAGTTGTCATACTGCAAGATGGGACCACATAGAAAACTTCAGAGCAGAGCAGCAAGCAATTATTGATGCAGTCAAAGTGCTTGAAGAAAAAACAAACAGCATAATTGTTTTCCTGTGTAACTGCATGTAAATTCTTCAGGGGACTTAGAGGGATCTATGAGACAACATGGAAAGAGAACTGACCCACCAACTAAACATACTCTCAGAAAACAATCAAATTGTTCTCCAGTGGATCCTGGCTCACTGCCGCATACCGGGAAATGAGTTAGTTGACAGACTTGCAAAAAATTGAACAAAGGAGAAACAACACACCCATTCATTGTCATTGCCAAAAATCAAAACAGCTATCAAGAGAAAATACAAGGAATTGTGGAGAGAACAAACCAACAGTAAACATCCACAAGATCCCATCAGCAGTCTGAGCAGAAAGCAGCATACAACGATTGTCCATCTACAAACAGGACACTGCAGGCTCAACTACCACATGCATAAAATAAAGACTGTACGGTCCCCACAGTGTGCCTGTCAAACAGGACCACAAACACCTGAGCACATTCTGCAGCCTGCCCAATCTACCTACAGCTTTGAAAAGTAACCTGGCCTCTAGAGCAAAATGTGCAAAGCAAGCTATGGGGAACCATGAAGGACCTGCAGCTGAAATTTGAGTTCATAGAGGCAACCCACCTGGTGGTCTGACCTGAGCATACAAAACTGGACGCAAAGAAGAAAGGACACCTATAAAGGTATGGCTGATTGGCCAATCAGAATATATGTGGCTGAATAACATCTAGAAATGGATGAACAGCAGCCTGAGATAGGGTCCAGCCATGGCGACTGACATTTTGGAGATTCCCTGCAGTCGCCCTTCCTTGTGGAGATGACACCAGATTGATTAACCAGACTGCATTTGTTTTTTATCCGTGAACAGGTTTGGCCACGCTGACTTTGACCAACCCGATCTGGGTGTCGAAAACCCGCATGTGTTTACAGTACAGCACCCCAGGCAAGGTTCACTTTGTGGGCATGTGGGAGACTCTAGGAAATGTGTACAGATTTGAGGGAGTGCGAGGTTTATACCGGGTAAATTCATGTTGTGTTTCTTCTCCTGTTTTGTCACAAGTTACATTAGCATAATTGTTTGTTACATATTTACTTGTGGTTATTATATCATGTTCTAAAAAAATTGTTTATAGGCTAGAAGGTGGTGATACACTGAATATATTTTAAAATGAAGCAGGCTGAGGATTTTAAAACAAAAACGGTGATACAGTAGGCACATTAAATTAAGCAAGAAATAAATCATAAAACAGGAATAGTGATACAGTGGGCACATTAAATGAAGCAGGAAAAGAATCATAAAACACAAATGGTGATACATTGGGCACATTATCAAATAAGCAGCAAAGAACTATTTAAAAAAAATGAAATCCGAAACATAAGTTTTGAGAAAGCAAGGATATCCAAAAGAAATCATACGATGTTGATAAGAGAGACTAGGAGGGCTGGACTGGATTCGATACACATCATTGAAAAGATTGCACATCAAGCGGAATGGAGACACTGACTTGAAATTAGTTTATAAAGAGCACAACAGGAGTATAAAGTGTAATTGCCCATTCCAGTCAACAAGGCACTTGATGGTGATGATAATGATGAATTATCTCATCTTTATTTATAATGATAATTTGTAAAATGTACTTTATGTATGGAATATTTATATGATTGAAAAACTCACATTTGATAAATGCACCAACTTTATCTTTTCCGCTGTGTTTTTTCTTGACCAATCAGGGCTTTTTGCCAGGAATATTTGGTATATCCCATGGTGCTTTGCAATTCATGGCGTATGAAGAGATGAAAACTTTGTATAACAAACACAGGAATCAGCCCCTGGACACCAGATTGGTAAGTGCGTCTATATCAAGTCTTTTAAGAAAAGTATTTTCCCTCTGAGAGTGCGGCCTGAAAGATAACCACCCTTTAAATCAAAAGGCTGTTTTTTTCCCCATGCAAAGCTGACATCAGCAAATCACAGAAACCATAATCAGCTGTACTAAACAGTTATATTAGGGTATCCTTCTGTTACAGCTGTACAAAACAGTCATTCTGTTACAGCTGTACAAAACAGTCATATTGGGGTATCCTTCTGTTACAGCTGTACAAAAGTCATATTAGGGTATCCTTCTGTTACATCTGTACAAACCAGTCATAGTGAGGTATCCTTCTGTTACAGCTGTACAAAACAGTCATATAAGAGTATCCTTTTGTTACAGCTGTACAAAACAGTCATATTGGAGTATCCTTTTGTTACAGCTGTACAAAACAGTCATATTGGAGTATCCTTTTGTTACAGCTGTACAAAACTGTTCTTCTTCTTCTTCTTGTGTTCGCTTTCTGATTTACACCGACAGACAGGTTCTTGTGATAAACTTGACTGTTTTTATGAGTTCCTTTTTAGTTCCATACAACTTTGTGTGCAGTGGTGACTCTCTGGGCCAGTATTCTCTTCTTAATGGGATGAACAAGGGACAGTCTTGCAGGACATGTAATGTAGTCTGCACACATAGCCCACAAGGGCACACGGGTGAACTACTTAGACGAAGCCTGTGCATATGCTGGTTAAGTTTATGTCCTGTCCTGAGACGTAGGACATGACCTGCCTATGCCGGTCAAGTAAGTGGTAGTCATCTCTGGCCAGACTCTGTTCACTTCTAATAGCCTGGATGGCCCTTTTCTTCTCATAGTATGTTACTGCATTCTCTTCCTGGTCACATTCTGCCCCTTTCTTAGCAAGTTTATCTGCGGTTTCGTTTCCTGGTATACCACAGTAGAATGGCACCCACTGGAGTACAGTACACTTTTAGGCAGCCACCTTGCCAAGTTCAGATCTTAGGTGAGGGAGTTTGCCACTCTTGAGGGTTGAAGCACTGATAGCGCATCTGTGAATATGACCACTTGGTGGCAGTCAGAACTGGTGTTGTAGTGCTACGATCTCTGCTGTGTAGTTCACAAAACAGTCATATTGAAGTATCCTTCTGTTACAGCTGTACAAAACAGTCATATTGGGGTATCCTTCTGTTACAGCTGTACAAAACAGTCATATTTGGGTACCCTTCTGTTACAGCTGTAGAAAACAGTCATATTGGGGTATCCTTCTGTTACAGCTGTAGAAAACAGTCATATTGGGGTGTCCTTCTGTTACAGCTGTAGAAAACAGTCATATTGGGGTATCCTTCTGTTACAGCTGTAGAAAACAGTCATATTTGGGTATCCTTCTGTTACAGCTGTAAAAAAGTCATATTGGGGTATTCTTCTATTACAGCTGTACAAAACAGTCATATTGTGGTATCCTTCTGTTACAGCTGTACAAAACAGTCATATTGGAGTATCCTTCTGTTACAGCTGTACAAAACAGTCATATTGGGGTATCCTTCTGTTACAGCTGTACAAAACAGTCATATTGGGGTATCCTTCCTTACAGCTGTACAAAACAGTCATATTGGGGTATCCTTCTGTTACAGCTGTACAAAACAGTCATTTTGGGGTATCCTTCTGTTACAACTGTACAAAACAGTCATATTGGGGTATCCTTCTGTTACAACTGTACAAAACAGTCATATTGGGGTATCCTTCTATTACAGCTGTACATAACAGTCAAATTGGGGTATCCTTCTGTTACAAAGTCTAAAAAGATATGAAAATATAGAGAACAGAAGAGATAGAAAAGTCTCGTAAAATCATAAAGTATAAGTCAGTTTTACAAAACCTACCTGTTACAGTTTAGAATGTTAGAGCTTTGCCACTGTAACTTTATTTCGGTACAGTTATGGAGTAATCTGCTGTTCTATTTGGGTGGGTTTTCATTCATTGTCGTGATTTGTCATTGTTTGAATGTTGAATTAAGATTTGACATCATAGTGCTCGGGACACTCCCATAAGTGCTCTGTTCCCATCTTTAGCAGCAAGTGAAGAGTCTCAATTCCGATGGTACAGTAACTGTCTGATTGCATATCAGTCTCGCCTTTCCCTTGAGTGTTGAGCATCGGTCAGATTCCCTGGTAACTCCTCGCAGCACTGTTCTCCTCAGACCGTAATTGTCATTGTTTATCACTTAGGGCTAACCAGTCTGTTCCTTCATTTTGTTCTGTTCTCTGCGATCACATTGATATCATGGAAGGAATTCAGTCGGGCACCTTTGGCCTCTTTCATTGATGTTCACTTTAGGGTTTCTCTTGAACGTTCTTGTTTCAACAGCCTCTTCGTTTCTGGTTTCAATGCTTTTTTGGCGATTCTCTATCAGGATGTGTCCAGTATAGCGCCGTCTTCTGTTTTATAACTGTTGATGCTAGTGCGTGTACATACATTTTTTTCTTATTTTTGTCACCCCTGTTAAATTCATCCTCGGAGTTGCCGTGTCGAAGCGGCTAGACACTCACCTGTGGATCGGAAGGCCGTGGGTTCTCTCCCTGGATGAGCCGGGCTTTTAAAAAAAAAATTAGCTGGCTCCCAGGTTGACCCAACTGAGTGGGTATTGGGTGCAGTCCCAGGAAGTAAAGGTGGTCGGTGTGATGCTGACCACATTACCCATCTTGTGCCAATTGGTCTATAAAAATATAAAAACCCCATATGCCTTAAAGGCATGGAAAAGGGCCCTTTACTGACTTTTTAAATCATCCCATTTTTATGTGTGCTAAGTAAGTTATATTTAAGAAAAAATTTGAAGGACCCTTTTCATGCCAGTGTTGCATTAGGCTTATATTGCTAGACTTATATTTTGTAGACCAGTCGGCCCTCGTTGGGTGATGTGGTCAGCATTACCTAGGCCACTTTGATTGTTTGCATTTTACATAGTACTCATTTGAGGCTGGGCCGATATGGGAGCAAGCCAAGGTTATTTGAAAAAAAAAATCTGACTTGATGCTGATTTGAACCTGTGACCTTTGGAACAGCAGGCAGAGCATCTAGTTTTGGGCTGTTTAGCTAAGTTTACTCAGGGGCCAGATGTTTGAAAATGTAGATCGTCATGGGTGGGAGGCCTGAGCCCTAGCGTAGAAAGATCATTGATACAGTATAGCTGGCAGTGATCCATGGGTCACTTGTTGAGCCTGCACGGACAAGATTTGACCCCCGGGCCACCAGTTATCTTTTAGTTGCGACACCACCACAAGGCTTATTTGATAAGTACAGATTCCCGTGTGAGTTCCCGGGACCTCAATGTGGGGAAAACAAGAATAGACCCACTGCCTGCCCAAAAGTATGTTGTAAGAGTCGGCTAATTGGGAGCTTCCTTCGAAGTCAGAGTACATCTGCTTGAGAGGCAAGGGACCAACAGTCTGCATGCAGCTGAGTCAGACCTGTAAAATAGATGTACACACAACACTCAGTTTCTGAAACAGGACTAGGGTCTAGAAGTGGACAAACAACCAGAACATTTCCACCGGAGTTTACAGCCGGTGAACGAGAAGAATAAGTTGAAAGTAAGTACAGATAGTCTGCGGACTGAACATTATCTTTATCATCATCCTGGACCTTGCTGATAAGAGTAGACGGTTATCTTTCACAGTCTCATGCTATAACCAAAATCGTGGATCAGGTCAATGCTCTCATATCACCCTAAGCCATCCATGTATTAGTCTCTTTGCCTTTCCCTTTCTCTGTTCCCATCAATTTTGTCACTTGTAAAAAAAAGAGTTATTGTGTCCTGACTATTCTTGGTATCTTGAAGAACGTAGTTTGTCATTGCTTTCTTTCTTGCCAGTGACTATACTGTCTTTACTGCCTGTATTTATCGCTTTTAGAAACTTCAGTATGAAATTTAAAAAAAAACAGTCGTACAGAGTTTAAAAATTCCATGATTTTTGAATACTAGGGTTGGATTCCCGCCAGACGATTAATTGAAAAAAATAAATGTAAACCATGTTTGTTGAATTTTTGATTGTTGTATGAGAATCGTATCATGGAAGAGATTGGAGCCTCACCACATAATATTCCCAAAGAGTACAGTGGTACATTCATTGTGGAGATGGTCCAGATTAAAAAAATATGTAGTATGGGAAGGGAAAGTATCTTGAGCCATTGATAAAAGAACATATGGCTAGTACTGTGGCATTGGACTGTGCAGATGATGATTTGTAGTTCCCCTTTCCTGAAAAAGCATATGTCCATCATCTTTGGGAGAATTTGATTCAGAGTCTCCTGAATAAGCTACTACTCTGAAGCGCATGGCTTCTTTGAATTGGTGGCTTCACTGAATAAGACTGGAATAAGAGTTCATGGAATGAACTAAACAGCCTGCAGTGAATAAAATCGGTGAGGAAAATACACTGGCACTGGGTGTGACATTACGTACACCACTTTACTCTATAGCTAATCTTTCCTCTCGATTCCTCTCGAGCCTGTACGGTAAAGAAATTTAGAGGAATACCTAACCACATTGAGGAGACAAAGACCTAGAATCAGAAATGCAATCAAAATTAATTCCTTTCAGCTGAAATAGACAAGTCACAAAGTCCATTGTACTGTACAAAGTGATAAAATGTGCAGAGTAAAGGAAACATTTTGATAGACTATTTGGCACTCAGCGTGTAATGTGGTCAGTATTGGGCTAGCCACCTTTACTTCCCCAAAGTATTTCCTTATACCAATATAAAGCTGAGTTGACCTCAGCTAATAAAGTTTGAAACACATACATTTTTTAAATCTTGACTCCGAACAGGTATTGAAACCAGTGGAAAGACAGGCACATGTGTGTGTATGTATATGATATTTTATGCATTCACAAGATGTGCATGGTTGTTCATTATCCTGTTTTGCAGAGTTCATCAGAGTACTTAACATTTGCTGCCCTCTCGAAGATGTTTGCCGCAGCGGTCACATATCCGTACCAGGTGGTGAGATCTCGGTTACAAGATCAACATCGTAGCTATAATGGTGTCATGGACGTACTGAAACAAATTTGGGTGTAAGTTGATTTGTTTGTTTTGTTTGTCTTGTCATTAAATACCACCGTTTTGAGGGCCTTGGCAGTGCCTAGGCCATTTGTCTAAAGCTTTAAAGGTCATTGGCTTGGTTTTAAGCTTGATTTGCTAATGGTGGGTGTTTGTGAGATGCTTGAGAAGTGTCACTGGAGCTATGAGGTTTCCTGCTTTGTTCAGCATTTCATGGCTGGTGAAAACTACTGCTCTGCAGTGAGCAAGCAAGCCATACTGGATAAAACCCATTACACTGAAGCTGATTCTCTCACCTTTTCGCTGTTTGAGCCAGAACTGATAAATTCTTTTTAAAAACTGAGGTTCTGATTGTATCCTACCCATGCAAAAAAAAAAAAAAAAAAAATCGGCTATCTTTCTAATAATGGTCTCAAATTATCGAAGCAGAAAATATACCCTAACAGAGCCTCAGTCACATGTCAGTTGCGCACTTCGGGGGACTAGACCGCCACCGCCGAATCGTGCACTTCCGGAGACTATACCGCCACCGCCAAGAGTATCCCCCACGCCGCTTATGCGGCGTGGATTGCGGCTAAACTTGAGGGTCTGGGACTCAAACGAGCAAATAAAATGAAGGCCGCTGCAGGAAATGCGGTAGCTGCTGCTCGTGAGTCCCAGCCATCTAGTTTATCCCCAATCCACGCGGCGTGGGGGATACTCTCGGGCGGTGGCGCAAGTCGCTGGAAGTGCGCAATTTAAGTTGCAGGAAGCGCGCAATTGACATGTGACTGAGGTTCTGTTAGGGTATATTTTCTGCCTCGATAATTTGGGACCGTTATTCGGAAGATAGCCAAAAAATCTGTTCCTTAAGGAGCCACCATATTAGTCTTCAGCATCTCCCTTAGGTTGAATATAAAACCTTATAGAAGATTACATGTAATGTGAGTTGGTAGCTGCACATGATAGTTCCAGTGAGTTGAAAATAAACAGTTTGTTAAATGTTTTAAATTTGCAGCTAGTTTTGTTTGCAAATGACAAATATAGGTAGTATGTCTGTTTTATAATATGAGATTTATAAAGGGGCAAAGCTTCTTGTTAAAAGATAGGCTTGAGTGAAAGGGGTGTGGGAGTGTGCGAAAGGAAGACAGTTACACATAAGTAAACGTCAAACTCCAGAAAGTAGGAAGCCTATGAGTTGAGAGACAGGACTACTGTTAGTTATTGGGGGAAATACTACTACAAAATGCCTGGTTGTGGATTTTTTTTCTGTCAGAGGCAAAAATAAAATCCCAGCCTGCACAGTTCTTAGTGATACAGTCATTTGGTCTGAAATCCTCAGCCTCAAGACCCCTTGTTCTACGTCGCCCAGACAAGTGGCAAATAGAGTCAGTGTTGACAATATAGGTAGACAACAAATCAAATGGTTTGGCCATGTAACAAAATTGTTATCAGACAGGGTACCAAAGAGAGTGATGTTATACAGATACAGTCCAGAGAGTGACCACGCAGAACATAGGCCGCAAAAATATCTGAGCCACACTGAAAAGTACTTTATACGAAGCGAACAGAAGTGCCCAGTCCAGAGATCTCTTCCTCTCCTGACGCCGTGAAGCATTCCAGGAGTAGAGAAAAGCAGAAGAAGATGACAATATATATAATTTTTTTAAATATGCAGACATAGCAGTAAACGATATTTGTATGGGTATGATGGAAATTTAAGTTGTAAGAAAAATATGACTTGAGAGAGGAGTCCAAATAAGTGAAACATTACCTTCAGGAAAGAGTCTTATCGTGGACTGTTCAAGGGCCTCAATGCCTACATGATCCACATAGTGCCAAACATCATGATTGTGTTTGGGATCTACGAAGCTGTCCTGAATCTTCACTCAGAGCTGGCACTAGAGAAAGATCTGGCAACTGTGGAGGAGACATGAGACTTGGAGTAAGTTTCTGCTTATGAAATTTTAGTGATATTCCATTTTTGGGGCTGGCAGGCACAGTATGCCTGCCAGCCCCAAGAGCTTGGGTTTGAATCTGCACCTGGGTGGATAAAAAAAATGTCCAGGTCGACTCTGTCTAAAATGGGTACTAGCATAGGTCCTGGGAAGTAAAGGCAGCTGGCAAAAATATTAGCTTTGCATCATATGCATGATGTGTCACTGGCTTCTGAGGCTGGACAATGCTGTCACATGAGACAAATTAGAAACCTCTCTAATTGTCCAGTATCTGACTCTTAGAACTGGAAAATACATAATTGTCTCCTCCCTAATATGTCTTTGTGAACTATAATACACAGCTGACCACTGTTTGTCCAGTGTCTGTCTCTGAGAACTTTACAACACAGCTGACCTCAGTAATTGTCCAGGACTTGACTCCTAAGAACTGTAGCAAAGGTTGTGTCTGTGTGCATATGTTACCTTATAATTACTATAGTTATGTGTACTATCCTATACATTGTTTTCATTACATAACTCACAGAGCATGCTCTGAAAGGTTAAGACAAGATTCAGAGATTCTGGGTAGTAAGCACTCATTGAATATTGTCTCTAGGGTGTGCAGGTGTGTTGGGAAATGATAGACTGACCATGCCACTCAGTGGTAAATTGATGCATGACACGCTAGATGTAGTCAAGCCCTTTGGGAATTAGTGAACAGTGCAGAAGCACAAATAGATTATTATGGTCAGACTGTTAATGGTAACATCAGAATTGGAACTCTGTGTTTGCTGCTGAAGATGTGGATGGAGTGCTTATGGGAATGTCCCAAGTGCTGTGATCTCGGTTCTTAATTCGTCTTGTCTTCATTATACAGTGGTCATGCACTTTTCTGTAGAAAATATGTCAAGGGTTGTAAATAACTTAGTTATGCTGGTGACACCGTCTTGATAGCAACAGGTCAGAAGTTACTATAGGAAATGACGGATACTGTAAATGTAGAGAGTGGAAAAGTGAGTAACAGCCTCAGTAATTAGTATAGAGGAGCACAGATAAATAGGACAGATTTTAACATATGGCTGTAAATTCTGGACATTGTGCACGTAAGCCCCTGCTTGAGATATGGTTTTACAAACTAATGATGATTCTTCCTTGTCTCTGTATGGGTTCTGGGGCCCCTTTGTCTTGGGGGTGGGGGACACACACACACACACACCCACTGACCCTTAACAAGCATGTCGTAAAAGTTGACTAATTCTAGGTGTTTCTTTCAAAGTCGGAGTGCATCTTCCTGAAAGTTGGGGAACCAATAGTCTGCATACATATCTGTAAAACAGATGTGCATGCAAAACTCAAGTTCTGGAACAAGACCAAAGCCCAGGGGACAAACAGTCAGTCAGAATGTTATGCTGGAGTTTACAGCCGGTGAATACTAAGAAGAAGAAAGAAGACAGGTGGGGCTGGAAATTGCATGATGTAGAGAAGCCTGATTGTTCATGCCTGTTGACAAGATGCAGAGTGAATAAGTTAGCAGTTTTTGTCTTCAAGCATTATTTCAAAATCTCACGTTCCTCCTTTGAAATCTGTCAGTAATTTTTGTTTCCTTCTTCAGGGAAAAAGTACACTTATGTAATTGAAGGAATCCCGTCCGCATGGGGCTGGATCTACGGTGCTTGTTGTGAATAATAATTTTCTGATGTGACCTGTGCACTTTATCAAGACCAGCATTCTAGTGTACAGGTTTCAGGAAGTGTTTTCCTGATGTTTTATATCGCTTTTGGAATATTGTATTGAGACAGCTTTTTTTGTGTGTGTGTGTGTGCCCATGATGGACATCACAAGATGGGGATTATGTATTCAGCTGAGGCAACATAGAATAATCATAGCAAGACTGGATATTGCCAATATTATAAATGTGCTCTATTTTCAACACTTTCTTCAGCATTCCGAACCCTTGAGGTTCATTGCTGCAAATATCACCATTCTCCTTTCATCTCTGTGATTAGCCTTCTTCTTTATCCTCTGCAAGTCTTTATGTGTCTGCCTATATATATATATAATTACATTTTTTTAATGTGGTCTCAAGTGCAGATGATTGTAAATCGCTGAGAAGGTGTATAATATCCTATTATTGCCACTTATAAATTTGAAGACATTAATTTGTTTTAAAAACTAAAATTCATCATCTTCCATTTTTCTGCCATTAAATGTTGCGAGGAGAAACAATTTATAGTCCAGAGCTCAGCAGATAGTGCTGTTGTCATTCTTTGTCAATGAACAATGTCTTTAATGTCATTTGTCCATATTCTTCTTCATGCAAGCTCTTTTACATGTAGCACTTGCATTTTGGTAATTGTGGCTGCATTCCTGCAAGATGACCAAATCATTGGAGCCTGAATTTGTGGCCAGGTGTTGTGTCCCCCAGTCTTTCTGATGCTATCAGTTCTCACTCAGTCTCAGATGATTGCCTTATGTTTTAAATATATATAAGATGCCCCTTCAGGTATAAGTATATAGACACATTTTGATCATGTGAGTTGACTGAGGGTCTTTGTTTCATTGAAATATTAAAGGACCAAATTGGGGGGGGGGGGGGGTGTTGACAGCTGTGCAAATGGGAGGTTATTAAAAATTTTCACTTTTGAAAATATATCTGAAAACATTTCTCATTTTTGATGCTGCCATGTTTTAATATTAATCTGAAAATACATATCATGAAGGAATTTTTCACGTTTGTATGAAGTCATATACATGCTAAATTATTTCTTGTTGACTATATGTCTTTGTGTACCCAGAAGTTACTAATTCCTACCTAGCTGTTTTGTATTTGATTGTGTATTTAAAAGCATCTAAAAACTGTAAAATTTTCATGTTTGGATGTGTCTATGAAAACACACAAATAAACTGTCCAGGTTTGATTGTGTATCCGAAAACACACATCCCAAAAAAAGTGGTAATTTCATGTTTGAGTGTATACTGGATGTCCCATAAGTTTCCGTACATAGGAACAATAAATGTGTAACCAGTGTCATTACAAGAAGCATTACTCCAGCAACATTTTTCTGCTCCTGAAGAACGCATGTAAGCACAGCTGGAGTTATGCTGGAGATAGCAACAGGTCAGAAGTTACTGTATACAAATTGAGACAATTGAGATACGTTTATTGTTCCTAGATACAGACACTTATGGACAGCCGGTATAAAAAGTCACACAAGCACACAGTTTCAGGTTTGGTTTTATATCTCAAAACATTTCAAGCCACAAGTAACTATTTCATGTTTGAATATATCTATGAAAACACGCAAACGCACGGTTTGATGTTTGACTGTGTATCTTAAAACACATCTCAGAAAAGTGGTAATTTCATGTTTGAATATGTATATATAAAATCACAGAAATACACAGTTTCACGTTCGATTGTATATCTTAAAACACATCTCGAGCCATGAGTAACTATTTCATATTTGAATGTATGTCTGAAAACGCACAAACTATTTCAGGTTCAGTTTTATATCTTACAACACACCTCAAGCCTTAAGGAACAACTCCACATTTGAATATATTTCTGAAAACACAAAAAGAGACAGATGATTGATTTGTATTGTTATGTTAGAATGCTCGTACATCTAAATTCTTGTGAAGCAGCTGAATGTGGGGTTGATGGTTACTCCACATATCATATATAGTCTCCAAGGGAAAAGGGGGGGGGGGAATAGACCCCACCCCCAACAAGCATGTCATAGGAAGTGACTAATTATTGGGTATTTTGTTCAAAGTTGGAGTGCATTAGCCTGCGAAGTGAGGAACCAATAGTCTGCATACACCCATGCCAGATCTGTAAAATTGATGTGCACACATACACATTTAGTTAATTAATATGGTATCTCACACTCTTCTCTTCCATATTTTGTGCCACCTACAACAGAAATCTGATTCATTAATATTGCAGATTGCAGTACACTTAGCTAATTATTATATATGAGACTCATTAATACAGTACATCACTTTGTGCCCCATTCTGTGGTGGGAGGGGGGAGGGGGGAGGTGAGAGAATAGACCTACTGCCATAGATCCTAACAAGCATGTCTTACAAGGCAGCTAATTATAGTTTTGTTAAAATTATATGCAATGGGCCAAAAGATGCAGGTATCGCAGCCTAGCTTGTAAACCACAACACAGTGTGCCAGCTTCCTTTTTAAGGCGAATGAGGAAGAAGAAGAAGACAGTTCATTAATCTGGTATACCACCCTGCTCGATGATACTGTATATTAAGCTCAACTATTGTATATCACAAGCAACATCACACTGCACTCATTATATTTGCTATCACTCAGCTTGTGAATATTGTATCCTCAAACTCGTCATTCATTATGTATTACACTGAACAGTCAGCTCACTTTTAACGCCAAATTCATCGTTATGTACCACGTCAAACATCACACTCAACTCAATCATATTCGATGTAAGCTCATTGATGGGTGATGTCTTTTCAAGCAATTTAGGAAAGTTTCAGGAGCTCTCATTTCTAGTAACTGCCGCTGTTATTATTTTGAAAGATGCTGTGAAAAGATATCAGACCAAACGAGTAGAACTAGTCCACTTCACGTCATCAAATGAATTTTGCAGCCAGAAAGCCTTCATCAGCATAGGATAATGAACAGGCAGCGATAAAATAACAAGCAGGAATACTTATATCCCTTAACAGGGGTCTCCCAGAAATATCCATGACAAGGCTGGACAGAAGAAACTCAAGTCACATGTCAGTTTGTGTTATTTGGGAAGAGTTGGGGGGGGGGGGGGTCATGTGCTGGCATTTACACCTCTTGATGGGACAGGGATTATTGCAATACTCTTGTGTTCCACAAGAATCTCAATCTTGCACTACTGCCATTGTTATTGTCCAATTTGTAATGGATCTCTGACACGTAAGCTCAGATTTGTAGTAGATCTCTGACACGTAAGCTCATATTTGTAGTAGATCTTTGACACGTAAGCTCAGATTTGTAATGGATCTTTGACACATAAGCTCAGATTTGTGATAGTTTTTTGACACGTAAGCTCAGATTTGTAATAAATCTTTGACACGTTTCTGTCTTGTTTTGGTAGAGTACCATAAAGTAAATTGAAGGATCCCTTTAGCACACCATCAGGTATATTGGGCTACTAGACCTATATTTTATAGACACTTGGTGGATGGTGTCATCACGCTTTACTTCCTAGGACTTTACCTGGTACCCATTTAATGCTGGGTCGACCTGGGAGTTGAGGTTATTTTTTTTTTTTAAGGTCCAGCTCCATTTAGATTCGAACCCATGACCTTTGGATCCATAGGCGAGCTTGTAGCTGCTATACCATACGGCTCCCTAGGGTACCTTAACAGACTGATGTTTATCTCCTCATGTAACCCCTTCTTGACAAGTAAAAAGTTAAGGAGCTTTCTCTTCCTGCTGTTGGCTTATCAGGCCTGTTGTGATAGACCCATATTTGTAAAGACAGATTACTACTGATGGGGTGGCCGGCCACCTTTACTTTCCTGAACATTTCGTGGCACACATTAAGGTTTGATCGACCTGGGCGGTTTAAGTCAAGCATACAAATCTGCCTTGGAGTAGATTCAGACCCAAGACCTTCAAGACAGTTTCTGGCCATAGCACTACAGCAGCTTTCTCTTTCTTGTTATAGACAGGCTTTTCTCTAGGCTTGCTTGTCTTCCAGTTTTACTAACACAATGGTGTTTATACAACTGTATGATGGTCATGTCTGTTTATCTGGAAGAACTAATAATGTGTGTGTGTGTGTGACTTCTATCAGTTTTCTTTCATTTGTGTATTTCTGAAGACTTCTGTAAATGTTTGTTTTTTGTTGACAAAGGGCTGGTTGTGGATTACTTGATGTGCTTTACTCTGTTGGGAAATGAATTTCAGACAAAAGGCGGAGTCAACATAAGTTTCTTTCATGATGAGCTGGCTTATCCCTTTTTAGTATACATTTTGCTTATATTTGTGTTACACATAAAAACAAAATTTTTTGGGTTGTTTTTTTTTATAGCTAATTCCAGCTACATTTCTGGCTCTGAGGATGGTCAAAGGATTTTGCGCTTTAGTACGGAGTCCAGACGCATATAACGTAACCCTTGCCCCCTTAGGGTCGTGGAGGTGTATCGATGGAAGCACTGGCACAAAAACCCTGCCATCTTTCTCTGTCTTCCGCTTGATGAATAAGTGTATGAAAACTTAGTCCTGTCCATTTCTTGATGTTGTCATTCCAGGTTCTTCTTTGCCTTTCTCTTTTACGACTAACCCACAATGTTCCTTGAAGTACGGTCTTTGCACTCGAATCATGTCTCACCACATGCCTGAACTAAGCTAGCTTGCAATGTTTCACCACCGGCAAGAGAGGCTCTTGAGGTCCGGCAAATTTGTCTTTTTGTGTGTCTTTGACATATTTGTGAGTTTTTTATTCTAAGTAACTAATTTGTAAAATGTGTCTGTAAAATTTACATTATAAAGCCTGAATCGTCATGTCTGTCCATTTACATCTGTATAAGAAAATAGACAATACCAGTGATTTGTATAACTTGACCTTAACTGTGACAATGATTTTGCTCTTCCACATCGTGTTTATTTGCGGCAACGTGGCTATTGCCATATCAAGCCTTGTCTTGATCTCTTTGGTACAGCTGCCATCGTTACGTATGTGTGAGCTGAAAAGGTTTCAACTTCTTCTAGGTTTCTCCCGTTTATCTGTATGTTGGTGGTTAATTGATTATTGTGGCTATTTACTAGAATCTTGCTTTTCCCTGCATTAATTTCCATGCAATATTTACCACAGACTGATTCTAATTTTGTAGTGAGTTCTGCTCCGGAACCAGCCATAAGATCAGTGTCTGCAAAACAGAACTTACATAGTGGTCTTCCACTAGTGGCATACCAGATGCATATCTGAAAATGGGTTGTTTTTACGTTATCACAAAAGATGTTATTGCACACTGGCATTCCAGAAGTTGTTTATAATTAACCTGTATCTTAATTTGAAAATCAGCATAGACATGCTTCACCAGGCTTGACTACCAGGTCAGGTAATCGTGTTAGCATCAGCTCTGTCCATGTTTCTTTCCACATGCAGTCAGTTCTCTCATTCATCAACTTCTCTGGCATGCCCAGGTGTGTAGATCCAGGTAAAGGAGGTTAAACATGACATCTATATGCTGTCTAACAATTCAGAGCGTAAACTCCATGTTGCCATTTTTCTGAAATTTGTGTGAGCTTTAGTCGTTGCTGGGTGTTTGCTTCTCAAGGTGACCCACTTCTCTTATCTGTTCTCTGCCTTCTTCCTCGTGCCCATGGAAAAAAATAAGAGTCCACAAAACCTTTCTGGAGCCACAGCTTGATAGTTTTGGGAAAATATGTTTTTCAATATGGAATTTCAATACATTGTCTCATATCATGTAATTTCTGTGTAAATTATAAGCAAACTGTATTTCAAGAGTTTGCTAGTTTCTTAGATGTGTATACTGTGTACAGTTGACTTTGTTATGTGGCGTCCTTGTCTCATGTTAGACTACACGTTTGTAATTTACATATAAATATTGTAATGTTCTGTCTCAGAGTAGACTAAACATTTGTATTTTACATGTAAATATGACAGTGGTAGACTAAACGTTTGTATTTTACATGTAAATATGACAGTGTCTCATAGTAGACTAAACATTTGTAATTTACATATAAATATGAAAGTGTCATGCCTGATACGTTAAAAAATGTGTAATTTACATGAAATTACGTTTATGTTGCTACTCCAGCTCTTTTCCTGAGTGTTATACACATGTTGGTTTGTGGGTGAATATTGATGGATTGGTGTTTAGTCATTTGGATATATTTGCCTCTTGATTTGTAATTTTGTTTGTAGCATCACGTTTACTACTTTATTCTCATTTTCTCAAATAATAATTGTACTTTTTGCTTATCATTCATTTAAATATTAGTTTGACTATTTTAATCATAATTAATTTTATGAGCATTAGTTATTATTATTGTTATTATTGTTATTATTATTAATAATAATTGTTTAAATATCAATTATACTACTCTATTCAACAATTGTGTAAATATGTTTTACTACTATATTCTTATTGTTTAAATATTAGTTATACTACTTTATTCCTATTGTTAAAATATTAGTTTTTCCACTTTATTCATATTAATGAACATAAAACTATCATTCAAGCCATTTGAGAAGCATAAGGCTAAAACAGAAAACCATGACACCGGGCTACAACCCAGTAACAGTGTGATGATAGTAGATGAAAAGAATATTAGCTACTTTATTCTTATCAATTGTTTCAATATTATTGATACTAATGCATTCATATTTTTTGTTCATTTATTCTTATTACTACTTTATTCTCATTAATTGTTTAAACATAAGTTATGCTACTTTATTTTTTTTTTATTGATTGTTTAAATATTTGTTTTACCGCTTTATTCTCAATAATTGTGTAAATACATTAGCTATACTGCCAACTTCGTCCCCCACATCCGGCTAGGTCTCTGGGATCTGCCGTATTAGGTGACTTGAGGGAAGAATCTTCATTGTTAAATGTTGACTTCAGGGAAACTTGACAAATATAGTCTTGATGGTGTTGTTTACCTTATTGAAAATTGATGTATAGATTTGATGATGTGTAAAATAAAAAAAATGATGTCATAATGATGATGTTGAAGTTTACCTTACTGAAAATTATAATTCACATGTTTGAGATGTTTAAATTGGGTTGGTAAAAGATGTTTACAGTTCTTGATGCACTGGGACAGGTTGACATAGAGCAGATTGCTTTAAGTGGTCCACACTGTAGTCTTTAGGGTCTGGAAACTTGACTGAAGGAGACAGATTGGCTTAGAGTTAGCTGCTCTTGTACAAAGCTGAGGGAGCATTGACATATAGAGACTTGATGGTCTGTAAACTTGACCTAAAGAAAAGTGTATATGTATTGAGTCTTGATGTTTGGGTCAAATTAACATGTGTAGTCTTGATAATTTGAAAACCTGACTTATGGAAGTAGACATGTTTTGATGATACCTTGTAAAGTTAAATTTAGAGACAATTAACATATATATTCTTGATTATTTGGTGAACTCGCTGAGTGGGAAACATTACCAAATGTTACAATATTGTGTACAGCTGAGGAAAAAAACTAATAAATAAGTCTTGATTTGTAAGCTTGATTTAAGACTGTCTGTTAGCATAGTCTCATTATTTGTAACTTGTGTGTTGAACTGAGCAATGGCAGTGACTCATAGTTAGGGAATTCCCTTATAAATCCTTTAAAAAAAAAACCTTTCACACAGGTCACCAAAGAAAATCATAACAGTTCTATTTATGTACCAAAACAGTAATGCATTCTTTACAGAATACTGGGAGTCATCAGTTTACACGAATGCAGCAGAGAATTAACTGGGTCACATCTCGGTGTCTAAATTTTAAAAAAATATGGCTCATTTCTGACCTTGTCGCAGGTTAACACTGTGATCAATGGACAAATTATTACATCACAGTTTCTATGAATAAAGCCATTTTTCACTGGAAAACCCACTCTTAATGCTTTTTTTTTAAAGTAAATGTAGTAATTACTGACCCTTCTGTATGCAGAGTCAAAAGGTATACCAGTGTGCTAGGCATCTCATGAACAGGCCATTATAGTCACATTGGAAAGGTGACACTTTCAGGGAATTGGACCCAGTCGGAGGGGTCGATTGTGCAACTTCTCAGGGCTACATGGTTAGAGACCTTATCTACATCTGATAGCGAGTTGGGTACGAGGCGCTAGTCTAATTATTTGTTTAATACATCACAAATACTGCAGTTGTGCTACGGACAGGCATAATGCATTTACATCACTCAGAGGAACAGTGACAAATAATAATTTTAGGCTTGGCTGAGAGAGCCCAGCAGAGATGAAAATAATTTCTGAGCATTTATGTATGACTGTTGTCAGTGGCTGAGTACACAGCAACTTTTGCTGCCACAGATGGGCACATTTCTGATCTGTTTTACATTGTTTTGATATTGTTTGTTTCGTTATGTTGAATTCAGCTGGTAGTGAACTGTTGAATGAGATTATGATGTGAGGCAAATATAATATTCTGGGCAAATATAATACTCTTATGTGAGAACTTTTGTGAGCAGGGAGAAGTGGAGGGCACACATTCCAGAGGAAGACAGTGATTTAGATGCGGTGATATGATATAGAAGACATGTTTGATCATGGTAAGAGGCAAAGTCTATGGGAGGTCTTTCTACAGATGAACTGCTTGGTGAAAATTTGCCACTTGATCTGATTTGTGTGATGCCCATGTCATATTTTAGTTGATGTAATTTTCCTGTAAAATAAATTTCTAAAGTTTGTTTTTAATTTGGTTGATTTTATTTGTGTTTGAGTCTCCTTTTTTTTTTGGTTACTTGTCTGTGAAAATGCCAAACGTGTTTGTTATTATTTAACTTAATTTTATGATTTTCCTGCCGTGCCTTCACCAGCAGTTTAAAAAATAAAAAATGTTACTGCCTCTTTGAACACTGTTTAGGACCGTGAGAGGATCAACTTCAGTGCACTGAGTGTTATCCATGTGGCTCCCTCTCCGATTGCAGAATGGCTAGATGTCTGCCAAAAGCGTCACACAAAGCACAAACTCCGTAGCTTTAGTGACAATCCCCAGGAATTTTTGTAAAAATTGCACTTGTGAACCAAATGGCGCAACCATTAAAAAAAAAACCACTTCACCATGGAGACCCCCAGACTAATGAAAACAACTGACACAATACAGGCGGGACAGAGGTTGACAAAGTCTTTAGATTGTTGAGTTGAGTTAAGACTTGACATCACAGCACTTGGGGCATTCCCATGCATGCTCCATCCTCATCTTCAGCGGCCAGCGCAGAGTTCCAATACTGATGGTACCAGTCACAATCTGGTTATATGTCCGTCTTGCCGGACCTCTGAGTGTAGTGAGCTGGCCAGACACTTTGGTTACACCCAGGTGGCTCATTCCCTCCAGGCTAATTGTTGTCAGTATCTGCTGTATGCCACTTAGTGAAGCAGTTGAACAGATGATAGGTAGCCGAACCAGGGCAGACTTGTTTGTTTGACATGCTGTGATGTCAACTCTTAGGCTAGATTTCATGTTGTTACTGCCAGCATCGTTGGGTCATTCTCACATGGTAACCAAACCATTTCAGTCCTTGTTTCTCAGTTAATGTAACAATGGATGTTGTTCAATCAGTTCTTTCTATCTCTTTGTCTCTCTCTTGACTTTTGATTTGTTGTTGCTATACTGGGATGTACAGTGAAATCCATTCCATGAATTGCTGTCTGCTCACAGTGACACAGAAAAGAACGGGGCAAGCACAGTCAGGGTATGTGCTGTAATTTGTTAGCATTAACTATAACCATACTAATTAACAATGGAAAAGAGCAGCCAAAAGTGAAGATCACAGTAAACGGAGAGCTATTAGAAGAAGTAACAAGTTTTTCCTATCTAGGAGACTTAGTAACAGATGATGAAAGAAGCGAAACAGAAAAAAAAGCATAGGAATGGCTAAAACTGTCTTCAGTAAGATGCGCAAGATAAACAATGCACTAAAGGATTAATACAGTTAAATGTTGTGTATACTCGGTCCTGCATATGGTGCAGAAACTTGGACAATGAACACGCAACTAGAAAATCGAATCATATACAGAATAATAGGTCATATTTCATGGAAACAAAAACAATGCAAAAGTTCTGAGGGGACTACAAATTGAAAGAATTGAGAATTGCTGAAAGAAATGAAGAGACAACCGGAATACTTTAGCCACTTTAAAAGACAACACTCTTTTGGAGACCATACTGGAGGGAAAGGTCAAAGGCAGGAGAGCAAGAGGTAGGCAGTGATACAAGTGGGAGGAAAATATCAAGAGTAGGATGGGCAGTAGTCTGAGAAAGTGTACAACCAGGGCAGGAGACAGAGCCTGTTGGAGATCCATTGCAGCCAACCTTCACCTAACTGATTGGAGACCATACGGGAGAGAAAGGTCGTCGTCAGCACAAAACGCAAGCAGAAATGGAGGAAAATTTGTCACTGTCGGCATCCCTGATTAGGTGTTGCGAACTTCATAACTCTAAAGTGCCCAGTTTGATTCCAGCTGCAGGTGATTTGGCAGCACACTGCTTTGCATTGGTTTTGGCATTGGTATCGAGAACTGACCAATCAGAAAGCAATGACAAACTAAACCTAAAATTGCCTTATGAAACTAAATAATTAAAAAGTACTGGCTTTGGTTCCCTAACTACCTGTAAAAAGATATTTACCATTTGGAAGATCCTTAGAATTAATAGCTAGACTGGGGACCTAGTCTATGGGTAGACCTTACTGTAGAGAGATGCCCCAAGTCTAGTGGTAGAATACTTGTCTACTGTCAGATGCCCTAAGTCTAGTGGTAGAATACTCGCCTGCTCTCAGATGCCCTAAGTCTAGTGGTAGAATACTCGCCTGCTGTCAGATGCCCTAAGTCTAGTGGTAGAATACTCACCTGCTCTCAGATGCCCTAAGTCTAGTGGTAGAATACTCACCTACTCTCAGACGCCCTAAGTCTAGTGGTAGAATACTCGCCTGCTCTCAGACGCCCTAAGTCTAGTGGTAGAATACTCACCTACTCTCAGACGCCCTAAGTCTAGTGGTAGAATACTCACCTACTCTCAGACACCCTAAGTCTAGTGGTAAAATACTCGCCTGCTCTCAGACGCCCTAAGTCTAGTGGTAGAATACTCACCTACTCTCAGACGCCCTAAGTCTAGTGGTAGAATACTCACCTACTCTCAGACGCCCTAAGTCTAGTGGTAGAATACTCGCCTGCTCTCCGACGCCCTAAGTCTAGTGGTAGAATACTTGTCTACTGTCAGATGCCCTAAGTCTAGTGGTAGAATACTCGCCTGCTCTCAGATGCCCTAAGTCTAGTGGTAGAATACTCGCCTGCTCTCAGACGCCCTAAGTCTAGTGGTAGAATACTCGCCTGCTGTCAGATGCCCTATGTCTAGTGGTAGAATACTCGCCTGCTCTCAGATCCCCTAAGTCTAGTGGTAGAATACTCGCCTGCTCTCAGACGCCCTAAGTCTAGTGGTAGAATACTCGCCTGCTGTCAGATGCCCTATGTCTAGTGGTAGAATACTCGCCTGCTCTCAGACGCCCTAAGTCTAGTGGTAGAATACTCGCCTGCTCTCAGATGCCCTAAGTCTAGTGGTAGAATACTCGCCTGCTCTCAGACGCCCTAAGTCTAGTGGTAGAATACTCGCCTGCTCTCAGATGCCCTAAGTCTAGTGGTAGAATACTCGCCTGCTCTCAGACGCCCTAAGTCTAGTGGTAGAATACTCACCTGCTCTCAGATGCCCAATGTCTAGTGGTAGAATACTCACCTGCTCTCAGATGCCCTAAGTCTAGTGGTAGAATACTCACCTGCTCTCAGATGCCCTAAGTCTAGTGGTAGAATACTCACCTGCTCTGAGATGCCCTATGTCTAGTGGTAAAATACTCTCCTGCTCTTAGATGCCCTATGTCTAGTGGTAAAATACTCTCCTGCTCTTAGATGCCCGAAGTCTAGTGGTAAAATACTCTCCTGCTCTTAGATGCCCTGTCTAGTGGTAAAATATTCTCCTGCTCTCAGATGCCCTAAGTCTAGTGGTAGAATACTTTGCTGTCAGGTGCCCTAAGTCTAGTGGTAAAATACTTGACTGCTCTCAGATGCCTTAAAGGCCGAGCTATACAACTAAGTTTATTCAGGGGGCCAACAAATGTGATACTGGTCATTTCAGATAATGTTATTATTGCTTGTTTAGGCTATGCTGGGGTGATACTCCTCTGCAAAGTCACTGACATCTTTCCCTGGCTCTGTCTCAAGAGAGGTACACAAAGATAGTGTGGGAGGTGGTTTTATGACTAATTTTGACTCATACAAGTTCAAATTTCAAAGGTCATAAATGAAGCAAAAGTTTTCGCATCTAAAAGGACATACACCAAGTTAAACTTGTATCAAAGCATACATATACTAAAGTACCACTGTATATTTTGATTACAGACAGAATACCACATGAAACGTTTCTCATTTATGTATTTCAGATATGAAAGCCTCCATGGATTTTATAAAGGCCTGTGGCCGAACCTAATCAGAGTCACCCCAGCTTGTGCCATCACATTCCTCATCTACGAGACAATTATCACCATGCTGACGCCACCAAGGCCCATATCATAGAGCAGTCGCCAGAAAGGATGACATCAAAAGGAGACAGTGCATGTCTGGCAAGCTTTAGGTTTCTGCTAGCTACCCAGATACCTCTACATGATAATTAATAATCAAAAGTTGACAGAAAATGGGCTGAGATGTCTGTTAGATCAGGTGCAGCAAGTTTTCACAAAAACCACTGTCTCTCTCTGACTCTGTCATGCTCACCTCTGTTTGTTTTTGTTTTATACTTTTCCAGACATTCTGGGTACCCAATCCAGTACCTGGACATCATAAAAAGAGAGAGAGAGGGGGGGGGGGGGGGTGTTTACATTAGCAGCAAATTGGTGATTTAAAGAACCAGATTGTGACCGGTACCATCAGTACTGGAACTGTGCCGGCTGCTGAAGATAAGGACGGAGCACACATGGGAATGACCCGAGTGCTGTGATTTCAATTCTGGACTCAACTCAGGTGGTTTAATGGCACAATCTTTAATGGAATAGAATGCAGTATTTTAGGCTTCTTTGATGGAAAAGAGTTTGGTATTTTAGTTTTTTTTTTAAGAGCCTTGTTTAGCAGATCAAATAATTTATGGTAATCGCCTCGTTCTGTGGAACAAAGTTATTTTAATAATGTTTCATGAAATAAAGTATGGCATTTAGCCATCTTTTATGGAACAGAGTATGTTTTTGTAGGGTCCTGTTTAATGGGTAGATGTATTTTAGAGTCAGTATGAAATGTCTATTTACTGCAACCCACAGGGTATGAGTAAAAAACTGACCAAAATACACACATAGAAACTGGCAGAGGTTTGGGGTTTTGAACAACGATCAACATTATGGCACACAGGTGTAACCCATAAGTGCTCAGTTTTTTTCTTATAACTCAAGTCTGAGTCCGAAGAAGCTCAGCACAGTGCATAGGCTCTGTAGCACCGGTGAGGATCCTGAAATACTTTGAGTAGATTTTTAACTCTAAATTTTGCCTGGGCAGCACCGTTAGGATACTCTTTTAGATTTCCAACTGCCAAGGGATTTTTTACGTGCACAACAATGCGCAGAACCAGGCATATAAATATATTAATAGGAGGAAGAGGTGAGAGCTCCATGAGAATTGGTAATCACAAACAGATCAGACAGATGGGCACAGTAACATCTTCCCAAACGAAACTTTGTTCTAGCCTTTTCGGGTGCTAATGTAAGATCACAAGAACACCAGCATAAATCAAGTAATAAATAAAAGAACAGCACAAGGTAAATATCTTAAATCAACTTATTAAAATACAGCTCAAGATAAACAGCACATGTAATCACCTGAAAAAAATAGTATGCATAAATCGAATAATAAATGTAAGAACACAAGAGAAACAGTAAAAAATAAGTACTTCAGATTAACAGCATACATTTAGTGAAAAAACAACAACAAAAAACAGAAAAATAACACTGATAAGGTTAGACCAACACAAGAACATGAGTTTATTCCTGAATGGAGAAAATAAATGCCTATAGTAATATTGGTATATACAATATAGTACATTTCTGTATTTATCCCCTAATTGCTCAAATTCATCCGGGCACAGAGTGTTGACAGGTGTGGCTGTAGACATGCAACTGGGGCATCCAAGATTTGGTGGTGGTGTTGTTGCATACACACAAGCTGTGACTTGATAGACAAGCCGTGGATATATTCAGGGCATAATCTGCACAAGCGAGGCAGTCTGGGAACAGCTGTCTGCACATAAAGCAACAACACGGGCAGACTTGTCTGTACGTTGTCAATAGTAGAGGTTACAACTTCACTAGCCACCCTCCAACTGTTCCGCTTCTGTGCCAGTGGAAATCAAACAAAATATCCCTCATTTCTCCATTAAAAAAAAAACTATTAAAAACAAAACCAGTTAAAAAAAAAACCCATATCAGTCTCAGTATAATCCTAAAGTGCACACAGGCAATGTAAATATGTGTTGCAGCCATCAGATGTGCCAACACTGTCTCCCACCAGAATTGCAACTCACTGCTGACGCAAGCATTCAATCACGAAAGCCGGCACTGCGCAGGCAATCAAATCAGCACAGTTGCCCGCACACATAAAGGCAATCCTGGTACAACTGAATGCATATACAAATGAATATGTGCACTGTTGCCTATATGTACCAATTTTTTTTTGTATGTATTACAAAATGAACACCAACAATGGGTGGCTTTTATGTGAATGACAACCTCAAACATTGATTTTTTTTTCCACAGCACTAGCAAAACAGTTGTTTGCACAGCTCTTACATAACCACATTCTCCAGAGCCCCAATAAAATATGGCTTCCCCACACAGAGTCAGATTACCTAAAACTCCCCTTGTCTTGCTTGCTTAAAAACAAGAAAAAATAAAAATTGCTGCCTTCATACGTGAAAAATCTTACACGGAGTTCGTGTTTTCTTTGTGTTATGTACAATAATTATAGTAATCAGTCATAATAATAATAAAAAAAAAAGCTGTTGGCTTGACAATCTGACAATAAATCTGCTTACAGTCAGGGGCAGCTCAGTCTAAAGGTTTAAGGTTTCAACCTGTATCAGGGAAGATTTAAAAAAAAAAAGAATAGACTTACGCCCCTAAGTCTCACCCCCTCTCTTCCCCTCCCCCCAAACAAAAATTTATTTAAAAAAGAACCCAGACCAAAGTGGATACCAGAAAATGATCTGGGGATTAAGGGCAGCTAGGATCATGCTGACCACAACACCCATCTGGTACTGACCACATCTCCCATCTGGTACTGACCACAACACCCATCTGGTACTGACCACATCTCCCATCTGGTACTGACCACAACACCCATCTGGTACTGACCACAACACCCATCTGGTACTGACCACATCACCCATCTGGTACTGACCACAACACCCATCTGGTACCACAACACCCATCTGGTACTGACCACAACACCCATCAGGTACTGACCACAACACCCATCAGGTACTGACCACAACACCCATCGGGTACTGACCACATCACCCATCTGGTACTGACCACAACACCCATCTGGTACTGACCACATCACCCATCTGGTACTGACCACAACACCCATTGGGTACTGACCACATCGCCCATCTGGTACTGACCACAACACCCATATGGTACTGACCACATCACCCATCTGGTACTGACCACAACACCCATCTGGTACTGACCGGTGTATAAAAAAGGATGGGGGCTAGCACCATATGCCCAGTAGTGTGTAAAGAACTCTGGTTCTGTGTGTAGTTTGTTTGACAACTGTGTCCACTCCCCACACAAGATAACAGAGACCAACACTGGTATATAAAACACCTGAATGGGAGTAGACCACAAGCACTCATCAGTGACCGGTCGCCTATTGGCTGGCTAGTTGGAAAAGTATTTGGGTCTATCTTCTTTGATCGCATCAACACCGCAGGAGTCCTTTTCAGGGCTCTTGGTGGCGTGCAGTGCTAAGCCATTTTCTATGGCTAGTCTCAATTATAAGTCCTGGGAAAGGACAGCCGGTGTAATGCTGACCACATTACCCACCGAGTGCTGATGGTCTGTAAAAGTATGGGCACTCTTCCCATATGCCCGATACGCCTAAAGGCATGGAGAGGGATCTTTACTTTTTATTTTTTTTATTTTTTACTCAATTATAACCTAAAGCTCCCCCTTCAGGAATACTGGCTGAACGTGTTAATTTTTTCTTCCAGCAAAGCACCTAGATCAGAAAGCTGCGGAAAGATTATATATAACTGATGAAGGTCATGGGGTCACCAGATATATACTCTAATTTTTTTTAATAAAAAGGATTTTTGTGTGGGAATTTTAAGGGTTCATGACCCATTTTTTTCTTTGGCTCTGCTGGCAAATGTGGCCGGTAAGCTGGACTGCTTCGGCCGGCTTAGCGGGGCTTAGTGGGAGTTATGTCCCTTCGCCAAACTCAAAACAAGTCGCGGAAAAAGTCACGAATCAAATGACATACTTACCTATCATCATCCGGGTGCGTGTAGGGCTGCGTAGGGTTGCGTCTAGGGTTACCTATCATCATACGGTTGCGCGTAGGGTGTCTATCATCATCATACGGTTGCGTGTAGGGATGCGTAGGGTGTCTATCATCATCATCATCATACGGTTGCGTGTAGGGTTTGGGTTAGCAGTAGGGTTAGGGGTGTCGGTTAGGGGTAGGGTTAGGGTTAGGGGTAGGGTTAGGGGTTAGGGGTAGGGGTAGGGTTAGGGTTAGATGATGTGAAAATATTCACGTAGGAGGTGGAAATACTGGCCGACAATCTGATGCTTGTGGGAGTGGCGCCACTGGAATTGTGCCAAATATGACGGCAATAGCGCGCGGCTGATGCCCAATCGGTGGCGAATTGTCCGTGTCAGTAGCATCCACCGTCTGTCGACTGTTTGGGCGTGCATGCGACTGTGCGCGATTGTAGGGAACTACGGCGTCACAATAGTCACATCTAACGCTACACCTAACCCTAAACCTAACCGCTAACCCTACCCCTCATTTTTCTTACGCAAACAACCAACCCTACAGCCCTACACGCAACCGTGGACGATGATAGACACCCTACGCAACCCTACACGCACCCGGATGATGATAGGTAAGTATGCCGTTTGATTCGTGACTTTTTCTGCGACTTGTTTTGAGTTTGGCCAAGGGACATAACTCCCACTAAGCCCCGCTAAGCCGGCCGAAGCAGTCCAGCTTACCGGCCAAATTTGCCAGTAGAGCCTTTTCTTTTCTTTTCAAAGCATTCGCTGGGCCAAAGGTTAAGTAATAAATGTGAGGTCTGGGAAGTGAAAACAATAGCCCTGTGGAACTGGGAGTCATTACTGGGATAGAATGAGTAGTGTAATAACCAGAAAGCTCATATGTGGGAGAGCATGTACATTTTGGAGGAGCAGATGGATCACCATAGTCTGGTGAGATTGATGCAGGGGAGAGTGACGAGAGGTTCTGGCAAATGCTCGAGGCTCAGAGGAAAGGCAAGACAGATGTTCAATCAGAATGCTACTGGCACCATTAGTATCAGAACTCTTCGCTGGCTGCTGAAGATTGGGATGGAGCACTTATGGGAACGCCTCGAGTGCTGTGATGTCAGTTCTTGAATCAAATCAAATCAATCAAATCAAATCATATGCAGCTAAGAAAAGTGTATCATGTCACTTGAAACCAACAGTACAATGCACTGCTGGGTACTGAACGAATTAAGACTAAGACATATGGTAGTTTGGTTACAGTATAATTATTATTTGCCTTTGTTTGAAAATTTGTGTCAGCAAACCAAAAATCATAGGTGAAGTAACTGCTCCAATATAAATAAATACTTAACAGTTAAAAGTGATACATGAGAACCCTATACAATGAAACCCTCACCGACCTGAAACCTGATCTCATTTTGAAAACAAACATGTCAACAGTGCATGAATGATGAATTGTTTTCAATTCAATAAACCTTCAACATCCTTAACAATAACTAACATTCAAAGCTTTAAAAACACAAAACAATCTGAAACAATCTTCATAGCCACAAAAAAACTCAATACCTGTACATAACTCTTGCCAGTTGTACACTTAGAAAACTTCTTAAAAATCTGCTATCCATTCTTTAAATGGGCAAACGGTTCAGTGTAAGTTATCTCTTTGATGGCATTTTAAAAAAGTCCATGATGTGTTTTTCCACAGATTTCTGACCACTGTACTGTCCTATGTTTTTGTAATTACAGATGTCACTACAGGCAAAAATGCCAAGCTAATGTCTCTCTTGCCACCACATGCCAAGCTGATGTCTCTCTTGTCACCAAATGCCAAGCTGATGTCTCTCTTGTCACCACATGCCATAGCTGATGTCTCTCTTGTAACCACATGGCATAGCTGATGTCTCTCTTGTCACTACATGCCAAGCTGATGTCTCTTGTCACCACATGCCATAGCTGATGTCTCTCTTGTAACCACATGGCATAGCTAATGTCTCTCTTGTCACCACATGCCAAGCTGATGTCTCTCTTGTCACCACATGCCAAGCTGATGACTCTCTTGTCACCACATGCCAAGCTAATGTCTCTCTTGTCACCACATGTCAAGCTGATGTCTCTCTTGTCACCCCATGCCAAGCTGATGACTCTCTTGTCACCATGTGTAAAGCTGATGTCTCTCTTGTCACCACATGCCAAGCTGATGTCCCTTGTCACCACATGCCAAGCTGATGACTCTCTTGTCACCACATGCCAAGCTGATGTCTCTTTTGTCACCACATGTCAAGCTAATGTCTCTCTTGTCACCACATGCCAAGCTGATGACTCTCTTGTCACCACGTGTAAAGCAGATGACTCTCTTGTCACCACATGCCAAGCTGATGACTCTCTTGTCACCACGTGTAAAGTTAATGTCTCTCTTGTCACCACATGCCAAGCTGATGACTCTCTTGTCACCACATGCCAAGCTAATGTCTCTCTTGTCACCACGTGTAAAGCTAATGTCTCTCTTGTCACCACGTGTAAAGCTGATGTCTCTCTTGTCACCACATGCCAAGCTGATGTCTCTTGTCACCACATGCCAAGCTGATGACTCTCTTGTCACTACATGCCAAGCTAATGTCTCTCTTGTCACCACATGCCAAGCTGATGTCTCCCTTGTCACCACATGCCAAGCTGATGTCTCTCTTGTCACCACATGCCAAGCTGATGTCTCTTTTGTCACCACATGCCAAGCTGATGACTCTCTTGTCACCACATGCCAAGCTAATGTCTCTCTTGTCACCACATGTCAAGCTAATGTCTCTCTTGTCACCACATGCCAAGCTGATGACTCTCTTGTCACCACATGCCAAGCTAATGACTCTCTTGTCACCACATGTCAAGCTAATGACTCTCTTGTCACCACATGCCAAGCTAATGTCTCTCTTGTCACCACATGTCAAGCTAATGACTCCTTGTCACCACATGCCAAGCTGATGTCTCTCCTGTCACCACATGTCAAGCTAATGACTCTCTTGTCACCACATGCCAAGCTGATGTCTCTCTTGTCACCACATGTCAAGCTAATGACTCTCTTGTCACCACATGCCAAGCTGATGACTCTCTTGTCACCAAATGCCAAGCTGATGTCTCTCTTGTCACCACATGCCAAGCAGATGACTCTCTTGTCACCACATGCCAAGCTAATGACTCTCTTGTCACCACGCGTAAAGCTAATGACTCTCTTGTCACCACATGCCAAGCTGATGACTCTCTTGTCACCACATGCCAAGCAGATGACTCTCTTGTCACCAAATGCCAAGCGGATGTCTCTCTTGTCACCACATGCCAAGCTGATGACTCTCTTGTCACCACATGCCAAGCTGATGACTCTGTTGTCACCACATGCCAAGCTGATGACTCTCTTGTCACCAAATGCCAAGCTGATGACTCTCTTGTCACCACATGCCAAGCTGATGACTCTGTTGTCACCACATGCCAAGCAGATGTCTCTCTTGTCACCAAATGCCAAGCTGATGTCTCTCTTGTCACCACATGCCAAGCTGATGACTCTCTTGTCACCACATGCCAAGCTGATGACTCTCTTGTCACCACATGCCAAGCTGATGTCTCTCCTGTCACCAAATGCCAAGCTGATAACTCTTTTGTCATCAAATGCCAAGCTAATGACTCTCTTCTCACCACTTACCAAGCTGCTCTCGTCACCAAATGCCAAGCTGATGACTCTCTTGTCACCACATGCCAAGCTGATGACTCTGTTGTCACCACATGCCAAGCTGATGTCTCTCTTGTCACCAAATGCCAAGCTGATGTCTCTCTTGTCACCACATGCCAAGCTGATGACTCTCTTGTCACCACATGCCAAGCTGATGACTCTCTTGTCACCACATGCCAAGCTGATGTCTCTCCTGTCACCAAATGCCAATCTGATGACTTTTTTGTCACCAAATGCCAAGCTAATGACTCTCTTCTCACCACTTACCAAGCTGCTCTCGTCACCAAATGCCAAGCTGATGACTCTCTTGTCACCAAATGCCAAGCTGATGTATCTCATGTCACCACATGCCAAGCTGATGTCTCTCCTGTCACCAAATGCCAAGCTGATGACTCTTTTGTCACCAAATGCCAAGCTAATGACTCTCTTCTCACCACTTACCAAGCTGCTCTCGTCACCAAATGCCAAGCTGATGACTCTCTTGTCACCAAATGCCAAGCTGATGACTCTCTTGTCACCACGTGTAAAGTTAATGTCTCTCTTGTCAGCACATGCCAAGCTGATGACTCTCTTCTCACCACTTACCAAGCTGCTCTCGTCACCAAATGCCAAGCTGATGTCTCTCTTGTCACCAAATGCCAAGCTGATGTCTCTCCTGTCACCAAATGCCAAGCTGATGACTCTTTTGTCACCAAATGACAAGCTAATGACTCTCTTCTCACCACTTACCAAGCTGCTCTCGTCACCAAATGCCAAGCTGATGACTCTCTTGTCACCAAATGCCAAGCTGATGTCTCTCATGTCACCACATGCCAAGCCGATGACTCTCTTGTCACCACATGCCAAGCTGATGTCTCTCTTGTCACCAAATGCCAAGCTGATGACTCTTTTGTCACCACATGCCAAGTTAATGACTCTCTTCTCACCACTTGCCAAGCTGCTCTCGTCACCAAATGCCAAGCTGATGACTCTCTTGTCACCAAATGCCAAGCTGATGTCTCTTGTCACCACATGCCAAGCTGATGTCTCTCTTGTCACCACATGCCAAGCTTATGACTCTCTTGTCACCACATGCCAAGCTGATGACTCTCTTGTCACCACATGCCAAGCTGATGTCTCTCTTGTCACCACATGCCAAGCTGATGTCTCTCTTGTCACCAAATGCCAAGCTGATGACTCTTTTGTCACCAAATGCCAAGCTAATGACTCTCTTCTCACCACTTGCCAAGCTGCTCTCATCACCAAATGCCAAGCTGCTGACTCTCTTCTCACCACATGCCAAGCTGCTGACTCTCGTCACCAAATGCCAAGCTGCTGACTCTCTTCTCACCACTTGCCAAGCTAACATCTTTCTTGGTCTTTCCCGTCTCCAGTTACTGTGTCTGTTGGTGTGGTCTGATTGAAGGACATTATTATTAATTTTCTTCTGCTTCTTTGTCCCCTGTGCAGTGTGACTAAACCACCTGATTCTGACTTTTCTTCTGCTACTGCTAACTGTGTGGTGTGACTAAACCGCATTATTCTGACTTTGTGTCTGCTGTTCATAATCTTGAGGTGTGATTTCAAGTCATTCTCTGCACTCTTCTATCTACTGTTTTGTAAATCTTTTCCATTACTTTACAATCAGGGTTAACGTCACTGATTTGTACTCATTTAGCCAAGTTTATTTTTGCGGTGCAGCATGTATGTTTTTAGGTGTTTTTTTATCTGAAGGATATGTGTATATATTTAGGATTCATGGATGTTCATACGTGCATATGTGTGTGTGTACGCATGCATATTTATGTACAGTAATCATGCATGTGTGTGTGTGTGTGTGTGTTACTTATACAGTATGTTAATGTGTGTATTTGAGAATGCATGCATGACCCATAATCATTCAACCCACCCACATACACAGCATTCAAATGATATTTAACATTAGCTGGGTTCAACATGCCAACTTTAGAATACATAATTACTCTGAGAAAGATGAACAGCAGGAAGAACCTAATGCAAGCCCGTATGCCCGCCCAGTCTGTGAGGTTCAGTAAATTACGTTTGTTTGGCCTCATAACACGAGCCACCGTTTCATTTTGTATCATCGCACCCCCCGCAGTATTCAACATTTTACTGGTCCACAATGGAACATAAAATCCAAGATAAAAATTGTCAGCTGATCAAGCATACCAACAGTTACAGTTGCTTTTTCACACATGAAAATATTACACATGTTGCCCATAAAGTCTGTCTGTAGCTAAAAGTCTGTGCAGTGGAAATTAAAGTGTAGCTGCTTACAAAAACTCTCATAATATACTTTCTTCTTCATCTTCTTTTTTACTGCTTGGGGTGTTGAGGGAGGTATAAGTTTTGCTTCTTGATCTTTTGGACATCTCGGGCATAGACACATTTACAAAGTACGGTGCTGTCTCCACTATGGAGGTTGGCTTGCTTGCTTGTTTTACCGCACCAGGGCATCACACAAGCGATAAACACCTGGTGACACAAAGTGCCACCATGCGGCAAAGTGCCAACAAGTGGATGAGGATCACCCATGCAAAGGTCCCAGAAACCACTTTCAGCCATTAAGGTCACAACTGTGACCCAGCTATATTCAGGGCCCCCGGCAAAAGCCAGGGTAGGGCTTCAAACAATGAAAAATTGCATCCCACAAGGGGATGACAGGAGGGTTGGCTAAAGTGTATCACTGTATAGATAGTATTATGGTGTAGTTTCTCAGATTTACTCTTTCCATATTCTTTTTCTTCTTCACGTTCACCAGCTGGAAACTCTGGAGTAAAGTTCTGGTTGTTCATCCACTTTTGGACTGTAGTCCTGTTCCAGAACCTGAGTGTTGCTTGTGCATCCGTTTTACAAGAGCTGACTCATTTGTATGCAGACTGCTGGTTTCTTGCCTCTCAGGCAGATGCATTCTGACTTCGAAGGAAGCTCCCAGTTAGTTAACTCTTACGACATGCTTTAGGGTAGGCATATTGTTCTTCGTCTACCCTGTGCTCTTTTGCTGTATGCCCCATATGGTATGGCTTCACAAGGCATTCTCTCTAAGTGGGCAAATGATTTCATTTGCTGTTTTCGTATGAAATTTAGAATTGGTTCGTTGTTGACTTGTTCTCTTATGACCTCATTTCTGATTTTCTGGACACTCCTACAGCCCTTCTCAGACATCATGTGATATGCATCAGAGAAATAAATTATGACCCATTTAGCTCTTGTGAGGGTTTCTGGGGCTAACCGTGTTCCTTGGTGTTCTGAAGGTCATAAGGGTGTCTGATAAGTTTTCATACACACACAAAATAAACACTTTAAAAAAAAAATTAAAAAAAAAATTTTTTGTTAAATAATATCTTCTACAAAACTACCATTATTCTGAAAACACATTTTGACTCATGTCCTCCATGGCTGAAGAAGTATAAATAAGGAAAGCTGGAGTTATGTTTGTAATGGCGCTGGCGATATGTTAATTTTTTTCTATGTATGGAAACTTATGGGACACCCTGTTCGATTTTGGACTGTGTTTGGCTTTGTTAGTACTGGTATTTTGGTGATTCCACGGAGCTGTTACTGGAGCTGCTGAGTTGATGCTTTGTGCAATGCTCTTGCTGGTGAGCAGCTGCTCTGCAGATGGAGACTGAGCCATATGGGAAAATACCCTCTTCTCTTGCCTTTAGTTCTGGTGATGCAAGCTGTCATAATGTCTCCTGTACATACATATGTGTGTGTTATGTGGGACTTGGGTACTGTTCATGGGGCTGACCACAAATCTCTACCGTGACTTTGAAGGAAATGTCACTCCTTCAGCATTCTGAGCCTCTGAAGTTGTTTCCTGCAGATACCACCTGCCCTGTTTCATCTCTGTGACTGGCCTTCTCTGTCTAGTTGGCAACTCCCAAGTGTTTGTAGGTGTGCTTGTAGATTACCTCTCCACTGTCCTGTTGGTCTGCATCAGGGTCTACACACATTCAACTTTTTTGTATTTGCAGTTTTTGTGTGTCTGTCTGTTATCTGCCATTCTCTATATGTGCCCCTCAACCACCACAGTCTACTAGCTCCATGATGCCAGTAATTAGTGATGACCTTGTTATATGTTGTGGCATCTAACTTTAGGAACTCTTATGTATATGCAGGTTTTTTGTGTCTGTCTGTTAACTGTCATTCTCTCTATGTGCCCTAACTATTGCAGTTTAAAAGCTCCATGGTGCCCGTAATTAGTGGTGACTTTAACATATGTTCTGGCAACTAACTCTAGGAATGACATTTTTGTATAGTGTTTACTCTTTGCCAGTACAGTTACCATACTGGCACACTAATTGCAATTCTGCTTGTCTTGAAAAAACTGTCTGCCGAGAGCATCACACAGAGTAGAAAGTCTGTAGCTCTGGCAATGACTCCCAGGGATCTCTGTAAAAATTGCACGTCTGAAGTGAACGATGTAGTAAAAATTAGTCTGGAACCTTCACAGCTTGAGGCAAATGGCTTAACCTCTTTGCCATGTCTACTATTTTGGAAGTGTAACATTTATATATCTATCTTTCAGAAGTGTAACATTTATACATCTATCATTTCTATCATTCAGAAGTGTAACATTTAGACACCTATCTTTAAGGGCACCATGTCAATGTATCTGGAAATGTTCACATTAAATGCACAAAACAGATAGTTTGTAGTCTGCATGAAATAAACTATGTGGATTTTTTTAGCCGTTTTCTCCCATCTTCTGAGACCACAGTGGTCATGGATGCGATTCTGAGACTGATCCTGGACGGGGTTGCTGATGGGTCAAGGATTGAGCTCACAGACCCAATACTGTTTCGAGATTTTGATGTTGGGGTCAGGACAGTCAGAGCTGGACTTGAACTGGTTGGAGATGAGCCTGGTTCTAGTTTCGGTCTCTTCAGGGCTGGTTCTGATTCAGACGTCGAGCGGGCTGCTTGTTTTGTGCCCCGAGTGGGGGTCCCCATTCCTGTGGAGAATTACATGTTGAATTTTTTTTATAGCAAGTAAAGAAATTGTCTTACTCTGAGAAAGCCTCATAAAAATTTAAGAAGAATGTCTTTATAATGGGAACCTCAGGGTCACAGAAATAAAGGCACAATGGAAAACATGGAGAAGGGTTTGGAAGAGTAAAGTTAAGATAAGGAAAAAGAAAATTTAACAAGAATCTACTGGGAACTTCAGGATCACAGAAATAAAGGCAGATTGGAAAACATGGAGAAAGGACTAGAAGAGTAAAGTTAAAAAGATAAGGAAGATATTGTGGTGAGCTGCATGCAATAACAAAGGATAAGTCAAACTGATGTGAGTTGGTTGAGGGTCTGAATTTGCACTGGGGAATACAGAGCAAATTAAGAAAAAGAGAGATGCTGTGTTAATACTGCTGGTAGTGGCAAAAATAGCCCCATGGTAGAAACTATTTGGGTGAGAAAAAAAAAAATTCAGTTGATGTAGCGTTCCACTCTGCTATAGGGAAGCATACGATACACAGCCCATGGTGATGGTGAGTGTGACTATCAAATCCAGCTGACATTAAAAAGAATCTTCCACAATAAAAACATGTTTTCTTCTTCTTCCTTTTGTTCTCCCTGATAGTGGCTTTCAGATGAGAAAGCCACAAGCCTCTATGAAGTCTATGGTACGACACCACGTCTTCCACCCTCTCATACAGCTTGGTTTTAACTGGAAAATCTGGGATCTCTCTACTGCTTGTCTGTAGCACATGTTCAGTATTCTGTCATGCCTGTCCACATAAGCAAATTTCTGAATCCCAAATTGTGAACTTCTTGTATATATGGCTGTAGAGTCTGTTGTGTCCAGAATGCAATCTAGATACTGCTTTCATGTGAGGTTGACTGGGTTTTCATGATAGTGTCCTATCTGGCAAGTGTTCCAATGGGTTCTAAGGCTGCCATGATCTCAGTTTTATTTTCCTCATAAGTGCATCCTGTACCTAACTGTTCTGTATGACTTCCAATGTATGCCAAGTAGTCTGTCCTTTTATAAGTGCATGTGAAGTGTTAGGCTTTCACATATTCTAGGCTATGAGGTAGGATGACCAGTTGCTTTCCTAAAAGCATTTCTTTCCCAGATAATTCTAACTGCTAAAAAAAAAAAAAAAACTTGAAAAGAGAGAGAGTAACAATAATTTCTTGTCCTTGTGTGGGTTCTGCGGACAAATAAGAATAAACCTCTTGCCCCATTACAAATAAGCCAGATATGTACAACAGATGCACATGCAAAACTCAAGTTCTGGTTTTGGAACACGAATAAGTTGAGAAGTGGAAGAATAACCAGAAATCTCCACCAGTTTACAGATGATGAATGCACAGAATAAGACAAAGAAGAAGAATGATTTCTTGGAAAATGTTAATGAAAGGAAAATGTTATAATAAATTCAGACAATGTTCTCTAGTTAAGCAATTAAAAGATTCCCAGTGTGGGTTCTGTGGGGTCTCCCTAGACCCACTGCTCCTTAACAGCAAGTTGTAAAACACAACTTATAAAGGAGACCCACTGCTCCTTAACAGCAAGTTGTAAAACACAACTTATAAAGGAGACCCACTGCTCCTTAACAGCAAGTTGTAAAACACAACTTATAAAGGAGACCCACTGCTCCTTAACAGCAAGTTGTAAAACACAACTTATAAAGGAGACCCACTGCTCCTTAACAGCAAGTTGTAAAACACAACTTATAAAGGAGACCCACTGCTCCTTAACAGCAAGTTGTAAAACACAACTTATAAAGGAGACCCACTGCTCCTTAACAGCAAGTTGTAAAACACAACTTATAAAGGAGACCCACTGCTCCTTAACAGCAAGTTGTAAAACACAACTTATAAAGGAGACCCACTGCTCCTTAACAGCAAGTTGTAAAACACAACTTATAAAGGAGACCCACTGCTCCTTAACAGCAAGTTGTAAAACACAACTTATAAAGGAGACCCACTGCTCCTTAACAGCATGTTGTAAAACACAACTTATAAAGGAGACCCACTGCTCCTTAACAGCAAGTTGTAAAACACAACTTATAAAGGAGACCCACTGCTCCTTAACAGCAAGTTGTAAAACACAACTTATAAAGGAGACCCACTGCTCCTTAACAGCAAGTTGTAAAACACAACTTATAAAGGAGACCCACTGCTCCTTAACAGCATGTTGTAAAACACAACTTATAAAGGAGACCCACTGCTCCTTAACAGCAAGTTGTAAAACACAACTTATAAAGGAGACCCACTGTTCCTTAACAGCAAGTTGTAAAACACAACTTATAAAGGAGACCCACTGCTCCTTAACAGCAAGTTGTAAAACACAACTTATAAAGGATCTGCTGAAACTGGAAGTGTTGAAATGCAATGGTACAGACATGCAATAAGATTTAACAGCCTTTCTGAAACGATACTACAGTATGTTCGCTCAGTAGAAGGGAAGAGAAGAAAAGGCAAACCAAGAAAGACCTGGATACAGAACTCGACTGAACTATAGCTGATGCCTGCCGGAAGCAATGATGATACAAAAGCATGGCTATACTTCATCCACAGGGTTGAAATACACAGCAAACTGTGGGTGACTTGTGTTATTGAGCTGATTTAGTGTGCCTGCCTCAAGATGTACACATACTCAAAACACAATGACTGATGCCCAGGAATCATTTCTAGGACGTATGGTGCAATGTTTGGGCCTGAAAGAGTTCAGAGATATTCACCACCCTAATACTTCAAAGAAAAACTGGAAGAGAAATGGTGAAAGAGAAAGAGAAAGAAGACAAAAAGACAAAGAACTCACCAAGTTTCTGCTCAACCCCTTTCAGCCGAGCCTCTGCCTCCTTACACTCCTTGTACTTGTGCATAGTTTCTGGAAGCTTCTGGAGGTTGATCTGTTCTTGCAACTCATCCTGTGCTTGGATGCTGGCTACCAATGCCCCTTTGTATTTCTCTAAAGTATCTGGTAATGAAGAAAATCAAGTCTTCTGAACTTCAAGGTTAGAGAACCATCTTTTAAATACCATTATCAAAGGAAGGACAAAACTGACATTCTACAAAATCTGACTAAAGCTCATTGACAACATAATGTCTGGGACATGTCAGATATATTCAATGCTGTAATGGCTTAGAAAGAACAGTAATGGAACGCATGATTCCTGGAGGATATGACAAGGCAGGAAGATGGCACATCTCAGGCAGCTGTTACTTCAGGTTGCCTGGGTGTGAATCCACTAGACTTGAGTTTTAAATCTAAAGTCTGATGAACTGATGTTCAAATCTTCTTCATCTTCTCTCTGTTTGCCTTTAAAAGGGCAACTGGCACATTATGCTGTGTTTTACGACGAGCTAGACTGTGATAAACATGGACGCACACAAAGTCTTGTTAACCAACATAGGACTGGTACTATTAACTGCACGGCGCGGATGAATATGTTGAGAGGGGAATCTGAGCGCTTATGGATGTGTCCGGAGCACTGTGAAGATAATCTAACTCATAACTGTGATAAACATACCTATCAGCAGACAAATCTGATTTCAACAAAACCTTAATTGGCTTCCTCTTAACAACATGCATATTAGGGGGCAGTGTATCAATTATTTGTGACCCAAAAAATGAGGTACTGGAACCAATATATGCTCAACTGAGCCTGAAACATCACTGTTTTGAAGTCAAGTTGATGTAAAGACTTCTCACCCTGATATTAAAGGCACCATCTTTAGGGGTGTAGTTATAGAGATCTCGTTCCTCTCTCAAAGCACACAGCTCAAAGAAGTGAGGTAGCCAAATTTCTTCCTCACCACCTGTCCCATTCAATTCCCAGAAAAACCCAGAAAGTTATCCTGTACTCATGTTTAGAAACTGTGGGCTCCTGAACTATAGAGGTTAGTTGCATATCCTTTTACAGGACTTTGCAGAACCAACCCCAACAGCCCCTGGCTGTTGTGTGGTTTTTCTAGACAAATTTACATCAGTAGTTTGCCATTGCTTTCTGGACAGTCGGCTTTCCTGATACCACTGTCAAAACCAACGCAAGGCGCATGGCCCGCAGCTGGGATCGAACCCGGCATCCCGGCATTATGAAGTGTTCGCATCGACTTAGCCACAGAGCCGACCTCCTGAACTATACCGGTTAAAAAAAAAAACATCCTGAAACTTTTTTTTTAAGGAGATGAGTATAACTGTAAAACAACAAAAAAACACGTCGCAAAAAGAGCATGTTTATTATCGGGTTATATTTGTGCCAACAATTGTGTTTTTAAAGGTATATCCTCACTGACAGACTCCATCCATTGTGTGTGTGTGTGTTATCAGGGCCCTTAGGGGAAGCAAAGAATAATAAGACTGTATTTTACCAAGAATGTCATAGGAGGCAGCTTAGCTAATGGTAGGACTGGCCTTGGCTACCCTACCATGCCAAAAGATTTAACTACACAAGTCACATACTTAATAGAGTTGGCTAAAAACCTATTCTGTATTTGAGGAGATGATAAAGAAGAAAAAAAAAAGAAGAAAAAGAAGATGATGTTGATGATGACAAAGAAGAAGAAAAACAATGCAGCAGAAGAAGACAAAGAAGAAGACAAAAAAGAAGTAGAAGAAAGAGGATAAAGAAAAAGAAGAAGAGGCGTTTAACTTACTGGTCACTGGCAGAAAAAGACTTCCTAATAACAACAAGTTAATAGCTCCGTGTATCACACTCTCACCCTATACTGTCTGATGACATAATGCAGAATTCTGCAACTAAAAACTTCAACAAACAAGACATAGTGAATGAGTTAACCAAGCAACAATTATCACAGACACCAAAGCCTCACCTATCTGTGTACAGATGGCATGGTAAGCCAGCGGCAATGGCTGCCCAAAGATGGACCCTTTGAGTTTGTCCACAGGTGGGGCTTTATTCATGGCACCACCAAATTTGCCATTGCTGCGGATTCTGTCACCGCTTCTCGTTAGAATGGTGGGGCAATGTGTGTATTTTACAATCTGCAAGTTGTAGAGAATTTCAAAGTTTAAGTGACAGAAAATAAAAATTTTGATATTACAAAGATGTAGGAGAATTAGGAAGTGACAGTAAATTACAGTAAATATTGATTTCACAAAAAAAAAAAAAAAAGGAGAACTTAAAAGTTAAGTGACAGTGAATTTTGATATCATAAAGATAATAAGAGAATTGAGAAGTTAAGTGACAGTAAATTTTGATATCAAAAGATATAGGAGAATTTAGAAGTGATGGCAAATGTTGATATCACAAGGACATAGGAGAATTTAGCAGTGATAGTAAATTTTAATATCACAAAGATATAGGAGAATTTATTAGTTAAGTGACAACAACCTTAAGAATAAAGACTAAATTATTCTACGCAATAATAAGTGCACATATTATTCTTACATCTCCTCCTAACATCTGATGAGGTAACTGGTGGAAAAAAGAAGAAGACTGCGACGACAAACAAAAATGGCAGCCAGAAACATGAAGATTCATTAGTATATGTTAAGCGATAAATGTGAAATGCAGCTGCAACATTAAATCTTCTTCTTCTTGTTCACCGGCTGTGAATTCCGGCGGTAAGTCGCGGTTGTTCATCCAAATGGACTTTTGGCCTTTACCTTGACCTGAGTTTTGCGTGTACATCCGTTTTACTGGCTTATTTGTTTGCAGTTCTCGTTCCCCGCCTCTCCAGCAGATGTACTCCGACTTCGAGGGAAGACGTCAAGCCTATTTCTAGGTTGACTGTGGCCATTGTTTTGTGTGGGTCGAGATGTTGCCTCATTTGTTAGGTGTCCTCTTTGACCTTTAACAGGTGTGGTCCCCGGAATATCGTCCTTAAGGCAGCTCTATGTAGGATTGTCAGCCCTCAAGGGAAGGCAGGGGCAGATCATGGGCATTTCCCGCCATCCAAGGAGGCTTCCATAAATGCAGAGCCGACACATGATGCTCTGGTTCTGGGCTCACCCAAGGAATCGTCACGTCCTGCCCATGACTGCTTAACCTCACAACCGCGTATTGAGCTTCCCGCGCCACAAGGCTGCGTTCTCCGGAGATCAGCGGGGAGCAGCCCGCAGGTCCAGGACTTTTGTGGCCACACAAATAGGTACATTCTTTTTCATCGTACGTTAGACACCTTTAACGTTGTTTCAGCTGTGCCCTTAGCACGACAGAAAGGGGAAGCAAAATGCGTCAGGCGTGGCTTCACCTGTTTGGTCCCGACACTCGGGCGACTGGGACCAGTGGATACGGACATTTGGACTTTTTCCTAATCGGTACGAATTATGATCGTCGGACTTTGAGCTTGCATGTGTGCCGTGGGGTATAACTTTGTCGGACATTATTTCCTAGCCAGCAGATGAAAAGTTGTGTACCTCAGCGTGGTGACAACGACACTGAGGATTGACAGAGGATGTACGTAGGTATGATCTTGCTGCGAGAAATCGCCCACAAGAGATGTTACTCGTCTTGGCTGCGGGTAAATCTCTCGGTCAGGGTTGAGTCTCAGCAGCACAGTTTTCCATTCGCTCCTGAATTTTAACCGAGAGTTGTCATTTGATGGTACATTTGGCAAGCAATCCTTACTCGTGTTCCGAATGAGTTTTGTTAGACTTTTCACCCATGCGTTTGGGGGCGGGCTGGTGAGAGCCAGAAAGGACACTACACCTCTAGGGGCCGCTAGCTCCGAGATCCCCTGCCAACTCTGTTAATGCTCATTTGAGACATTATCCGTGGCGCACGACGGGGACATGCAGCAGTAGTCTTGCATGAGGTTCCATAGAACCAGAACAGTGAAGGACTGGCGCCCGAGTGGGGTACGGAATATCTCCTTATACACATCACATCAGACTTAACTTTCCCTCATGCCTGTGACCGAAATCACCGTGCCACGCAACATTAAATGACACTAAAAAATTTGATTAAAAACTCGAAAAAAAATTCAGCTCTTTTCCCCTGATGGAGCATATGTCTTCAACCAAATTCCACCAAGTCGTCTTATCCTTTATGGGTCGATATAATTAAAGCAGTTTACAGAGACAAAGTTAACATATGGCTTAAAAATTATTAAAGCAGTTTACAGAGACAAAGATAACATATGGCTTAAAAATGATTAAAGCAGTTTACAGAGACAAAGTTAACATATGGCTCGATATGATTAAAGCAGTTTATAGAGACACAGTTAACATATGGCTTGATATGATTTAAGCAGTTGACAGAAACAAAGTTAACAAATGGTTTGATATGATTAAAGCAGTTGACAGAGATAAAGTTAATATATGGCTCGATATGATTAAAGCAGTTTACAGAGACAAAGTTAACATATGGCTCGATATGATTAAAGCAGTTTACAGAGACAAAGTAAATATATGGCTTGATATGATTAAAGCAGTTGACAGAGACAAAGTTAACATATGGCTTGATATGATTAAAGCAGTTTACAGAGACAAAGTTAACATATGGCTTGATATGATTAAAGCAGTTTACATAAACAAAGTTAACATGATTGATATGATTAAAGCAGTTTACAGAGGCAAAGTTAACATATGGCTTGATATGATTAAAGCAGTTGACAGAGACAAAGTTAAGATATGGCTCGATATGATTAAAGCAGTTTACAGAGACAAAGTTAACACATGGCTCAATATGATTAAAGCAGTTTACAGAGACAAAGTTAACATATGGCTTGATATGATTAAAGCAGTTTACAGAAACAAAGTTAACATATGGCTCGATATGATTAAAGCAGTTTACAGAGACAAAGTTAAGATATGGCTTGATATGATTAAAGCAGTTTAGAGAGACAATGTTAACAAATGGCTAGATATTATTAAAGCTATTTACAAATTAAAAATTAAAAAAAAATGTTTGTTTTGTTTTGTACTGTGCCATCTCCACAATTCTTGACACCCACCCATTCCCAGACGCACTCTTCTCCTTCCTTAGTAGGCAACAAAGAGTCGATATGCTAACAGTAACAGCTGCAATCTGATTAAAAGTCCGCCTATGTTTTCCCCTCAGTGCTGATTATCTTTCTGACCCCTCTGACTACAGATGACATTTTTGTCCGATGTCTTTAGGAAAACCGTGTGATAAGGCCCATACCTTGTTCCTGGTGTGATTCTAGTACCACTACTCACTAGTCATGAGAACAGTCTTTTATTGACATTATGTAAAAAAAAAAAATGGCTCTAATTTGGGCACTCCATTAATATGCCAAGACCTCAGTCTGGTTTAACTGTTTCACTCCCCGTTTGGGTTCCTGGGCCAAACTGTAGGAAAAACGAGAACAGACCAACTGCCTTCCCAATGAGCATGTCAGAAGAGTTGATTAACTGGGTGCTTCCTTCGAAGTTGGAGTAAATCTGCCTGAGAGGCAAGGAACAACCGACTGCACACAAACAAGTTGGTAAAATGGATGTACACACAAAACTCAGGTCCTGACGTGAAGCCAAAATCCACATGGATGAACAACCAGGATTTTCCACCAGAGCTTATAGTCAGTGAAAAAAGAAGAAGATCTGTTTCACAAGGGTCAGACAGTGATAGTCAATCTGTGTGCGTTCTGGTGGCACAGGAACAAATTACAGGGTGATCCATCAGCTGTGAAGTTGGAACTGGGAATAACTATAACATGCCCCTAGCTGGAGCTGGCAAAGCCATCATTCTGATTGTCTCCAGATTTCCTTTTCTGAATTTCCCCAAAGAAAATCATAACACACTTTCAGCCACATGACTTACCTCCTGCCTGTAGAGGTTAGCCTGGTCCAGATTATCAAGTATAAGTGTGTCACCCAGCAACATGCCAAACACTGTGAAGATAGTAGTAAGTTCAGTAAAGAATCCATTTTTCTATGCCAGTGGTACATGAGGCACATGATTCTAAATTTATATATGTATAGACCAATCAGCACTCAATGGGTAATGTGGTCAACATCACACCATTCGACTTTACCTATCAGGATCATCATCATCATCATCAAGTGCCTTGCCAACTGGTGTGGGCGATCATGCCTCTCCTTAATCTGCGATCTCCTGCAGCATGTATCAGTTCGTGTGCCGACACACCTCCATGCCATGCAACAAGACTGTCAAGCATCTTCTCTCATTGTCTTCCTCTATCCTTTTTTCCACAGATCTTTCCAGTGGTCACAACATGTTCTATTTTCCTTCTTCTCATAACATGGCCGAAAAATGATGACTGTCTCCTTCTGATGTCTATGATAAGTTGTCTTTGGGCTCCCGCCTCTATCAAAACCTCTTGGTAGCTCTTTTTGGCTGCCCAAGGTATTCTAAGCATTCTTCTGTAAAACCCCATCTCCGAGGCCTCCAGAAATTGTTTGGCCTGCCTACCGATTGTCCAGGATTTACAGCCATATGTTAAAACTGGATGTATGTAGCAAGCAAAAATTCTTTTTCTAACTCTCAATGACAAGGATATATTGCACAAGATGTTTTTCATTTTATAAAATGCAGTTTTTGCCTGTCCTATTCTATTTCTTATCTCAGTTATGCATCTTCCATCTGATGTTATCCATGTGCCCAGATACTTAAATTTCTGTACTTGTCCTAAAATAACACCATCAACTTTTATTTCAGGATAGTCTTAATATACCCATTTTAGACTGGGTCAACTTGAAAGCCAAAGTCCATTATTTATTTAAATGCCACCAGTGCAGATTTGGAAAGTGTTGAGCCACTACCCTACCACATCACCCACTGTTTAAGTAACCGACCCTCTTCCACACCTTCAGGCATACTGGGCATATAGGGCTAGACCTTTATTTTATAGTCCAATCGGCACTGGGTGGGCGATGTGGTCAACATCATGTCAGCCACCTTCAATTCACTTCAAGGACTTTACCTGGTCCCATTTGGGGCTCCGATGACCTGGGAGCCAAGCTAATTTTTGAAGAAAAAAAAAATATGAGGTACCAAACATAAAATACACTTGCTGAAAGCTGAGTTTCACCAGTTTTTTCCAGAAACATCCTCACTGAACAAGGATAAATTATACAAGTTCCCCACTCCAGTCTTAGTTCTCACAAGCAATTCCCATAATATTTCCTGGTACCTATTTTGGTACCCCAAATAAGACAAAGCAAGACAATGTATCCTGTTTTATGATAAAGTGCAGCTGGAACTATATCGGCACTATATATGCACTCACAATGGATAGGACAAGACTCCCCCGTCAAGCCCTTATATAGACACCAGAAGGGAACAGAAAATGGTGAAGACCAAGAGAGACCCAGCATAGAACCATCACCAGGGAAGGCTTAACCATGGGCCTAATGAACATCCAAGTCTTAAAAAAAAAACACAGGTGGCAATGAACCACCAGACATGGAGAACTATGACCTCTGCCCTATGCTCAAGAGGAAAGACTAACTAATCTATTTTTGGCTGGAACAACAGGCAGCCGATAGAAATATGATAAAATTACACTTGCGGAAGGATTTGAAAACAGGTCCACCAGGCAGGTATGCACAAGTGTCGGCCTCAGTGCTACTATAGCCCTTGGTATATGTGTATAAAATGATGTTAAAATTACCTTTCTTGCTCAATTGCTCACTTCTGTGAATAAAGGCATTTATTGTGTACAATTAAAAACTATAATGATTTATTTCTTCTGTTCTCACCTCTGCTGACAGATATATTGTAAAGAATGTTTATTCTGTGAAAGGCTGCTTTTGCTTGTGCTATTCTACATATAACTTCTTTAATACAGCTGATAAACTTTTGCTTGTGCTATTCTACATATAACTTCTTTAATACAGCTGATCAACTTTTGCTTGGGATATGCTACAATTAACTACTTTAATACAGCTGCTACTGATCAAGTTTTGCTTGGGCTATTCTACAATTAACTTTGTCAAGGCATAGAAGAGTGTCAGCACAGGAACTGAGACATGTTGTTGGAGGTCACAAGTTGTGTAGAGGCATGACTCCTCAAGTAAGTCATTTGATAATGCTGATAAATACTACTGCTGTTCTGCTGTTACAAAAGCACCCAAACACTTGAACAATTACAGACTTCAAACAATTAATTCACTTGAGGTAAATTAATTAACAAACAGACTACAAACCATTACAAATCCCACACAAACATTTGTAGAGCCCATACATCATACAATCACTCACCAATCCTACAACTCTCCTCATCTTGTGTGAACTCCAGCAAATTTCTGGCGTAGACAGGGTTGCCGACTGGTTTGTAGTTTGGACGGAATCTGACATGAGGCAGTGGTCTGGTTGGAAAAGCAATATATATACCATTGAATGGTCACTATTTTTGAACTGCTACATACTACTGAAGGGTCACTATTTCTGAACTGCTAAATGTTGCTGAATTGTCACTATTTCAGAATTGCTACTTACTGTTGAATTGTAATTACTTCTCAAATGCTTTATACTGTTGAATGCTCACTATTTCTGAATTTCTACCTACTAGTGAATTGTAATTATTTCTCAAATTATATATACGGCTGAATGCTCACTATTTCTGAACAGCTATATACTGTTAAGTTGCCGCGACAGAGCGGCTAGACGCGCGCAGCAGATCGGAAGGTCGTGGATTCGCTCCCTGGAGGAGCCGGACTTTTCTTCAAAAATGACCTTGGCTCCCAGGTCGACCCAGCCTTAAGTGGATACCGGGTGCAGTCCCGGGAAGTAGAGGCGGCCGGCGTGATGCTGACCACATCACCCATCTTTTGCCGTTGGTCTATAAAATATAGGTCTAGCCCTATATGCCCTATACTCCTAAAGGCGTGGAAAAGGGTCCTTTACTTTTTTTTTTTTTTTTTTTTACTTCTATACTGCTAAAGAATTATTATTTCTGACCTGCTACATACTGCTGAATGGCCACTATTTCTGAACTGTTATTAACTGGTGAATTATCATTATTTCTTAACTGCTATATACTGCTGAATGATTATTACTTTTGAACTGCTATATACTGCTGAATGATTATTATTTTTGAACTGATATATACTGCTGAATGATTATTATTTCTGACCTGCTACATACTGCTGAATGGCCACTATTTCTGAACTGCTACATACTGTTGAAATGTTACACACCACTTAATCATCACTTTTTGAAATGCTTGGAGGTCAGAGACCCCAAATTTGTTCTTTCATTCTTATTTTAAAAAAATCAACAACAAAAATCAGCCTTACTTGTCCCAATCTGGCAAATTCTTTCTGTAGATGGAATCCAGTGGTAAAACCTGCTGCTTTCCCTGTGTTCGCTGGTAAACCTCTTTAGCCTGTGAATGAGACACAGAACATGGCAAGGTAACTGTTTCTGAATAAAGATGTGTTTTCAACTGTCCCATGAAAGATTAGATAAGATTGGGAGTTAGCCCCATTACCCCATAATGTGACTTTTCCAAACATAATGGCAGTATTGCAGATTTCCACTTCAGTCTTCATCTCTTTTAGATGAAGCCTTATTATAGGTTTTCGAAAACAGGGTCTTGCGACGTATCTTCGGACCCATCAAAGATGCAAACAGCGGTAAATGAAGAGTGAAAAGGAACATCAAAATTCATAATCTGTTTAAATCACCACTGATCCCTAGCATCATGAGAGCTCATAGACTTAAATGGTTAGGACATACTGTAAAAATGTCAGATTACAGAGAAGTAAAAACTGTATACAGGATGGAGATGATTGGTCGTAGACCACGAGGCAGAGAAGATGATGGAGAGATAATATCCAGACAGACCTGCAAACACTTGGTGTCACCAACTGGAAAGAAAAGGCCAACCAGAGAGATGAATGGAGGCAGGTGATACCTGCAGCAATGAACCTCAAGAGCTCAGAATGCTGAAGAAGAAGAAGAAGTCTTCTATAGGTTCTTCATCTTAGCTTTTTCTTTTTAGTGTTCACCAGCTGTAATCTCTCGTGAAAGTTCTGGTTGTTCGTCCACTTTAAGACTTTGGTCTTGTTCCACAACTTGAGTTCTGCATGCAAATCTGTTTGATATGGCTTATTTGTATTCAGACTGTTAGTGCCTCGCCGCTCAGGGGGATATACCCCTAATTAGCTGCATCTGAAGAATGCTTGTTCGGTGGGGGGTGGGGGGTAGTGCATTCAAAATGGTGCACCAGGGATTCTGTGGGTTAACCATGACTGAATTTACTGAACAAAGTATGAGATCTGTTAATGTGAATTGTCACTAGATGATTCTGATGGAATTCTACAGGGACAACTCACCTTCTGTGTGGTGATGGTGACAACACAGTCCATATCTGCTGACATGTGCCATGACAGGACTCGAGCTATGTCATCTTGGTGCACTAGGGCTAAGTGAGCAATCTGAAACAGAACATGCCAGAAATACTTTAGCATGGGGGAGACTACAATAAAAGTAGTGATGTAAATGGCTGAGCGGTTAACCAAGGAAGTCAGGAATGTATTTCATTGAATGCTTCACTATGTTCATGTTGATTACTTCCTTAATTAAATACATTTCCACACTCACCAAAAATATTTACAAATGTTAGTAAATAATTTTTTAAAAACACTAATGACCTGTGTCAAATGGATTTTTTAAAAACCCGTCTGTGGGGAATTAATGTGGGTTACTTTTTCTGTTCTCTTATATACAGTGTTTCTGGAGCAAAAATGATAAAAACATTAGTACACCTACCTTTCCTAAAATATCCGGTTCTGGATCTGCAGGTGGTAAAAGACAAGATCTCCTTGGTGTTCGTAACACCTGTTCTCTGTCTTTGATTCTAGCTGCTATCAGTTTATCCACAGTGTCCACCTAATTGATGAAAAGGTAAGCAGGATTTCTTTTACCCATAACCAGTATAATTTGTTTTACCCATATTCAGTATAATTTGTTTTACACATATTTTCACTAGTTTTATCTCACAAATTTGGGCTGGAATCTGTTGCAGTTACATACCTAAAATATGTAAATGAAAACAGTCCTACTGTTATATAATGTGTATGTGCTATGCTAGTTACATCCTAATCAATCAGGTATGTCTTCACAATGAAGGTTGGCTGCAATGGATTCCCAAAACTCTCTGTCCTGGTTGTGCACTTTCAGAGACTGTTGTTCATTCATTTTTTTATGATAATCCTCATCTTTGTATCTACCTTTTGCTCACTTGCTTTCATTTTTCATATCAGTATGATTTTTTTTTTTAAGAGTGGTGGCTTTTAAAATGGCCAAAATATTGTCATCTTTTTTTTTTTTAAATTTCTCACAGCAACACATCCTGAAACAGGGAAGAAGAGTTTTGCAATTGCCTAACAGAAGAAGTATTTTGGTACCACACAGTGAGGAAAGTTTTGACACTAATTGCATTCTGATAGATACCAACGCATTTCAAGGCTCAGATATAATGAATGCCAATGCATCCAACTATTATAGAGTTCACTGTGTTCCAGAAGTTTTATAACCAACCAAACTTTTTGTGTGCATTTTGTTCATTCAATAAATATTAAGTGTAAACACAGCTGAGGAAAAAACAGCAATATATTGTTATAAGTAAAATAAATTAAAGCATCGCTTTAGAGGTCATGGGTCTTTAGTGGACAGGTTTTTCTCTCTGAGGCAAGCCGATATGTTGGGAAATGAATAGGGAGAATGGCCAGTAAACTAATGCATGACAAGTTAGGTGTCGTCAACGCACCGAGGAAGAAAGTGAGCAATGCAGACGAACAAACAGGATACTATGCTCCAAACAGAATAGTCATCGGGGTATTTAGCAGACATTCTACACTCAGAGGAAATTTAAATCATGCAGACACAAACAATACATTGCAACAATTTATTGCCAGGCCTATTTTGCTGTTTCTCGCCAGGTGCGTTACTACAGAGTTACATCAACATAAAATGAATCACACACACAAAAAAAACTGAATAAATCCAACTGAAATGCGAACAGTCTCTTTCGATGTGTTGTGTGTTTTGGCCGCCAGAAGTTCACAGTAGTCACGTGACTTACCAGGGTAACTTCAGATTTACCCAGAGGAAAGGCAAGGACGTATAATAAAACAACTACTGGTACCATCAGAAATAGAGTTGAGTTGAGTCAAGAATTGACATCACAGCACTCAGGGCATTCCCATGTGTGCTCTGTCCTAATCTTCATCAGCCAGCGCAGAGTTCCAATACTGATGGTACCAGTCACAATCTTGTTATATGTCTGTCTTGCCTTTCCTTTGAGTGTAGTGAGCCGGCCAGACCCTCTGGTTACACCCATGTGTCTCATTCTCTCCAGGCCATAATAATCTTGTTTCTCTACTGTTTCCGTTGCTTGTTCCCAAAGGGCCTTGACCACATCTGCCCTGTCATGTATCAATTCACCACCCAGTGGTGCAGATCCAGCCAATCTGCTTGTTCATTACCCATTATGCCGGCATGGCCTGGAGCAAAGTATGCTCACTACCCGTAGCCTTCCCAGTGAAGCTTGCCACTCTGCTTGAAGCATAACTGTCTTCACCTTTCTCAGCATGCCTTCAGAGTCATCAGAAGTAGAACGCTGTGCTGGCTAGTTAACATTGGGATTGGGTGCTTTTGGTAATATTCTGAGTGCTTTAATATCAGGTCTTAACTCAGTTAAATTTAATCAAATGTGAGGTGTTTTGTTGTGTACTCACAGATTGCAGGTGGTTGCCGGGAATGTTCTGTTTCCGAAGTTCTCCTCGAATGGTTTGTTCCTCTTTCTGGGAATCATGGACGGCAACTGTGTTCAAATAAATGAAGATACTGGAGATTATCTTTTTGGGGTGATTAGAGGGTAAGAGAGACTGAGAAAGACCAAATCTGGCTCCCAAACATCATCCTCATCAACTTTCACTTCCCCATAACGATAAGCTACAGAAGTGGAAGCTGATGACGATGATCTAAAGCTTTCCGCAACATAAAGTGATCAATAAATAAACAGGTGCTGATTAATTCGGACAACAGGAAAGAAAAAGAGATATTAAAGATGAGACTACAATCAAGGCATGTTTGTCTCTGTGTGTGTATCTGGGTCACTATTCTGATCTGGCAGCTTGCTTTGTTCCGAATGTACTGTGTTAACTTTCCTAGGAATCACAGCTCATGATGGCAAGAAATATATATATATATATATATTCAAACATGCCTTGATTGTAGTCTCGTCTTTAATATCTCTTTTTCTTTCCTGTTGTCCGAATACTAATCAGCAACATAAAGCACTATCATCTATTAAGATAAAAAGGTGCTCATTAAAAAAATGCATATATATATATATATATTTCTTGCCACTGGAAGACCACTGACAATGAAACCTTTAGAGGAAACACCAAACTTGACCTGCTCCCAGCCTGTATGTGCTGTGATAAATCATGAGCAGATTACACCCAAACATGATCCCAGCCTGTATGTGCTGTGATAAATCATGAGCAGATTACACCCAAACATGATCCCAGCCTGTATGTGCTGTGATAAATCATGAGCAGATTACACCCAAACATGATCCCAGCCTGCATGTGCTGTGATAAATCATGAGCAGATTACACCCAAACATGATCCCAGCCTGTATGTGCTGTGATAAATCATAACCTGATTACACCCAAACATGATCCCAGCCTGTATGTGCTGTGATAAATCATGACCTGATTACACCCAAACATGATCCCAGCCTGTATGTGCTGTGATAAATCATAACCTGATTACACCCAAACATGCTCCCAGCCTGTATGTGCTGTGATAAATCATGACCTGATTACACCCAAACATGATCCCAGCCTGTATGTGCTGTGATAAATCATAACCTGATTACACCCAAACATGCTCCCAGCCTGTATGTGCTGTGATAAATCATGAGCAGATTACACCCAAACATGCTCCCAGCCTGTATGTGCTGTGATAAATCATGAGCAGATTACACCCAAACATGCTCCCAGCCTGTATGTGCTGTGATAAATCATAACCTGATTACACCCAAACATGCTCCTTGACCTGCTGCCAGCTTGTAGGTGCTGTGCTAAATCATTACTTGATTACACCCTTATGTGCCTTTATGCTTATGTGAAGATCCAGTCCCTTGCCCACTTCCTGCTTCAGAGCCTTCCATACCACCGACGTCACTCTGATGGATACAAGCTCTTACAGGGCTTAAACAACCTGAACACTTCAAGTACTGGACTTAAAGTAAAACAAGTCTCAAAGAGGGCTCTCACCAACTATCACAACAATGTTGGCAATTTTGGCAGGACACAGGTCTTTGGTCAATGTCTGTGGCTTAAGGAGCTGTGAAAGCAGTTTCACAATCCCAACATACCAGAGTTTGATTTAATCTGCAGACCTTTTTTTTTCCATTGACAATGGTATGAGCATTGTGCCATTCAGGACGCAGTGGCAAACTACTGAACGTAAAATTGCCTAGTAAACCATAAAACAGCCAATAAATGCTGTCGTCAATTTGTGAAGACCTATAAAGAATGTGCGACTAACTGTTAACTTACCCCTGAGTTCTGCCACCAGCTGCTGTTGTGTTTCAAACATGGACTTGTATGCCCTGATTGTGTTCTGTAGTGCATCCCTTTCCTTTGACAGTGCTGCCATCTGCTGCTGCTTCTTAGCATCTGAAAAATATTTTCAGTTACATATTTCACAACAAAAACACGGACACTGTCTTCAGAAGACAAAGAAAAATAGCTACGACAGAAATGAAATGTTTACGTATTATGTTTGGTGTAACAAGAAAAGACTGACTTAGGAATAATGATATCAGGAGGAGAGTTGGCAGAATCAATAGTGAACTCGGAAGACAACAGATCAGATAGTTTGGCCATGCAACAAGATTGGCAATCTTCCAGAGAGCAAAGTTGAACAGATACAGTGGTAAAAAAGCCAGAGGTCGATCAAGCAGATGATGGATCATTTAAATATTGGAGACATTGAAAAGTACTAATAAAAACAAAGAGAAGAGAAGGGCAAGTCCCAGAAAACACTTCCTGCTGTGACAATGCAAGGCTTCTTATGAGTAGACAAAAGAAGAATAACATATTAACAACTGTTTTCACTCTTTCTATAACTCAGATATTTACCTCAAACCGAAATGTTTAAGTAACAACTACCAGGAAAAGAAGTCAAAAAAAAAAAAAAGATTCAGCAGGTCTTGGTTTTATGACTTCTAATGAAAGAAACTTATTGCTCAATTATTTCACTTTCTAAAACTTGTTTTTTTTTAATTGCCCTATTTTATTGTCCTGTTTATATCCCCTAAATACAACACTCAACTAATATTATCAATGTGTTGAGACACCTACATTTCTGGACTGGCACGAAATTAATTTAACTGAGTTTAATTGTATAGTTAGGCATGATCTTAGATACTACCATTACAGCCGATGAACATTCCTCCATGTTTTATATCTATTATTTTCTGTAGTTCCTTCTGACTTATTTCTCTCAAGATGGTGTCATCGGCATTAAGTGATTTATATAAAGACCATCAACCATGACCTATTGCATATTTTTTTAAAGATATAAATGTACAATAAAATGTTTTATCTCTCACAATATATAAAACACTAATAAGGCCAATTGTTCAATATGGCCCTATAATTTGGTATAAACCTTAAAAAAAAGCCAAAAATACTATGTACATAAAAGAGTGGACTGGGGATTTAACAAGAAGACAGTGGAGTGAAAATTTTAAGGCAAATTCACAAACAGTTGGATAGAAAAGGCTTATCAACGAAGGAACAGACAAGCAATTTTTATATGGGCTTGGAAAGCTGAAGCAGAAGATGAAGATCAATATTAACTAACTGTATAATGAAAACACCTGTCCTCATGCTTTAAAATGTCCCTTAATGTCCAGTAGCTTACGTACCAGTATAGAACAAGAAGGCAAGGTCCAGTGACAAACTTACCACTATAGAACAAGAAGGCAAGCTCCAGTGACAGACTTGCCACTATAGAACAAGCAATGTCCAGTGACAGTCTTACAACTATAGAACAAGAAGGCAAGGTCCAGCGACAGACTTACCACTATAGAACAAGAAGGCAAGGTCCAGTGACAGACTTACCACTATAGAACAAGAAGGCAAGGTCCAGTGACAGACTTACTACTATAGAACAAGCAATGTCCAGTGACAGTCTTACAACTATAGAACAAGAAGGCAAGGTCCAGTGACAGACTTACCACTTTAGAACAAGAAGGCAAGGTCCAGTGACAAACTTACCACTATAGAACAAGAAGGCAAGGTCCAGTGACAGACTTACCACTATAGAACAAGAAGGCAAGGTCCAGTGACAGACTCACCACTACAGAAGCAAGAAGGCAATATCCAGTGGCTTAGTTTCCATTTTAGAACAAGCAATGACAAATGACAGACTTACCGCTATAGAACACGCACTGTCGAGTGACAGACTCACAACTACAGAACAAGAAGACAATCTCCAGTGACCTAGTTAAAATTTCTTCTTCCTCATGTGCATTCATCCAATGATAAAAATGCATTCTACCTGTTTACAATGTGTTAGCCTTCCGATAGTTATCATTTTAGAGCAAGCAATGTCCATTGACAGACTTACCATTATAGAACAGGAATGCAATGTCCAGTGGAGGCAGGGTCTTGTTTTTAGGGATCATGTCACAGGTGACCGTACACCTCAAGTGGTACTCAAACCCATCTTTGCCTGGTGAGTTCTCTTGTAAAGTCAGGTTCTACAAATAAAAAAAAAAAAACAACTTTAAAAAAAAAAAAAAACCATGTTATCTTGTATGTTAAGATCTGTTAACAGTAAAGTTTACATTACACTTTGGCCAACTTACTGGTGCTTTGTTTTCATCATCATGCATCAAAATATATTTGAATAACAGTTTGTTTAAACAAAAAGTGTGTAAACTAGAATTTAAGGTAAAAGAATGGAAAAAAAAAAAACAGTTTAAAAAATTTTTAAAAGAAAAATTTATCAAAACTAAAACAGTAGGATAATTCTCTTTATATGTATACCTGTAAAACACACTGGCCATTTTGCAAAGCGAACTCCAAAAAGCTGTTTCCGTTTGTAAACACAGGTGTCTCTTCTGCCTTGACATCTGAGGAAATCTGTACCATGACCTTCCCACTGTAGCCTTTACCCAGAGGGTTGTCAAACTCATCCTAGAGGATGTAAACACATGCAACTTCTGGTGAGACAGAATATTGGATTTAAAAAAACAAACGTCTAGTGAGCAAATGTTAAACTTGTAGTAACAGATGTAAAGACACATAACAAACTGCAAGACTGTAATAAAACTGTCCTCATGGATGTAAAGACACACAGCATACTGTAAGACTGTTTGTCCTAGCAGATGTAACCACATGTAAAACATTGTAAGAATGTTTGTCTAAGCCGATGTAAAGACATGTAACATTGTAAGACAGTTGTCAAACTTGTCCTATCAGATGTAAGTAAAGACATGTAACACATTGTAAGACTTGTCAAACTTGTCCTATCAGATGTAAAGACATGTAACACATTGTAAGACTTGTCAAACTTGTCCTAGCAGATGTAAAGACATGTAACACACTGTAAGACTGTTGTCAAACTTGTCCTAGCAGATGTAAAGGCATAAAATATATAGTGAGATAGATGACAGACTTGTCCTAGCAGACATAAAGACACACATCATACTAAAAGACACTTAAAAAATGTGTCCTACAGATGTAAAAACACCTAACATTGTTATGCAGTTATCAATCAAACTTGTCCTAGCGAATGTAAAGATATGCAAGATTGTAACACAATTATTAACTTGACCTAGTGGATGTAAAGACATACAGCATGTTGTAAAACAGTTATCAAACTTGTTACAGCAGATGTAAAGACATATATAATTTAAGACAGTTGTAAAACTGTCCTAGCAAATAGATGTAAAGACACATATCATTTAAGACAGTTGTAGAACTGTCCTAGCAGACAGACGTAAAGACACATCACTGTAAGACAGTTGTCAAACTTGACGCAGCAAATGTAAAGACACACAGCATATTGTAAGACTGCTGTCAAAATTGTCCCAGCAGATATAAAAACACATAATATTAAGTGAGACAGTTACCACACTTGTCCCAGTGGATGTAAAGACACATAATGTGTAGTCAGACAGTTGTCAAACTTGTCTTGGCAGATGTAAAGACAGGCAGCACATTGTAAGTCAACTGTCAGACTTGTCCTAGCGGATGTAGACACTAATATGTTGTGAGACAACTGTCAAATATATCCTGATGGATACATTAAAACTAACTTTAATGTACAAATAGCAATCACAGATGCAGAAGAAAGAAATAGAGGCAGCAGGATACACCTTATCACACAAAAAACTGACTCACACAAAACACAAAGAAGCCTACCCGTAATTCTAGACGGACAGACTTGATCAATGTCCTGCTGGCAACACTCTTTGTGTTGGACACTGTTGGTGTAGACAGCCTGTCTATGGCAACCAGAGATGCAGGGGAGCCCGGACAAACAGTGATGGTGGACTGAAAGGTGAAGTGAAACACAGCTAAACAGTCATGTTCCCATAAATCCACCTAAATATCTGTATCAGTCACGTTCAGCTTGCACACTTCTTTATATCATAGTAGAGGTTGGCCTCGACATCTTGTACACATCTGTAATTCACCACAAAGGATGTCCTTTTTTGGAGTGTAACCCAGCAACTAGAGCCTTTGTAGACTGAGCATTGAGAAAACCGTTGTAATAACTGTTCTTTTCAACACCTCAGTGTTTGTGAACTTGTCTTGCTATTTAAACCCCAGTATTTTTCTTACACATTGCATAAGGTTTCTGAATATGGTAATATATTCTACTTTGTCAAAAATTTATCCTCAGGAATATAATAGGATGGTTTCCTTGTGCCTTCCACTACTACATCGTTAGTTCTGACCTCCGCCTTTGACAGCAACTTTGGGCTGTCAAAGCAAATTAGTGCCTTGCTCTGCTCAGGTGCAGATCTGCCCACTTAATCCAGTGGATATAAGGGGTTCCTATAACTGAGTCCACTGCCTAATCTCCACCACTAGTATGTCATCTAAATCTCCCAATTTGGGGGGAGAGGCTAAAATAACCCATACACTCCAAGCTCTGTATAAACTTGACCCTGATCAGTTAAATTCTGCAGCTATTTATTTGTCCACCGAAGTGGTTTCCCAATTAGCTAAGGCCTACGGACCCCTCTGATTTCTGAAATTTTGCTATGGATACGATTCTCTTTAACAGTCATACTGAAAATTGGGTACATTAATTTTAGATGACCTCATATAGTCCGCTTAGAGATTTGTTAGGGAAATACCTTAAACCTCCCATAACTTCAGTAAATATATGTTTTTCGATGGTCTTCGGCAACCCCTGTGAAATGATTCTTTGATCAACAAAAGGGTCGTGACCCACCGGTTGAGAACCGCTGTTGTAGAGGAAACATCACCAATATAAGTTAGTCCTTCTGTATCAGGCTATGCTTGCAACATAATATGCAGATTTATTATATATATATGTGTGTGTATGCACGCAAGCCTGTGTGTTTGTGTGCCAGAGAGAGAGGGGGAGGGAGTGGGAGAGAGAGAGAGATGATCAGATTCAAGACACATAAATAATACAATATGTAAACTGAGACATCATCATCATGTAGCAGGTCCATTGCATAATGTCACTCTCATCATGGTCTGCCTGAAAAACACTTGGTCTCTCGCCAGCTCTCTTGCCTCATGCACTTACATACCCAAGGTGTTACTTATTTGTCATGTGCATATCTTTGTGCTGGCCAGCCCCTACCCCTCTTTCCTGGTATCATGCCGACTGCTGTTATTATGAGACTCAGAAACAAAAATTAGACAACATGTGAAATTAAACTTAGAAACACAATCAAGACAACATGTGAGACAAGACTTACCACAGTACTGTAAAGCTCATAAGTTCCATCAAAGTAGACAAACATGATATTGTACTCCCCGGCTATAAACGGAACCTGGCACTTTCTGATAAACAGCAAGAGGGATAACATGAAACAAGAGAATCTATACAACCACATGAAATATAAAAAAACATAAAAATTTGATATTCTCCCTATTTTTATATTCTTCCATTTGGAAAAGGGTACTAGAGGGGGGACATGGGGCGAGTTTAGTTGAACTGACATCAATCACAGCACTCAGGGCATTTTCATGTGTTAGATGCCCATCTTTGTGGAGTCGCAGTGGCAGAGGGGCTAGACTCTTGCCGCGGATGGGAAGGTCGTGAGTTCGCTCCTTGGCAGAGCCAGACTTTTTAAAAAAAAAATGACCTTAGCTCCCAGGACGACCCAGCCTTGAGTGGGTACCAGGTGCAGTCCAGGGAAGTTAAGGCGGCCTGGCTGATGCTGACCACATCACTTATCTTGTGCAGATTTGTCTATAAAATCTAGGTCTAGCCCTATAAGCCAAAGGCGTGGAGACAGGTGCTTTACTTTAAATTGACTACTTTAAGATGCCTATCTTTAACAGCTAGAAAAAAGTGCTAATAATGCTGGTACCTGTAGCAATCTGACTAAAAGTCTGTCTTGCTTTTCATCTGAATGTTAAGTGTCAGCCAGATTCTTTCTCTCCAGAAAAGCATACACAATATGAAAGAAGATATTATTCTCTCTCTCTCTCTCTCTCTCTCTTGCAAACATTTACAAACTCCCTAATTAACAGTCCATAACAAAGACACATAAATGTACCTAAAATGGAAAGTGCCAGCTTCCTCCTTTGTTCCATTCTGAGGGCGTATGGTCAAAGCCTGAAACAAAACAATCAACATAACAAAAAATATATAGGACAGTACCTCTTAGAATACAACAAACCAATTGAAGCGGCGGCTCATTTTGGGCCTAAAATAACAAAGATCACACTTCAATTATTGGAGCTGCAGGAAAAAAAAGTGGGGGTGGGGGGGGGGGGGGGGGGGGGGGGTTTCTAGCCCACTCACCTACCGGTGAGGTGGTTCCTGGTTCAAATCCCCCTTCACTCAAGGACCTCATTTTTACAGATCATGACTCCAGGTTACACCCAGCTTCATAAAACGGACACCAGAAATGGGTATAAGTAATCTGTATTTTAGCAGAAGTGTACGGATGGATGTTTAGTCAATCATCATGTAGCAGTTTGCATTTTATGTTTCTTTAGGCTGTACATTGTTGTTTTACTGCATGCTGTATCATTACACAGGAACTTTCATGAACGTGTGTTACATTCATTATCTAGAAGTGATTGCCCAGGTAAACATGCTCTCCTCACAAGGAGTATGCAAAAGTATGAGACCCAAACTTGAAAATGTTTGAATCTAACTGAAGACACTACTTCAAAGACATTTTTCAGAACAACCTGATGATGTCACATGCTCCTCTGATATCTGGATAGTTAACATGTCTGGCTGTCTTGAAAAATGGTAAAAATAAATGGAAACAAACATTTCCCAGTTGTACGATGTTTGCAAAGTGCAAGCAAACAGAGGCTGCAATCGAATGAATAATATTTGCAAGGATCAAAAGAGTTTCATGTACAAGAATAAAAGGGCTTGCAAATACCTTCTTCTTCACCCTTAAAAGGATGGCTGACATGCTATCTTGTGGTTTACAGGTAAGCTGTGATATCTGTGCCTGTCAGCCCCACACATTCGATTCAGCCAACCCTTATTACAGGTCTGTTATGGGGCAGTGGATCAAAATTTTTTTAACCCCCAAAAGGGGACACCAGAACCAAGAAGGGAAAAACCCTACTAAAAAATTGTTTCATAGAAATGACAGTAAGACCATCTTCAGAAATTATAAAGCAGTTAGCCATTAAACTGTCCCTGGCTGAGATGCTAAAAGTGTAGTTACCTTGGTAACAACAAAGATAACCACAATAAAACTATTCTTCAGAAATGACAACAGCCATTTTCAGAAGTCAAATCTTGCCTAAGTTACACTGTCTGAGAAACCAACAGTGCAGTTACTTTGGTAACAATGAAAAAAAAACCACAATAAACTTATTCCTCAGAAATGATAATAGTGTCATTTTCAGAAGTCAATTTTCAGCTAAATGAAACTGTTTGAGATGCCAACAGTGTGGAGTTACCTTGGGTGGTGGAACGTTGTCGCTGCCGCTGTCCTTCTTCCACAGCTTCATGGTGACATTGTCAGGGTTGGATGTTGGCAGCAGCTTACCACTCTCTGACTTGACTGTCACTGTGAAATCTGACAGATGGAAGAGGTTCAATTTATGATTTGATCTTCTTAATTCCACTCTGTGACTTGAGAGTCACTGTGAAATCTTACTCATGGAAGAGATTCAATTTATGATTTGTTTGTCTTAATTCAGGGGAGATGATTACATGTAAACAAGCACAAACACTCCTCCTGCTGTAATGTTTCTCTTTCTTCTCTCACCTGTGTGGGATATAAGAATGTGGTGTATGTTTGCCAAAAACACATAGACTGTAATCTTGTCATTCCTGTTTTAGCAAAGGAGCAGAGGAAAGTAAAACCTGCTTAAATGTCAGTCTGTCAAATGCACTGCTTTCTGTCTGTAATCTTCTGTTCTTTGATTCAAACATCCAATGTAAAAAACAACAAACACATGGAGATGTGTGGTAAAGGCAGTACATGGTAACAAAACAACACACAAAAAGGTGGGGGTGGGGTGGGGGTGGGGGGGGGGTGGGGGAGGGAATTGAGCATGAAGAGTCAGATCAAGGGACGGAAAGAAAGGAAAAGCATAAAGAGAGCAAAGAAAGGAAAAGAGAAGCTGGGCCTAATAGGACAATGTGAGAGAGGATTAAAGAGTTTAAGAGGCCAAAAATAAAGACAGAGAGACAGGAAAATAAGAGAGAAAATAAGAGACAGAGTGAGAGTAGGAAAGAGAGATAAAACATAAAGATATAAAGACCACAATACACATGCATCTAACCTGGTAATGTATGCCCAGCAATGACGGAATGTTTAGTGTTGTAGGAGACATCAATCTCTACAGGCCTCATGGAGTCTGGCTGTACATCCAGTGTGAACTTGGGGCCGTAGATGACACTTCTTCCTATGGCAGCCTTTGGTTGCAGCTCATAGGTTCCGCTGTGGAAACAATGTAAATATACTCTGTTGGCTGTCTACATGAGGTGATACATTCATTGATTCATTTATATTTGGGGGTAGCTTTCAACCCTGATTCAAAGCAATGTGTTCCCATTAGTTACTCCTTGGATGATTTAACAGTGAGATAGCTGAGAGACTAGCACTTTAGCCTGCAGACTCAGTGGTCATGTATTCAAATTACCTAACATGGTGGATACTTTAAATGTTATCACAACTGATGTTACTGTGCATTGGGCACTCCCATGTGTGCTTAGTCATCCGATGCTGCAGCCACTCCAAGGTACCTCAAGGAATATTCCCATGAGGAGCTGGTTGTAATGTCTACTATCTTAACCTCAAAGGCAGCAGACATGCTTTACCGCCAGGTCCTACAATCATATAAGTGTCTGATGCTTAAAAAATAAATTGACCTTAGCTCTCAGTCTGACCCAGCCCAAAATGGGCATTGGAAAATACTAATGGAAGAAAAAGCAACTGACATGATGCTGACTTCATCACTTATTGAGTGATGGTAAAAGCAGGAAACTAGCACCAAAGCCCATTACATCTCAACAAACAAAAAGGCTCTTTAGTCTTTAAATGCCGTAAATTGATAGCAATCTTTTCTTCAGCTGTGCGAAATACATTTTTTCAAGTATTTTATGTAACAGAGCCAGTAAAAGTGTGAGAATCATTGCTACATTGATTTGTTTTACTATAACTGTACAGAGCAGCCACAAACTCTTGTCATGCACAAGCATATGATGTCTGTTCTTTTCGTTCTCTGTCACAGAGGAACAAATTATCTGTTTGTTGCAACCTGGGATGAGAGGAGGCTGGTTAGATCAATCCAGGAATGAAAATCTACAGGGTGCCCCATTGTTTTTCATACACACATTTTCATACACAGCACCAACACCATTATAAGCATAACTCCAGCTGTGCTCATACGTGTTCTTCAGCAGGGGAAGAAACACATCGAAATGTGCTTTCCTATGTACGGAAACTTATGGACACCCTGTATTACTATTTAAATAAATCTTTTCTGCAGTGTATTTAAACAGTAAGGACACAAACAATACACTGCACAGTTTACTGTCTGGTACATTTCACTCCATCTCACCAGGTGCATAATACAGAACTTACATTAATGTGTAAGTAAGCTCAAAAATGAATTCTTTTACTGACATTCTTAAATCACACAGGTCATTGTTACAGGGGATTGAAGAACGCACTGCAAATGATCAAAGTCAGGCAATTAAAGTACTGCACCCATTTAAACAGACAGCTTTTTGTCAAAAGGATGTACTAAAAGGAGGGGGGTAGGGGAGTAGACGGAAGACATCATATATGGGAAGACAATATTAAAAAGAAACTGAGCGGAAGAAGCCTGGATGAATGCTGTGGAAAGACACTTGACAGAAGGCGCCGAAGGCTAACTACAACAAACATTCAGTCCAGAGACAATGACTATGAAACAACCTACCAGTTTGCCTGGATAGTCAGGATGCCAAAATCTGCAACACCCGAGCTGTCAGTTTTCACATAGCTTGGGCATGGCTGTATCTGCAGATTCATAGGCAGAAGAAACAACCCAATAACTTATCAGCTACAGATACAAGGGAGTCAACTGCTGAAACTTTTATCTACAGTGTTATAATACAATACTATAATAAAAAGTCTGAGCTGCTTAGCTGATCCCAGAATCTTGAAAGTAATGAAGAAGAACAAATGAATTCCCTAAATGGGGAGATGAGACCACTGTGTTCATACAGCAGACTGCTATGTTGGTATTTAAGACCTCTGTGTTCATACAGCAGACTGCTATGTTGGTATTCAAGACCACTGTGTTGGGAGACCAGAGCACTATGTTGGAAGACCAGAGCACTATGTTGGGAGACCAAACCACTATGTTGGGAGACCAGACCACTATGTTGGGAGATCAGACCACTATGTTGGGAGACCAGACCACTATGTTGGGAGACCAGACCACTATGTTGGGAGACCAGATCACTATGTTGGGAGACCAGACCACTATGTTGGGAGACCAGACCACTATGTTGGGAAACCAGACCACTATGTTGGGAGATCAGACCACTATGTTGGGAGACCAGATCACTATGTTGGGAGACCAGACCACTATGTTGGGAGACCAGACCACTATGTTGGGAGACCAGACCACTATGTTGGGAGACCAGACCACTATGTTGGGAGACCAGACCACTGTGTTGGGAGATCAGACCACTATGTTGGGAGACCAGATCACTATGTTGGGAGACCAGATCACTATGCTGGAAGACCAGATCACTATGCTGGAAGACCAGTCTACTATGTCAGGAGACCAGACCATTATGTTGGAAGACCAGACTACTATGTCAGGAGACCAGACCACTATGTCAGGAGACCAGACTACTATGTCTTGAGACCAGACCACTATGTCAGGAGATCAGACCACTATGTCTTGAGACCAGACCACTATGTCAGGAGACCAGACCACTATGTCTTGAGACCAGACCACTATGTCTTGAGACCAGACCACTATGTCAGGAGACCAGACCACTATGTCAGGAGACCAGACTACTATGTCAGGAGACCAGACCACTATGTCTTGAGACCAGACTACTATGTCAGGAGACCAGACTACTATGTCAGGAGACCAGACCACTATGTCAGGAGACCAGACCACTATGTCAGGAGACCAGACCACTATGTCAGGAGACCAGACCACTATGTCAGGAGACCAGACCACTATGTCAGGAGACCAGACCACTATGTCAGGAGACCAGACCACTATGTCAGGAGACCAGACCACTATGTCATGAGACCAGACCAGTATGTCTTGAGACCAGACCACTGTGTCTTGAGATCAGACCACTGTGTCTTGAGACCAGACCACTGTGTTGGGAGACCAGACCACTGTGTTGGGAGACCAGGCCACTGTGTTGGGAGACCAGACCACTGTATTGGGAGACCAGACCACTGTGTTGGAAGACCAGACCACTGTGTTGGGAGACCAGATCACTGTGTTGGGAGACCAGACCACTTTGTCAGGAGACCATACCACTATTTGGGAGACCAGATCACTATATCAGGAGACCAGACCACTATATCAGGAGACCAGACCACTATATCAGGAGACCAGACAACTATGTCTTGAGACCAGACCACTATGTCTTGAGACCAGACCACTATGTCTTGAGACCAGACCACTATGTCTTGAGACCAGACCACTATGTCTTGAGACCAGACCACTATGTCAGGAGATCAGGCCACTATGTCAGGAGATCAGGCTACTATGTCAGGAGATCAGGCTACTGTGTCAGGAGACCAGGCCACTTCCTCAGGAGGCAAGACCACTATGTCGGAAGACCAGACCACTGTCGTTAAAAGCACCAGAAAGCCGTGAAACCGTCTAACCACCCTACAAATTGTTGGACTGTCCTGTGACGTCATCTGGGGTAGGATATGAATAAACAACCGAATTCCTATATATTACAGGAATCCATAAAGGAAGCAAAAACAGTTAGTACAGTAAACTATCCTGCATGTTGTAAAAGACAATTCAGGAGGGTTGGTGTGAGGTAGGCTACTATATTCCATGGAAAATTAAGTTGCAAAATCCAATTACTCATGAATAAGGCTATAAGGGGACTAGGCTTCAACAGGAGATAAAAAAGGAGCACAAAAATAAGTTACTACCTCACTCGTTTATTTTCCTACTGTGCCATTATAAGTCACATAAACATCACAGTCTATTTCCCCATTCCATTCTTCTTTTCTCTACTCCTGTAATGCCTCGTGGCGTCAGGGTGGGATGTGATCTCTGGTGAAACAGGCCGTTCTGTTTGCTTTGTATAAAGTACTCTTCAGTGTCTCTGATATTTCTACGGTCCATATTCTGCGAGGTCGACCTCTGGTTCTGTTATCACTGTATCTCTATAACATTGCTCTCTGTGGTGCCCTGTCTGATGTCAATCTTGTTACATGGCCAAACCATGTGATTTGTTGTTAACCTATAAAGTTTAGTATTGGTTCTGTGCCAACTCTCCACCTGATGTCATCGTTCCTTAGTCGATCTTTACTCTTGTCACACCTAGCATAGCATGTAAACATTCTATCCTGTGCAATCAGTGCAATATCATGGATGGGGTCCAGTCCAGCACCTTTGGCTTCTCTCAGCAACGTTCGCCTTAGGGTTTCTCCTGGGCATCCTCAAGCAACTAACTGATAAATCTCTATTAATCTGATTATGTAAATATTAAAATATCATTCAAAACAGTCATGTACAAATAACAACTTTCAACTGAATCTTTTCCCTGTGTGGGTTCTGGGGCCCTATTACATTCTGGGGCCCTATTACAGGGAAAACAAGAATAGACCCACTGCCTACCCAAAAGTATGTCGTAAGAGTCAACTAATTGGGAGCTTCCTTCAAAGTCAGAGTGCATCTGCCTGAGAGGCAAGGAACCAGCAGTCTGCATACAAATGAGTCAGATCTGTAAAACGGATGCACACGCAACACTCAGGTTTCGGAACAGGACTGCAGTCCAGAAGTGGATGAACAACCAGAACTTTCCGCCAGAGTTTACAGCTGGTGACCGGGGAGAAGAAGAGAACTGAATCTTATTATACAACCACCAACTCTGATTATTCTGTACAGTCTGAATTTTGATATGTAAATTTCTACTTTCAATTTTAAACTTGACACAATCTAAAATGTAATCTAAACATCCTATACCATGGGTAGACAACCTGTTTTTTGTTGTTGTTGTGCACAGGCCAAATATAGAACTGTCAACCTGGTCGGGGCCATACGGGAAACAATTTATTATAAATGTAACACTCAGAGTTCCTTGTATCATGATATTTTGTGGGATAATCTAAGATTATAAAGATGTGGGGACATCAGTTTCTGGTTATCCTTGTTAAGATCCCTTTTTCTGGATTCTTATATTTATAACTGTTTCTCCATATGAACAGGTTTTTGTCTTCTGTTGTTCTGTGAGCAGAAGGGCCAGATTATTTAGTAATTTTGCATAAAATAAAGATTGTACAGTCCCCACAGTGTGCCTGTCAAACAGGACCACAAACACCCCAGGAGATTCTGCAGACCTGCCCACTCTACCTGCAACTTCAAAAAGACACCTGGCCTTAAGAGCAAAGTGTGCAGAGCAAGCTATGGGGAACCATGCAGGACCTGCAGCTGACATGCGAGTTCATAGAGGCAACCCACCTGATGGTCTGATCTAAGCATACAAACTGAACACAAAGAAGAAGAAGATTTAGTAATTTTACACCAGCTTTGAGGGCCAGTAAAAAAACTGCTCAGCAGGCCAGTTTTGGCCAGCAGGCCAGTTTTGGCCAGCAGGCCATAGTTTACCCACCCCTGACCTACACTTGATGGAAACAATTAAAAACTTGATCTGCAATCACATTACTTTGATGTAAACCATTAGGAACTTATTTACAAATATATATTTAAATCTAAGTACTGACGTACAAGAACTTACTTTGATCTTGCTGTAGACAATCTGAATCTTGATGTCTCCAATTTTGCAGACGTTGCCATCAGCATCCACAAGCTGAACTCTGAGGGGGTGTAGCATTGGTTTGTCATTGTGTACCACAACCGGCTAAAGAAATGAGACATAAGCAATTCTCTGTCAATGGCCAAAAAAAAAACAATGACAGGAAATCCAACAATAACTCTTCCTCTACTTCTTCTGCATTTATCTTTGAAAGGGTGGTTGGCATGCTGTGTTGTGGTTTACAGCAATGCTGTGATATCAACAAGAACTCAATAATGAAGACAATTTTTATGAACTGTTTCAACAATGCTAAGTTTTTTCCCACTGAGAAATCAGTCAGAAATAAACTAGTGTATTCCCTGTGTGGTTATTTCGGCCCTATTTGGCGGCAGCGAAGTGGGGATGGGAGATTGGGGGAGAAGGGCATAGGCATACAGCTCTTTAATGAGCATCTTATAAAAGATTACTAATTAAGGGTTTGTTGAAATCGGATGTATTGGACAGAGAAGTGCAGATATCACAGCCTAGCTGTAAACAACGCAAGGTGCCTATCACCCCTTTAAGGGTAAATGCAGAAGAAAATTATTGTCGTACACCGTATGTCATGGGGATATAAGAACAGAAAATGGAAATTAGTACTCCACATGTGGGTTCTGCAGCCCTGTTTTGGGGGCAAAAAAAGAATAGACCCACTACTTCCCTGCATCATAACAGTTGACTAATAAGGGTTGTTTACTTTGTAGTCGCAGTGCATCTGCCTGAGAGGCGAGGAACCAAAAGTATGCTTACAAATAAGCTAATTAAACGGATGTGCACGCAAAATTCAAGCTCTGGAACAAGACCAGAAGGGGATGAACAACCAGAATTTCTGTTAACAGCTGACGAACGTGATGAAGAAGAAGAAGATACTGAAGAACTTATAATTTATAAAAATTAGAATAAAAAAAAGGCATGCATTCCTAATTTGCGAGTTTTTGTGTAAATGATATCATGGACCCCTTAAATTTGTTCCACAGACCATCAAATAGGAAACACTGATACACAGGAATTTCAAAAGAGAATTACTGGGGAAAAGTTCAATACAGAACAAGCCACTGTACAATGGTGACATATGAAATAGGCAACAGACTATTTGCGACAATTATACCCCTATAAAGTGTTGGTTTACTATTCTTCTTGTCCTTCATGCTTAGATCTCTTATTTAGCTTAGCCTCTTTTGGGTAACTGATCTTGTAGTCTAGTCCATGGTGGAGATACACAGTCATCACTTGATTCAGTTAATGGCCCTGCCTCATTGAGGACATTCAGTATAGCAGCCCAGTCTATTGCTCTAGAATGTTCCATAGTAGACCTATATTACAGATAGCTACTACAAAGAATATTTTTTTTAATGGCCTTGAAATATATTATTTAGATGTGCAATTAAAAACTTTCAAAATTGAGGCATTTGGTGACAAAAAGGTTTCATCCAAGAACAGAGTGACAGATGGACAGTTATTGTCACTAAATAGTGTGCAGATGACTGGCAATGGCTTTCATGCTTTTCTCCTTCCTGCAATCTCTTATAACAGCATGCATGTACTAACGGCCCACCCTGCCTGCATGTACTGACACCCCTCCCTGCCTGCATGTACGGACACCCCACCCTGCCTGCATGTACTGACATCACACCATGCATGCATGTACTGACACCTCACCATGCCTGCATGTACTGACGCCACAACACGTCTGCGTGTACTGACACACCATGCCTGTGTGTACTGACAGAACACCCCGCCTGCATGTACTGACACCATACCATGCCATGATAAAAGGCTGTCAGGAATCATCTCTCATTGTCTTTCCTGATATACTCTCAACTCGTCAATCAAACAACAAAATTACACTTACTCTTCAACGAGACAACCAATATACCCTCATCTCAACGAAACAACCAATATACCCTCACCTCATCAACCAGCCAATCCAACACCTGCAGTGCAGCCGGGGGACCAGACAGCACCTCAAATCTGGCATACTGTTTTAGGTCTTTCCACTTCAGCTCCACTTCCTTGGTGCCCATTTCTGTGAAAATCAGGTTGCTCACCTGAACTTGATGCTGGTGACAAAGAACAAAGAGAAAAACAGAAAACTATAAGCATTCAACAGTTTCCCTGAGATATCTTCTTCTTTTCATTCATCTCAGTGAAGTAACTGCATAGTACCTATTTACTGCAAAGCTGTGATATTTGTGCCTTTCGACTTCATTTAGCATTTGTTGATTGGGGTCACTTCCCAGATAGGTTCGTTGTTTGTTGAGTTTACTACATGTCATGGGCTGTGCCCTCCGGAGATCAGCAGAGAGCATCCCGCAGGTTTGGGACTGTGATGACCACACAAAGAGGAACATTCTTCTTCAGCACATTAGACACCTCTAATGTTTCATATAAACACTTAGCATGACATTGTGACAATGCTGGGAAAAGCATGCCACAGGCATGGCTTCCCCTATCTGGTCCAAACACTCTGGCAAGTGGGGTCAATGGTAAGACATGTATGTGAACCTTTCTGCCAAACAGGAGGACTTTTGACAGTTGGACATTTAAGACTTTGCTGTTACGCCACAGGACATGTTTCTGATGGACATTTGGGCCTAATCAGCCAGTGACAGTGGCACAATGTCACAGTGCACTTCAACGCAGTGACGACGACGCTGAGGATCGACAAAGGATGTGCGGAGACAAGATTGTAACACAAGATATGGCCTGCAAGAGATGACGCTCATCTAAGCTGTGAGCAAATCTCTTGATCTAGGGCCGAGTCTTAGCAGTTCAGTAGCTCTTTCACTCAACAGATGTTTTATCCCAGGTTTGTCGTTAAGAGAAGATGAATTCATAACAAAGAACCAATATAAATTTCAAGTTCTCAACAACAAAATTGTTTTCCTATGATGTCATACATTATGATACATGTCTGTCAAATAATTCATGAGGTAATACTAAGTAATTCTTAAAATGGAACCAATAAAACTGATAAGTTATTTTATAATAGTATGATGCATTATAATGAGGTATTCACACAAGTATCGGATAAGTCAGAAAAAAAATATCAAGTAAGAATATAATAAAATGAAGTGTGGTTGGCTCAGTGGTTAAGAACAATGGGCTCTCATTAGGGAAAGCCAAGTTCGAATCTTCGGTAGACAGTAACAGTCAAAGACTGGAGGCTCAGGAAACAATGACTGATGCTAACAAGGTTATCATATAACAGTCAAATAAATTATCATGAGATATTTGCAAAACCAAATACTTATAAGGAATTATCAAATAACTTATAATAAAAACTCATAAATCTGTTAGGGAAACTAAGTGGTCTCGAGACATGGCGTCTGCCTCGAGTGCTGGGGGTCCTGGGTTCAGGCTCCAGTGAAGGCTGGTAGTTTTTAACGTGGACCTAGCAATTTCCCCTGGTCTCTGGGTGGTAAGATTAGACACCTGTGCATATTGTTGCGCAGATTAAAAAAATCCCTTGGCAGTTGTAAATTGAAAAAAGTAGCCTAACGGCGCTGCCCGGGCAAAATTTGGAGTTAAAAATCTACCTAAAGTATTTCAGAATCCTCGCCGGTGCTATGGAGTTCATGCACTGCGCTGAGATTCTTTGGACTCAGGCTTGAGTTAAAAGTAGAACGAAGCACTTATGGGTTACCACCCTTGTGCCATGACCTTGATCCATTGTTAAACAGAACAGATAAACAGATCATAAATCTGTTAGATAACAGACAATAAGTACTCACATTTGTGGCAACAATGTTGATCTTGTCTGTATTCAAGGCTGCACATGACACAGACAAATCTTTCTTGAATGAGTCTGGAACCTGAGAAACATCACATCATGCAGAGAATAATGTGAAAAACAACGTAAATACAAGCAGATAAGTTAAAGGACCCTTTTCTCACCTGCCACATAGGGCATATAGTGCTATTTTTTGTTTTGTTGGGGGGGGGGGGGGGGGGGGACCTAACAGCAATCGATGGATGACACAGATAACATTATGCTGTGCATGATTACTTCCAAGGATATTTTATGGTAGAGTAGTGTGAATAGTTGTATTTCATGTAGTCATATCAATTTGAGATCTGTGGTACTACAATGGCTAATACGCTAGCCTCCCGAACTGGGTTGTGGAAGAAGAAGAAGAAAAAGAAGAAGCAGTATTGTTGAAAGAGAACAGAAATAAAGCAATGGGTTAAACGGCAGATGTAAATAGTAATTTATAGAACTGATTCAAATGCAAGAGAGCAGAGGTTAAGAAACAGAACTCTTAACAAAAGTGTTAATTCAATGAGGAGGAGGCTAAAGAGGAAAGCAGAAAAAGAGATTAAGAAGGAGAAAATGAAAATAATAAAGAAGAAGTAGCTGCAGGAGGAGGAAGAAGAAGCAGGAGAAGCAGCAAAACTTAAAAAAGTAGTGAAAATTATAATGACTGTCAAAAAAAAAAAAAAAATTGAAAACTGTCATTTGTATCTGCATTTAACAATTTTTGCAAAGCAGACAGGAAAGTCTTTGAAAAAAAAGGGTAGGGTCGAATGGCTAGTGCAGTTGTCGCCACAGACTGCAGGTTAGGCAGAAGTAAGGCACACAAAGAATATGTAATCTGCACAGGAAGTATTTACCTGAGTAGGGTTACCATAAACATCCTTGAGGCTGATGTTGATGACTCCCTGCGCAGGCTCCCTCAAGAGAGCACCACTGCCATCCACAACCTGCAACTCCATGTGGCATGGAGGACTTGGTTTAGGTCTGGGAAAAGGAGGTAACATTTTTTTAAAAATATACATAACATCACTTCTGACACAGAAATATACCTGTCTACTAACGCAAATTTTGTAGGAATTATTTTTGGGTCAACATCATGCTACCAGTATCAAACATGGACCCTTGCTACAACATGAGTTGAAATCACAACAACAGAGTTAAGATGTCTTAGAAAAGCTGTCAGAGTAAGAAGGAATGTTGAATGCTGAAGTAAGAATCAACATCACAGCACTCTGGACACTCCCATAAGTGCTCCACCTCCATCTTCAGCAGCAAGCGAAGAGTTCCAATTCTGACGGGACCAGCAACGGTCTGATTGTCAATCTGTCTCGCCCTTCCCTTGAGTATCGGCCAGATCCCCATCTTCGCAGCACCATTCTCGGCAGACTATATTGATCTATTTGTGCCCCCTCACTGTTCACTCGCTCCCAAAGGGCCCTCACATCATCTAATTTGTCATACATAAATTCACCACCACATGATGCAGAACTGGCCAGTCTATCTGCCTACTCATTTCCCAACACACCCGCAAACCTGAAGAAAATATCCAAAGGATGCTAACTACCCGCAAGCTCTGAAGCAATGCTTGCCACTCTGCGTGGAGCATGCCTGTCTCCACATTTCTCAACATGCTCTGTGAGTCAGTTACAATTACGACGTGTGTGCAGTTGATTCTCAAGTCAGCAGAAGGCAGTAATAACTGCCTCCACCTCCATTCTCAAACTAGACATCTGTCGGAGTAAGATAAATAGATAAGATTAAAATGAAATATTTAAAAGTCTATGACTGAAACCAGTCACATAATTCATTCAAGAGCAAAAGATGAGATGATTATAACCATCTGACAAGAATACCCTGAAGTGTCATGAAGAAATACAATGAACACAGAGCAAGATGAAGACCACTCAAAAATGGAAATAGGACACCAATAACTTGCAAAACCATTTATCTCTGTTATGAGCCTTCTCTTTCTCTATTCATCTCTGTGATGAGCCCTCTCTTTCTCCATTCATCTCTGTGATGAGCCCTCTCTTTCTCCATTCATCTCTGTGATGAGCCTTCTCTTTCTCCATTCATCTCTGCAATGAGCCCACTCTTTCTCTGTTTATGCCCTCTCTTTCTCTGTTTATCTCTGTGATGAGCCCTCTCTTTCTCCATTCATATCTGTGATGAGTCTTCTCTTTCTCTATTCATCTCTGTAATGCGCCTTCTCTTTCTCCATTTATCTCTTTGATGAGCCTTATCTTTCTCTATTCATCTCTGTGATGAGCCTTATCTTTCTCCATTTATTTCTGTGATGAGCCTTCTCATTCTCCATTTATTTCTGTGATGAGCCTTCTCTTTCTCTATTCATCTCTGTGATGAGCCCTCTTTCTCTATCCATCTCTGTGATGAGTCTTCTCTTTCTCTATTAATCTCTGTGATGAGCCTTCTCTTTCTCCATTCATCTCTGTGATGAGCCTTCTCTTTCTCCATTCATCTCTGTGATGAGACTTTTCTGTCTCTATTCATCTCTGTGATGAGCCTTCTCTTTCTCCATTCATCTCTGTGATGAACCCTCTCTTTCTCCATTCATCTCTGTGATGAGCCCTCTCTTTCTCTATTCATCTCTGTGATGAGCCTTTTCTTTTTCCATTCATCTCTGTGATGAGCCCTCTCTTTCTCTATTCATCTCTGTGATGAGCCTTCTCTTTCTCCATTCATCTCTGTGATGAGCCTTCTCTTTCTCCATTCATCTCTGTGATGAGACTTTTCTTTCTCTATTCATCTCTGTGATGAGCCTTCTCTTTCTCCATTCATCTCTGTGATGAACCCTCTCTTTCTCCATTCATCTCTGTGATGAGCCCTCTCTTTCTCTATTCATCTCTGTGACGAGCCTTTTCTTTTTCCATTCATCTCTGTGATGAGCCCTCTCTTTCTCTATTCATCTCTGTGATGAGCCTTCTCTTTCTCCATCATCTCTGTGATGAGCCTTCTCTTTTTCCATTCATCTCTGTGATGAGCCTTTTCTAAATTCATCTCTGTGATGAGCCTTCTCTTTCTCCATTCATCTCTGTGATGAGCCATCTCTTTCTCCATTCATCTCTGCGATGAGCTATCTCTTTCTCCACTCATCTCTGTAATGAGCCTTCTCTTTCTCCATTAATCTCTGTGATGAGCCATCTCTTTCCAGTTGGTGACTACCCATATTTGTAGGTCTGTAAATGATCTCTCAACTAACTTGTGTATACAGTTTTTGTGTATACATCTCGACAATTGTAATCTATAGCTCTTATGATGCCAGCTGTCACAGATTCCAATTTATACTGAGACAGGAGTTGAACTCTTTTACCCACAGAAGCTGAATACAATCGGCATTTCCGGTTAGGCCCAGTTTCCCGTAAATGTCACTTTTCGACTTGCCATTCGTGATCTGTTTAACCAGATGTACATAATTATTGCAATTGGTTGAGTTCACGCCTGTGAAAACATTCAGGTCAGGATGTTAATAAATTAACTAATAATATAATTTAGAGTGGTTTTCCTTTGTTCTAAATGGCTTTTTTAAAGCCAAGATTATGTCAGATTTTCTCATAAGCCTCCTCGTAAAAGTCACAGCATGAGTCAGCCGATACATTTTTTTAAGGCCCCGGGGATATATTCAATTTAATGATTTGCCCTGTACATGTTTGCTGATTACATCTTTCATTTATATATTTCAAACAATCACTTTAAAATGTCGATAAATACATTTTAAATGAATTCATAAAAACTTGTTTCGAATTAATTTTTTTAAATCAGGGGCCCTAACCATGACACATTTTTTTTAAACGAGTTTTCGAAGCAAAAAGGTTACAATTGATTTGGGCAGCAAAAAGGGCACCAGCAAAGGCAGCTGACATGATGCTGACCACATTACTCGTCAAGTGTCAACTGGTCTACACAAACATGGTTTAGAACCATATACTCTAACGGCTCAAGATGTAGACAAGAACCCTTTATCTTTACTATGACCTCATGACACACACCTGACACAAAACTGAAGTTCGATTCCCTCTCCTTCCATGACACTGGCCTGGCAATACTTCTGCTCCAGCACAGAGGTCGACACTTTAATTGGTGGCAGTACTTTCTTTAGGGCCATATCTTTGGGGACTTTTGGTGCCCAGTTCACCTGTATAGAGAAATAGTAGGCAAGTTACACCTGCACACAGTGAATGACTTAAATTTAGTGAGAAGAATCATTTACAAGATATGTGGTTCTGCAAAAACAAATTCCGAAGCTTCGAAGTTTCAAGTCAAGAGAATCAATTTCATTGTACCAGGTTTTATCTCATATGGTTCGACCTCTTAATGCAGAATGGCTAGCATCTGCCAAGAGCAAAAAATTAACTATCTTCAGCAACAATCCCTGGGATCTCTGTAAAAACTGCACTTGTGAACCAAATTACAGTCCATGAACTAACCTCACGACCGAAGCTTCACTGCCTAAATGAATTATCTAGGTGTGAAACAAGTTGAAGCATGAAGACAGCTTCTCAGAATCATCAGAAAGAGGCAGTAGTCATTATTTAACCATATCATCATAAAAAAGAAAAAAAAAACATATTGTGATAAGAACAGATTTATGGAAAGACAATGTAAAAGACAAGATGTGACCCCTGACAGCTTTTCGCCATGACACGGTGGGTGTCAGTGCATGCATGCTGTTAAAGAGAATATAAGGTGTGGAAAAGCATGAACACTTAATCATTTGGTCACTAATTAGTGACAATAACTGTCCGTCCGTCAATATGTTGTCTAATTAATGGATGAGGTTTTTTGTGATAACATCTGCCTCAATGTTTAAAATTTTTATAGCACTTATAAATATTTAATTTCAAGAAAACTTTTTTAGATATTCATTATATTAGCTATAAATAGTAGGCCTACTGTGGAAAAGAAAAGAGCAAGAAACTGGGCTGCTTTATTAAATGCTCACAAGCTTTCCACCTTCCACCACACGTCTACGTAGAATTATCAAAATTTTCTGGCCAGATACAATCTCAAACACTAAACTACTTCAAGCCTTAAACCAAGAAACTATACAGTATGATTACCAAGAGAAGATGGAAATGGCTTAGCCACATTATGAGAATGACTTCTGATATACCTGCCTAAACAGCTCTCACATGGACACCAGAGGGAAAGAGAAAACAGGGGCGCCCAAAAACAACATGGAGACGAACAATGGAAAGTGACCTGAGTGCGGCATCTTTGACATGGAAAACTGCACTGAAGATTGCACAGGACAAGAAAGCATGGAAAGTCCTCTCTGAAGCCTCATGTGCCACTAGGCATAACAAGAACTGATGATGATGATGATTATATCAGCTATAAACAGTAGGCCTACTGTGGAAAATTATAGAGCAAGAAACTGGGCTGCTTTATTAAATGCTCTCAGAGAAACAGGGCATTGAAAAAATGAGGTCCTGACTGTGTATCTCCACCAGATACTAAAGTACAAGATCAGCGAGCCTAAAGAACTGAAGCGAGACAAGAGATCTGTGCAGGAAGGAAAAGAAGAATAGTAAACAAACACAGAACTGGCATCATCAGCCGCTTTTAGATGAGGATTAACTGAGGAGGAGATCTAAGCCCTTATGGATTGAATGCAGTTTTAACTAAGAAAGAGACAACTGGAGTAGATTGTGACAGTAGGAGAGTTGCAGAGAAAATGCAGAGTGAGACGGAGAGAAAAGATGCTGGACAGTCTGACATCATGGCCTGGAGGATCATCTGTGTCAGAGTTGATTGAAAGTACTCGAAACAGAAGGTTGTGGATAGACATGACTACCAACACCACACGGTATAGACTTTAAGAAGAAGAATTAGCTTGGCTAATTAGTTAACTAAATCACTAGCTATCCAACTATCTTGGGGTCTAGGCTCACCTTGATTTTTCCTGCCAGTTTGTCATCAATCACCAGACCTTCTCCTGCTTCATTTAGTACCTCGAATCCTTCAATAGATAAATCAGATAGTCAAAAGGTAATAAGTGGCACCCATAAAGCAAGGAATAGGTCAAGATTAGTTAAATAACTTGAACAATAAATAAAAAGTATACTTCAACAAGCAATATTACCAATGGTCAATTGCCTAAATTACATGACAGTAAATGTGGTTTAGAGTTTAGTGAAATGGTTTCAGAATGCAATCCTTGATGTACCATTGATTTCTGCAATGGATGGTTTATAAAAATTTTAACAAAAATGATTATTCTCATGGTTTCAGTAAGGGGTATGAGGGCCAAACCCATGGGAAAGATTGGGGCATCACCACATAATATTCCAAAAGACAACAGCGGATGCACTGCAACCCATACTGCTCAGTCTTTTCCTTAGAACAGCTAACTGCCTGCCGAGAGTGTCGCACATAGCATGACCACCTTAGCTCAGGCGACGATCCCCAGGGATCTCCATAAAAATTGCACTCATGAACTGAACGGCGCCACCATGAAATGAACCCATGACCTTAGAAGCGCGAAGCAAATGGCTTGACCACTTCATATGGAGATTCATGGCTTGATTTTGGCTTGATTTCAGACTCTATCCTTCTGTTCACAAGTGCAAGTTGGGGTCAACTGCTGGATTTGACTGGAGCTATGAAGTGTCTTGCTTTATGTGATGCTTTCAACGGGCAATAAACCACTCTGCAAGACATAGGGGATAAAACCTGATGCAATCTTCTTCTTCTTCCCGTTTACACTTGGACTACTAGTAGTTTCCCCTGATCTCTGGTAGTAAGATCGGACACCCGTGTGTTTTGCTGCGCACGTAAAAATTCCCTTGCTCTGGAAATCTCTGGCAGTTGGAAATCAAAAAGAGAAGCCTAATGGCACTGCCTGGGCAAAATTTGGAGTTAAATATCTACCTAAAGTATTTCAGGATCCTCGTCGGTGCTTCGGAGTTCGTGCAATGTGCTCAGAGACTTTAGACTCAGGCTTGAGTTAGAAGTAGAACGGAGCAGTTATGGGTTACTACCTTTGTGTCCTGATGTTGATCCGTTGTTTAAACCTTAAACGCTGGTGGAAAATTCAGGCTCTTTGTCCGCTTCTGGACTTTGGTCTTGTTCCAGAACTTGAGATTTGTGTGCACATCTGTTTTACAATCTGGCTTATCTTTATGAAGACTGTTTCTAGCCTATCAGGCAGATGCACTCCAACTTCAAAGGAAACAGCCCTAATTTGTTGTCTTTTAACATGCTTGTTAGGGGACAGGGGGTCTATAGTTTTTCCCTCTTATAATGGGGTCTAAGAACCCATGCAGGGAGTTTCTAGATTTATGTGATGCTCCCAATGGGCAATTAGCCAGTCTGCGGGAAGACATGGGATAAAACCCTGTGCAAGGAAGTTTGTTGTCTGTTTGCTTTTACTGGCTGTAAACCCTGGCAGAAAACCTAGTTGTTCATCCATTTCCAGACTTTGGCTTTTTTCCAGGACCTGAGTTTTGCATGTGCATCTGTTTTACAGATCTTACTTATTTGTATTCAGACTGCTGGTTACGTTCCTTGCAAGGAAGTTAATCCTGTGGCCCTTAAATACAAACTGATCTTCTGTTCTTTTATCCTCTGAGGGAGCACAATCCCTCAAACAGTTCAGGCCAAGTCCACCTAGCCTTTGTTATCACAAGCAGCTCACCCCCATGTCCCCCATATTATTTTAACTTCACTTTTGTTTCCGTCTCCATATAATTTTTGGTCTGCTTTTATTCCTTAGACCCTGTGGGTTCCAGTACAAAGACATTCTAGTTGTATTAAACAAACATTAGATATGATAAAATACTCACGCAGCCCTTCAATAACAGACCCTGCCTCCTTGTCAATGTTATCATTATTATTAATCTCCACATCTTTACCGTCATGGGCATAGAACAATCGAAGGGTGGATGCTCTGTTACTGGGTGTGACGATTATTGTCCGCTCTACAGGCTTGATGTGTTTGGCACCCTGGAATTAACACACAAAAAAAGGACAACCACTTGAAACAAATAGTAAAATTGAATAAAGAAGACACAAACAATAGATTGCACAATTTATTGCCTGGCATATTTTGCTGTATCTCATCTGGTGCATACTACAGTAACAATTACATAAATGATGCAAATAAGTGAATCCTTTATAACTGAAGCACAAAGTCGACGACAGTTAAACACAACTGCTGTTTTACCAGGGCAGCCAATTCTAGATGCAGATCAGCTCATTACCTCATACAGTGGATTCCAAGCCACTCCGGCACACCAGGTAATGACAGAGCTGACAGACTGGCAAAGAAAGGAGCAACACAAGAACAACCACCTACAGTGACAACCCTGCAGACAGCAAAAACACTTATAAAAGCTATAAACAAAGAGACTTGGCTGAACAGATGGGCCATAGGAGATATTGGAAGAGAGGTTTACAGACACATGGCTAGCCCTGATCCTAATGACAGCATTAACCATCTAACAAGAAGGGACCAGGGCACCATCTTCAGACTCAGAACACAACATACTCCACTCAATGGACACCTAAACAGAATACAGCCACAACACTCCCCAGAGTGCCAGCTATGTAACTACCCCTACAAAACTGTTAACCATCATCTCTTTGAGTGCCAAAAACTGAACAAGACAAGAATGCTACTCCCTCTGAGACCAGACAGGTGGAACACCTTGTACGGAGGAAAAGAACAGCTTGTGAAAACATGTAAATTCCACTACATGGCATTGGGCTAAAGGGCAAAAGCTCATGCGCCACTCGATCAATAACAACAACAACAACCAGGGCATCCAAGCTATTTTCTTGGAAGCAAAGGTCCTTAACTGAATTACAAAGCCTTAAATCCTCAATCTCAGATACCACACCCTCACAAAAAGTGATACTATAGACTGTAATCAAAGTTTTCTTTGCTTATTTGGCTTTGGCAGCTGAAATTTGTTTTACAGGATAGAGACATCAAACCAAACTCTAACCTTGGTCATCAGTTATCCCTCCCATGACTAGGATTGAACTGAGTCTACACTGAAGGAAAGTAGTTAGTGTTTCCTCTTGAGCCTAGGGCGGCACATAGGGTAGAGGTCATAGCTCTTAATGTCTGGCAATTTACTGCCACCTGTTTTAGGTCTTGGATGTTCATTAGGCCCATGGTTGAGCCTTCCCTGATGATGGCTCTATACTGGGTCTCTCTTGGTCTTCCCCCATTTTCTTTTCCCTTCCGGTGTCCATGAGGGCATGATGAAGGTAGGCCAGTATTTATTTTATCCATTGCATCTCTACCTAAATGTAACACAAGGAGTGTCTAAATAATGGAATAATATATCAAGTATATACCACCGCTTATTTAAACTTACTGTGCTGTGATTGAAAAAAAAATGTCACAACTAACTTTCAAATGTAACACATAGTCCTAGTCGAGGTTTCAACTTCCCTGCAATCTGGTCACCCCATACTTGCTCCATTTCTGTGCCAGTGAAAATCAAATGTCCCTCACTGTCCCATTTGAAAAACTGCTGAGCAAACAATTAGTCCCGGCACAATCCACAAATATAGGCAAGTAAATGTATATGGCAGTTGCTAGAGGCACCAAAGCCGACAGCTGCCACCAGAACTGCAGTGTGTCGTAGACGGAAGTAGTCAGCATGATAAGTTGGCTATACAAATGTATAATTATTATAAAAGTTATTTCACCAGCCCACACATAAACCAGCCATACTGAATACCAGAACTCAACTGCTGCACAAATGAAAGGAATTCCACATGAAAAACACAGCTCACAGGGCTGCACCAAGCACTAAGAACAGTAGCCCAGGCAGTGAAAACATATGTAATACATTGTCACAACATTAACATATAATCTGTACAAATCAACGTTTACATCTCATATATGTTCACCCGGGAAGGTTAGCCTTGCAATAAATGCCTGAAAAGTCAGATGTGTTGGAAAAGCACTCATATAACAGTCCTGCTGTAAACTAGCACAGCAAAATATGGCCCTCAGATGAAAGCAGAAGAAGAGGAAGAAGAAGAAGAAAAAGCAAAGAAGCTATATTTTCACAAGAAATATTATTGTATAAAAGAAGTTCACAGCAAATTTTCCCATCTCATGCATTAACTGAAGCTCCCTGGAGACAATTTACCAACCTGCACTTCAATGGAGACTGTGATGTTCTTTTCACCATTCATGTTCTTGATCTGGACTGGCTTGCCGGTCAAGGTCCCCGACCCTGCTACAGAACAGTCAGCAAAAAGGCCTGGGAGTCCCACAGTCCCTGCCAGCTGAGGAGAGGAAAAACATGTCGCTGTATCCACACTACCTGAGGGCTGGGGTGAGGGGGTGTGGTGGTGGTGGTGTGTGTGTTTGTGTGTGTGTGTGGGGGGGGGGGGGGGGGTCGGAGAATACATCTACCGCCCCCTAACAAGCAAGCATGTCATAGAAGTTTATTAATTAGGGGTGTTTCAAGGAACCAACAGAGGCAAGGAACCAACAGTCTGCATATGAATAAGTCAAATCTGTGAAATGGATGTGCATGTAAAAATCAATTCCGGATCAAGACTAAGGTGAAGAAGTAAACGATCAACCAGAACTTTCTGCCAGAATTTTCAGCCTGTGAATGTTAAGAAGAAGAAGTATGCACACAACATTTAAGAAAACTATTTGTTATTGGAACAAAGAAGACATAAACAATAGTTGCCTGGCATATTTTGCTATCATAAAGCATTTAAAAGAATACTTCTTACTGGAACACATACAAACTCAACTACTCTCAAAATTAACTGCCTATTTTACCAGGGCAAATGCAGGTTCAAATGCAAATTATGCAATCTATTTTTTCGTCTTCTTTGTTCAAATTTAGAGACATTGCACAGATGATTTGTTATTATTGGATAGAAACAACACTAGCACATTCAGGACACACTTCAATGTTTTCACAAAACTTTATAAAATAATTTTGTTATGCTAATGATTTTCTATTTTCTAAAAGATTTACAACTCGAGTGAGTAGAGGTGGATGGCATTTCACTGACCACATCACATATCAAGTTCTGCTGGGTCTATAACAGTGGTTTCCAACCTTTTTTTTCAGGTGGCGCCCCCTTGAATGTATGGCAAGGATCCCCTCCTCCCAACATAATAAAATGTGATTAAAAAGAGGAGGAGAAAAAGAAAAATCCCACCTACTGTTAATAAGAACTTAGAGGAAAATTATGTACATAATCCGAAGTGTTAAATAACAAAAGAAACACATCATCTACAAATGGTAATATAGTGCGTAAATAGTGTGATGGCTAACACTGTTTTGTCTTGATATCTGCTGTTTTGATAAGATATTGGACATAAATATTCTCAGAATACCATGGGCCAAGATGAGGAAAAACATTGACATACTACACGATTTAAACATCAAGGAGAACTAGCTTATAAACAGTGTCCTGTCTCGAAAGTTAAAGTATTTAGGCCATATCAAACGTCATGGAGGGTGCAGTTTGTGGAAAGTGAGGCAGGGGTCGACCTCCGCAAAGATGGATACAGGACATTAAAGATGCATTGGCACTGAAAGCACATGGGGCTGGAGAGGTGGGTAGGAAAAGGGATACTTTCAGGTGTGAAGAGAGCGACATTCTGTAAAGGACTTGCTGACTGATGTTGATGATTGGACAAGGCACAACGGAGATCCCTCATCACATCAAGGTGGCACCGCTGTTCTGTTTTCATGACTGTTAAAGCTAAAAATCCTGATTATTACCAGTACAGATAAATTGAATTTCGAAACTGCTTGACCCCCCCCCCCCCCCGGGGTAGGCAGAAAAACCAAATTTCTCCTAGATTTATGGTATCTATTATGAAATCAAGGCCGAAGGGTTGCGATATCCATAGTACTGAGCCAAAGGGTTTACAACTGATGGTTTCTAGATATTAAAAATTGTTTGGGGCCAAAAACCACATGTCCGATGTAACCATGACGCGACAAAGGTGCTTAATGTTACTTCATGCCATCCCCGTGTGGGTTCCATGGCCCTATTGTGGGGAAAAACAAGAATAGACCCACTGCCTCAACAACAAGCATGTCGTAAGAGTCGACTAATTGGGGGTTTCCTTCCAAGTAGGAGTGCGTCTGCCTGAGAGGCAAGGAACCAAAAGTCTGCCTACAAATAAGCCAGTAAAATATATGTGCATACAACACTCAGGTTCTATAACAAGTTTAAAATCCAGAGGTGGATGAACAACCAGAACTTTCCGTTGGAGTTTACAGCCGGTAAACATTATGCAAAGTCATCATGTAATAGAAAAGTTAACAGACTTAATGACTGGCAGATCAGTACTACTCACCTTTCCAATGACAATCAGCTTTCCTCCTGAGGTGACATTGCCAGCAGCATCATGGACCTCGACAAAGAAGGAAGGAGCTGTGCCATTCTCGATCGTGATCTCCGATTCTGGTTTCACAACAAGCTCCGAGGGAGGGCCTAGGACAATATAGTTAGTTAGTTAATCGACAGATTATCCTCATTGCACATAGAGCAAATCCATTAGCATTTGGATCCCATCTTCAGTATATCCCCCAGCAACTGGTGACTGATAATACTTGTTATGCGTTAGTTCACTATTCTTCTTTGGCTACCTGTATATTGTTCATGTTTGGCAACACCTCTTTTGACCTGAAGTCCTTTTGAGTGTTGCAGAATCAACGTCGACTCCTAAACATTGTTATTGATATGTTGTTAGATACCTTGATGAGGAGACCAAAATAAGGTGCCAGAAGGCTAACGTAAAGTAAAAAACTGTAAAGGACCTTTTCACATCAGTGGTGCACAAGGCATATGATGCTAGGTTCATATTTTTTATAGAACAAACGGCAATCAGAGTGGGATGTAGCCAGCATCACATGGAGCGCCTTTACTTCCCAGGACTTTACCAAGTTCCAATTTTAGGCTAGGTCAAGGTGTTTTGAAAAATCTGACTTAAAATATCAAACCCCAGACGTTCGGGTCAGTATAGAAGAGGCTAGCCACTACACTACTCCCCCCCCCCCCCCCCCCAAGACTAATGTTGGGGTTTCTCCACTACTTCCACAAGCGTCAATATGGACAATGACTGGCAAATGACAGACAGTATATTCATACCAGCTCTTCAACACCAATGTCAGCTATGGTTGCTAACAAAGCCATAAGAGGGGAAGATCACAACTTGCAAGATATGATGTCTATCATGGATAAGCTATCAGTTAAATTTTTCTTCGTTTTCTGTGTTCACAATTAAAAGGGTGATTAACATACTGTGTAGTGGGTAACAGCTAGGCTGTTAAACCAGCACCTTTTGAACTATCACATCTGTTTTCAGCAAACCCTTAATTTGCTGCCCTTTATGACATGCTTATTTAGGTAAGGGGCACAGTGTCTATTCTCCCCACCCCTAAGAAGACTAGGGTCATGGAATTCTCAGTTATTTTTTAATCTTTTGTAACTGACTAAAGGATGTGATAACACAAGAGAAGTGCCAGGAACAGATGCACTAAATACAGAGAAAGACAGAGAATATGGTGGTTTGATCAATGAGAACCTACAAAACTACCAGTTTGTGAAGACTGAACACAAATCATTGTCTTGACAGACAAGCATACTAAGTAGAAATCCATCTTTATTAAACAAACAAACAGAACACAAATTTTAAAATACTAAACAGAAAACACCACAGACTAATGACTAAAGAAAATTATAATCTTAAGAATCCTACCTGGCAACAGACGAATCTTCAAGGTCTGTGACTGGTCCAGTCCAGGAACAGACACTTTCAGATTGAAGTTCTAAAAGTAGTAAAAGTTAATTTAAAAAATATATAACAATAACACAGCACTCAAATAAAATAACAATAACATAGCACTCAATAAATGAATGTACTTTTTATACATAAAAAAAGCTTCTCCTTCACGTTCACTAGCTGTAAACTCTGGAGGAAAGTCCTGGTTGTTTGCTCACTTCTGGAGTTTGGTTTTATTCCAGGATTCAAGTTTTGCATGTACATCCGTTTTACATACCTGGCTTACTTGTGTGCAGATTGCTGATTCCTCACCTTTCAGGCGGATGCACCCCGACTGTGAAGGAAATGTTGATCCAGGACCCGGGTGTTTCCAGGAAGGCCACGAAGAGGGTAGAGAGGATTTGACCAGAATGGTCCCCAATCCTAGTGCATCAGATGTGGTTGAGCACCCATGCATCCCATAATATAAAATAATCAGACACTGCACCGATCGTCAGTCAGCAATAATGCTTCTCCACATAATATAATCACCAACAGCATGTCACAATTTGTGTGCTGACACCCTTCCATGCCATAAGAAAAGTCTGCCAGGAATCTTCTGTCTTTCAAGAAAGTTTCCAAATGTCACAACATATAACATATACAAAGTATCCCAACTTTAAGTTGTCTAAAAAAAAAAAAAAAATTTGATTCTTATCCAGATTGCCTTAAGTCTACAGTTCACTCACAAGAGACATCTTTGATGAGAGATATTATACATCAACATTTGTTAAACAACTCTCAAATTATGCCAGTTTGAATCATCCTTTAGTCTTACAAGGTATATTATAGAACCTGGAGCTGAAGAAAACATTTGTGAATAAAGTCAACATCAAAAAGTTGAAGTACCTCGGCGAGAGAATAAGACACAGCTCCTTGTTAAAGGGTGAGATTGAGAACAAAACTGAGTGGACATGTGCAGGAGAAAGACAACACTACAAGTGAGTGGATTGCATAAACAGATTGCCTGGAAGAATCCTGTATAAACCACCCATGATTACACAGCACAGATAGTGATGATGACTCTGAATAGTCAACCTTCAATGTGAGATTTGTATCTTCTTCTTTATGTTCACCTGCTGTAAACTCTGGCATAAGGTTCTGGTTGTTCTTTCACTTTGCGCCTTAGTCTTGTTCTAGAACTTGAGTTTTGTATGCACATCTGTTTTACAGATCTGACTTTTTGTTTGCAGATTGTTGCTTCCTAGCCTCTCAGGCAGATGCACCAAAGTTTAGAGCCAATCAACTCTAAGAAGGAGGAGAAGAAGAAGAAGAAGTTCCAGTTAAAGGACATTCCTGTTATACTGCTGACACTGATTTACATCCATAAAATGTCACATGGTGCCAATGTGCTGATACAATAAATGAATCACATGTGACACCATGTACCAGACATCTACTTACCTTGCCCACACTTGTGCTCACAATGCCTTTAGCCACAACCCCCTTGATGTAGCAGCTGTTGCCTTTCACCTGTGTGTTCTCATAGCTCAGCTCCAGGCCGCTACTCACAGAATTCACAGGAGGGAAACAAAAGAACCTCAGATACATTAGGAACTCTTGTCTTCTATCTTGTCATAAGGTAATTAACACAAATAACACAAATACACACAAAATTTAATTAAAATTCCGTCCCAATATAGGACACAATTGTTAAAACTGCACCCCGGCAGGACTTCAGGTTACTCTGCAACCTTCGACAGGGACCTTAATCTAGCCTTACAGTAGAAGAGGGTTTCTGGGACTTGCACCTGGGGAATTCTTATCCGAATGGTGATACTTTGTTTCGTTGGGTGTTAAAGGCTATTTGTGCGGTCTTGGGGAGGTTGAATGTCACACACATTAACAAATCCAAGGAGCAGAGTGGTGTATAAGTAAGTACAGTAAAGCACCATATCTGGTGTTCCAGCAGAATTCTGCTATAAACTTGTAACTAATTCAATTATTAACTGCATCCACCTGAGCGGTGTGGAAACAACAGTCTGCATACAAATAAGCCACATCTGTGAAATGGATGTGCACACAAAACTTATGTTCTGAAACAAGATCAAAGTCCAGAAATGGATTAAAAACTATAACTTTTCACTGGAGTTTACAGCTGGTGAATGCTAAAAATTAGGATAAATTATTTGTATGTTTTTTGTTTTGTTTCTGGATGCAGTTTGTATTTGTGACAAAGAAACGGTAATGTTAAGATGCCCGACTTTTCGAAGCTCATTTTCTTTCAAATAATTCCCAATGATCCTATGCCTTAATATTAAATTTAAAATTAGTCTTTAAGTATTATTATGGTACATGAGAAATAGGTAAATGAGCAGAATATAACAGACAAACCAAACATTTTACACATCAGAAAATAAAGGTGACCTCTAATCTAAAGCAATAGGTGTGATATAATTTAATTTCCTTTTCCTTTCCCTTTTGAGCTATTATTATAGGTCATATAGGGCTTGCAGTCTATTCCTCTATTACATTTTATCCTGTGCAATCACTTGGATGTTATGAATGGAATCCAGTTCAGCACCTTTGGCTTCTCTCATCAACATTCACTTTAGGGTTTCTCCTGGGCATCCTTGTTTCCTGTTTCCCATTGTTTGTTTGGCAATTCCCTGCAAGTCTCTTCCCAGGAAGTGTCCAGTATATCATCATTTTATCTGTCTTATAACTATTTATTGAATGTTTGCCCAGGATGTTTCATCAGTTAGATATTCTATACTACTGATCCCTCATGGTTATAACTGGGATAATAATGTACTGACCATTGTATTTCCAATGTTTATCATGCGTGTACAATCACTTAAAGATGATTCCTTTACTCAGCTGCATACCCAATGATATAAACTGCATTAACAACTACCATAAGGGACAAGGAAACACTCACTCTGCATCCAATATAGGTTTCAGCTTGGCCGGAGGTCTTGATGAATTGTTGTATCTGTCCTGAAACTCCAGTGGGATCTGAAAGGGAACCCCTACTTTAAAAGGTCCATCCAGGATACCCACAGTGAATTTCTCAGCATCTGCCTCTGGACAAGAGAAATAAACAAATTCACATAAGAATGTCTTGTCTTGTCTACTCACTGCACCATAGGAAAGCCTATATAAATAAAATGGCTGAATTCTGGTAGATTTGGGAAACATCTAGAAAACACAAAGTGTAGGTGAGATATATGCAATTACAATTGTACATAAATAAAGGATGCTACTATAGACAGCTTAACCAGCAAATAATGACATGAAATAAAACATATAGACAGCTTAACCAGCAAATAATGACATAAAAATAAACCATAACAGGAAAAAACAGAAGATCATGATGCCACAATGTCTAAAAGCTTCTATCTTGTTCTCCCCTGCTCAATTACCATCCACATTTCCTGTTTTAATGATGATCTCCAGAGTGTGGGAGGAACAGCAGAAGAGGATGATAGTGAGCAGGAGAGACAGACTGGGGATGGGGAAGGGAGGAAGAGAAGTGGAAAGAAAGTGAATCTGAAAGACATTAAAAAGAGAAAAATAAAAGCACGAGGAAACAAGATAATCACATACCGATGACAGAAAACTTGATCCTGTGAGAGGGCAGTTCCTTCCCCCCAAACATGTTGTTCCCAGACTCGTTGAGAACAGCATGAAGTTGTAGGGTGTAGTTGCCCATGTTCTTGGCACTGTCTGCATTGGTGGGAAACACATGAACTATATCAAATATAGCTACAGTATGACATGAAACAGATGAAATCTGACATGAAACCTGACAACGAAGTTACGAAATCTGACACAAAACAGATTAAATCTTACATCATAACCACAAGCATCCAATTATAAATAGTAATTCGAGAAAAGAATGCGTTTCTTGCTTGAATTTACACCATACACACACACACAAAAACCACAACAACAAATGACCTAAAAGTACTGTACTCAGATGGCATGAAATATTTTGGAAAATAAATGAAATAAAATTTCTACAAAGAAGAATGACATTAATTTAGTGCCAGAGGACATTTACATTAGCTATAAATCAGCACACATTGCATCCTTGGTACCATAGCAGTTGGATGGAAAATGTGTAGCTAGATTGCAAAAAATGCTAAGGGAAAAGAAATGAAACAAAACACCAATGAAGAATTAACTTATGATATTGAAAAAGCTGTACTGAGACTACATGGAACAGTTTGAAGGGAAAAAAAGGGAAACAAATTATCAACAAAGATGCACTTACCCATCTTGCGAAACCAGTAAGGCCAAGTTTTTCCGTGTTGAGACAAAAGGGAGACAATTGTTTCATCTCCATGAGGGGCTGCAGAATACACAAACCAGTTTTATCAGTTGTTCATAAACTTCATATCTTTATAGATTTGCTGGGAAACGAGCTGGGAAGAAAAGGGGGGGGGGGGGTGTGTGTGTTAGCTGTGTGCCCTTTACAGAGTATTGTGGAACCAACGCCAGTATTTTTTTGGGCTATTGGTTTTACTAGCTAACTTCCTGTTCAATAGTTTGCCAATGTTTTCTCAGTGGACGGCTCTAAAAACCATTGTCGAAATCAATGCGGGGCGGTCTTTCACCAAATATCCTGCAGTTGGAATTGAATGAGTACCATGGAATTATGAAGCGCGTTCACAATACCTAAGCCACAGATGCATTCAAGGGGAAAATAAATAGATAAATAACTGGATGGCGTGGCTACACAAACTGGGTAGAACAGGAGCACTGGCCTCATCTGTGATTCTGGTAATCATAAGAGACAGTAAACCATGTTGTTGTTTTTGTTATCGATCCAGCTGCGCATGAGCTTTCACCCTTAGGCCCAATGCCATGTAGTGGAATTTGCATGTTTTCACAAGCTGTTCTTTTCCTCCGTACAAGGTGTTCCACTTGTCTGGTCTCGGAGGGAGTAGCGTTCTTCTTGTCTGGACAGTAAACCATAACCGCCTATGTTTACTGGCAGGGTACATGATGATGATGACGACTTTACATATATTAGGCTATTCTTGTAAAGTCAGAGTCTGAAGTTTAGGGGGTTGTGAGTACATTTTCATAATTTTAACATCCCATGCTTGATTCCGCTGAATGTGACCGTTATGCATTGATTTTAACAAAGTTATGAGCATCAAACTATTCAAAAAGCAATGGCAAACTACTGAATGTAAAACTGCACACACAAAAACCACAAACAGCCAACGTTGGTTTCTGATTCCCTTTAAAGCAGCAGCTCCCAATTAGTGGTCTGCGGAACAAATTTTAGAAGTCTGTGATATTACTTTTTTTTAAAACAAACTTCAACTCTTGAGGTCAGGGTTCAAATCCAAGCAGAGGTGAACTTTTTTTTTTTCAAAAGTGATCTTGGCTCACAGGTCAACCCAGCCGTAAATGGGTGCTAAGTGAAGTCCTGGGAGGTGAAGGTGGCCGGCGTGATGTTGACTACATCAAACACAGAGTGGCTATTGGTCTATAAAATACAGGTCTAGCCCTATATGCCTGAAGGCATGGAAAAAGGCCCTTTACTTTACTTACTTACATGACTTTAAAAAGTAGGGGGTCTGTGGTAGGCCTTTGAAAACAAGAGGGGTCAGTGGGTCTTATCTAACTGGGAACCACTGCTGTAAGGGATATGCAACTAGCATTTGTGCACGCCATGTTACTCTTAATAAAAAAAAAGAGTAGGAAGAGACAGAGACAGAGGACACCATGCACATACGTACTCACAGACACACATGAGACATACAAGCACACAAGAATACATACTTAACATGCAAAAGGAAGACAAGAGGGAACATAAATTTATTTACAGAGAGTGAATGCGATATAGAATGTTACAGACTGAGCCGCAAACAAATGATCTCACTACCCCCCAGAGCTCTCTGAACATTATTTTTTTTTTAAAGTCCATAAATATTTGCACAAGAGTAATGACTCTCCTTCGTCTAGTTGAAAGCCTACAGGGACCTGGGATCCCACCTATCCCAACTGAGTTAGTAGTAACAACACTCCAAGATGAAGACCAGTTTACACACAAATGTTTATTGCTGACCCATCGGTCACATCAGGTCTGTATATATCACTGACTCATCTAGGAAGTATTTCTCTCTGTATTTCTGAATCACAGAGAGCTTAATCAGGTGCTTACACATCTTAACCTTGTTTGGACTTGGTCACTGCCAATGACTCCTGCTCATGGTGTCGTAGAAAGTAGAAATCTTGTGAAGGGAAGTGGACAAGTGGATGTGAGAAAGAAGGAACAGTTATTCTGTGGCAGACAGCGGAAGGAAGAGGTCGGTGTGACTGAGCAAGCATTTGAGAGAACCTGGATCGCTGATGGCGAAATCAAGTATTTGATGAATGGAGAAGAATGGCTGAGTGGACGTTAGAAGCTTGTTGTCTGACTTAATTATCAACCAGATTTCCCACAATCATTCACATGGAACTCACAATCTCCCTTTTGACACGCTTTCCCACTTATTCTTTCTTAACTGGCATTCAAACTTTTGAAGCATTATTACAAGGTGACATTACTGTGGAGGAACTTACAATGCCAGATCAGTTTTAGCTCCACCAGTAGTTTTTTAGATCCAGCTGCAGAAAATGGAATCTTGGATATTTTTTCACCACGCTTGTTACAGATTTCAACTTTGATGTCACCTGGAAAAAAAGAAGTTTAAAAAAAAAAACAACTATGGCTTCTGGGTTTAATGGAGTCAATCCTGATATTTATATGTTTGATTTACAGAACCTTAGAGACATCACATCTTCTGCATTTCCCCTTAAGAGTGCAGCGGTTCGTAAGTTGTGTAGTGGTTTACAGGCCATAATATCTGCACCTTTCACCCCATGCATCGGATTTCAGCAAACTGCTAATTAGTCACCTTATACAATATGCTTGATAGGCAGCAGTGGGTCACTGACCCATAATATCACTGACTGTGAATAGTATAATGATATATTTGATTACTAGAATTATGGTAACAACACACCACTAACTAACTTAACTCAAAATGTTCATATCTGATTGTTGGGGGGGGGGGGGGGGGGGTTTTTGGGGGAATGGGGTGTGTTAAGTGATATGTGTAAGTGTGTGTGTGTGTGTGTGTGTGTGAGAGAGAGAGAGAGAGACAGAGACACAGAGACAGAGAAAGACAGAGAGAGAGAGAGAGAGAGAGAGAGAGAGAGAGAGAGAGAGAGAGAGAGAGAGAGAGAGAGAGAGAGAGAGAGAGAGAGAGAGAGAGAAGGGGGGGGTAGGGCAAGCAAACAATTAATGAAAGAGAGAAGAAACAGTCATGTACAGAGACACAGAAACAATAACAGACAAAGAAGAGAAAGGCAGACAGAGGAAGCAATGCAGAATAAACAACGGAGCAGCCATGAGAATGGTGAACAAGACATAGATATACAGACAGTGAGACAAACAGCATGAGACAGAGAGGCAGTCAAACAGAAAAAAAGAACAAATAGTCACATGGCAAACAGGCGATTCCCCAACTTATTTAGTCTGCTGTCCTGGCTTAGTGATCTTTTACAGAAAGACAAACGCTGGGGACCGGGGCATATCTGGCTGTGTTAACTTCTTGCAACAGACTCAGTCATACCGTTGCACTCACCTATAGTTTTTCCTGCATTCCTCTTCTCATTCTGGACAACTTCTTGGCCATTAGGCCAGGTAACAACAAGATGATCTGGTAATCTGATGACAGACAAGTTTCAAATGTCAACAAACTACTGTCAGGACTCATTTAATAAATAACTCAATCCATTAGCATGGGAAAGCTAAAAGAATAGAGCACAAACCTGTTGAAATTCCTTTAAAAAAAAATCCTTTAAAAGAACAACAACAAAAAATTTATACAGGTCAATAACACATTTAAAAATTAATTATTTATCCAGATTGTGCAATGAAATTGCGATTTTCGTGATATTTTATATAAAAAGAGAGTCATTGATAAACACTGACTGAGCGAAGCATTAAATGGAATAAATTACCCAGGGCTTCAAAAAATAATGTAGCGGGTGACTCATGCCATAAATCTGTGACCTCTATCACTGAGGTTATGGAGAAAATCAGACAGCATGGCTTTTAGAAAACCATTTAGTTTCCAAGGACCATCCCCCCCCCCCCCCCCCCCCCACTTTTCCACATGTGATTTTTAAGAAATATAACAATATCCTGACCTCCCAAACGTTGCACTGGTGCAAACACAACCAACAGCATAACCTATGCATCTCGTAAACATATCACTGTAGAAATGCCACTTAAGTGACATTTACGGGGAAATCGGACCCAAGAGGAAATGTCAGTTTTGTGGCTTATCAGGGCAACAGCATTAACATAGTACAAATTAGTAAAGGACCCTTTTCAAAGCATTTAACGCAAAAGGCACATAATGTTAGATTTACATTTTTATAAACCAATCAATGTGGCCAACATTATGCTAGCTGCCCGTTTTTTTTTTCTGATACTCATTTTAAACTGGGTAGACTTGAGAGCCGATGTCTTTTTTTTCTTCTTCAAAATCTTCATAGTGTCGATTCAAACCTCAGACCCTCAGGATGGCAAGAAAGTGTCTAGCAATCTAACTACAGTGGCTTGCCTGGAAGCCAAGGTTAATTACAATCCAGGATCAAAGAGGACAAAGTAAGGCAAATTTTTGTGCTGTCATTAAATGCTTCTAATTCTAAATATGATCAGGTGACACAATACACAACAAAATGGTGATGAGATACAAATATTCAGACTGACCTAACACAAGGTTAAGGGTAACAAATACTTGCATTAAGAGGGAAGATTGGGACAAGACCATACTTCACTGTACACAAGACTTACAACATAAAATCTAGATCAAAGGAGAGATAAAGACCAAGGAAATGTGGATATATGACATCGCTGAATCCTGCACACACACACAAAAACCTCACTCATGCCACAACAGAAGCGCAAGACAACTACAGAAAACCACAACAGAAGCACAAGACAACTACAGAAAACCACAACAGAAGCACAAGACAACTACAGAAAACCACAACAGAAGCACAAGACAACTACAGAAAACCACAACAGAAGCACAAGACAACTACAGAAAACCACAACAGAAGCGCAAGACAACCACAGAAAACCACAACAGAAGTGCAAGACAACTACAGAAAACCACAACAGAAGCACAAGACAACTTCAGAAAACCACAACAGAAGCGCAAGACAACTAGAGAAAACCACAACAGAAGCGCAAGACAACTAGAGAAAACCACAAAAGAAGTGCAAGACAACTAGAGAAAACCACAACAGAAGTGCAAGACAACTAGAGAAAACCACAACAGAAGTGCAAGACAACTACAGAAAACCACAACAGAAGTGCAAGACAACTACAGAAAACCACAACAGAAGTGCAAGACAACTACAGAAAACCACAACAGAAGCACAAGACAACTACAGAAAACCAAAACAGAAGCACAAGACAACTACAGAAAACCACAACAGATGTGCAAGACAACTAGAGAAAACCACAACAGAAGTGCAAGACTACAGAAAACCACAACAGAAGCGCAAGACAACTAGAGAAAACCACAACAGAAGTGCAAGACAACTACAGAAAACCACAACAGAAGTGCAAGACAACTACAGAAAACCACAACAAAAGCACAAGACAACTACAGAAAACCACAACAGAAGCGCAAGACAACTAGAGAAAACCACAACAGAAGTGCAAGACAACTAGAGAAAACCACAACAGAAGTGCAAGACAACTACAGAAAACCACAACAGAAGTGCAAGACAACTACAGAAAACCATGACACTGGGCTATACCCAGTAAAAGTGCAAAGACAAGAAGAAGAAGGAGATCTAACTGACTTACTTTGTTTCCTCTTCATCAATGTACTTCTTAATTTGCAGTGTAGACGCTCCCCGGTCCAGCTTGCTCAGTGGCACAAAACGGCGCTCATTGTACAGAGTCTGTGGCTCCTGACATTTCAAGAAAGCAGCATATTTAGAAATGATCAAGGTTTACATTTTGAAACCCCTGGCTATCCCACTACACACAAAAAAGACAAATGATAAATGCAATCTTCATACCAACCTTGTGCTATCAGTTTCAGACTTGGCTAGTGACTAAACAACATGAATGAAAACAGACCACATGTAAATGAGATGTTTGAGAAAGGCTCTGAACAAAACCAGAAGAAGAGATCATGTGAGAAATGTAGAAATTACAAAAACCATTGGAACAATACTATAATTAAATTCAGTGAAAAACAAAGACTGAAATGGTTTGGCCATCTAATGAGAATGAATCCAATGACACCAGCAATGAGAACATTTAAGATGAAAGTGGAAACACCAAGAGGTAGGATATGACCAAGAAGAAGATGGAGTTACTGATACCTTGAGACTCGACATATCACAACATACCAGGCAACCAAGGCTGCCCTAGTTCAGATACCAACGATTAATTAACCTGCAACGGCACAAAGCAGAATATGGACACAAGAAAGATCAGGGTTTTTTAATTGTTATGCTGCAAATTTGTTGTCCCTTCCATATCTGAAACACGTAATCCTTGAGTGGGTTTCAGGATCCCTTTTTCATGTCCACTAACACTCATGTCACACAATGTGACTAATTAGGGATTTAGGAAATCGGATAAGTTGGTCTGAAAGGCAGAGATATCACTACCTAGCTGTAAACCACAACAGAACATACAAACCACCCTTGTCAGGGAGACTGCAGAAGAATAAGCACATGTAAGAACACCTGAGGAAAAACAGCATTACCTGTAAAATTTCAATATCTCCGCCCATAGCAAAGACATCACCCTCGTGTTCTCCGAACAGATAAAATGCCTGGATAGTTCCATGCAATGGTGGAGAAGTTCTCAAAATTCGCACCTGGAAAAAGACGACATTTTTTTTAGTGCTGATAAAGCTGAAGTTAATAGGATTAGTAAAGTCAATTACCCTTCTCACAAAAGTGGTGCATTGAGCAGTCAATGCTAAATAAAAATTTGCATACATACATCGGCACTATACAGCTGATGTGAACATCACACTGACCACCTTTACTTCCCAGGATTTTACCTGGTACCCATTTTAAGCTAGATCAATTTGAGAGTCAAGGTCATTAAAAAAATCTAAATCGATGTGGATTAAAAACAGGATTAGAATCTTTTATTTCTGCGACTTCCTTACCAATGTCCCTAACGGAGGTTAACTGCAATGAAAATATGCATTCACTAGTGTCTTTGGAAATATTATGCAGTAAAATTTGTTAATCCTTCCTACCCCTTTACAGGTGAGATTTGATCAGTCTGCATGCTTCTTCAGCTCTTGTCATTGAACTGTTGCCTATTTTATATGACAACTATGACTGTCACAGGCCAAAATCTGAGAGATCCTATCTAAATGTCAGCTTCCTGTGTGGATTCTGAGGCCCCAGTATAAAGACAAAAGAAGAAACTCGCTGGCCCCTAACATGCATGTCATAAAAGGTGACTAGTAAGAAGTTCGCTGAAATCTGATTTTGTGTGTGGCTGAAAGGCGCAGATATTTCCGCTAAGTTGTAATTCACAACACAGCATGCCATCCGCCCTTTTAATAATGAACACAGAAAAATAGCTGTTACACAGATTACAACATTAGTATGATTTGGTTTGCAAAAGGTCGCTTCCATATTCCATGGATAATTCTACAAATGCCCAGTCTCCTTCTACACATAAAGAGAATCTAGGTACATAAAGTACAAAAACTCTGTACTATCAATGAGGATCCAGATGTACGTATCACAGAAAACAAATATTAAATATTTTGAAAAGGCTTGTCTAAATTGTCTATAATTTTGCTTACTCAGTGCTGAGTCAGCCTGCTCTTTTTAAAATTTCAGTTACTGAGAGATTTTTAATGTGGGCAAATGTTTGCAGATCCTACAAATTGTTTCCCCAATAGCACAGGATCAGGGGGAAGCATACCACCCTTTTTCATGTTTTTATATGATCTAAATGGTCAAAATCATGACCTTTTTTCAGTTCTTTATTAATATCCTACCCCAGATGACGTCATAAGACAGTCCAACATTTTAGAGGGCTTTCTGATGCTTTTAACGACCCCAAAACATCTAGAACTGGCCCTAACCCACCTACGTCCCAAGAAAGAGTGCAGCCTAGGTCCCACGACTGCATGCAGCCTATCTTCCACCCCCTGAAATATTAGACTGTCCCGTGACCTGTGGATTTCCCCTGTTTGGGGTAGGATATTAATAAAGCACACTTTTTTTTCACTTCATTTCCCCTCGTCTTAGTAGCAACACAACATTAGCAACCACTGACTGTTACATTCATGTACCCAACTCTCACCACACAATCTACTTACCATTTGTCCCACTTCATACACTTTATTGTCCCACTCCACAATTTTAAACTTTGTCCAGGGTGACTGCTTAATTCTGGGCTGGTCTGGCCGGGTCACTTGTCCCACATTTCCTGAAAAGAGAATCTGTTTGTCCAGCTCCTCATTGCACTCTTTCAGCCAGCTCTGGAATTCTTTTTCTATTTGTGTTCTCTTCTCCTGCATATCACAGAAGACATTACATGAGCAACACTGATGCTAGTTATTAATGCAAAAAAACATGGCAAACTAAATCAAGACATTTCAATGACTTCAGGAGCCACAGAGGTTTACCATCATTTCATCTTCCTCTTCTTTTTTTGTTATCACTTCTCTGATTAACACTGAAAGCTGAGTTCTTGTGATAAAACTGACCACTGCTGGGAGTTCCTCTTTAGTTCCATACAACATTCAGTATGGTGTTGCCTCACTCTACTTTAATTCTGCCATTTACTTCATCAAAGTGTTAGGAGTAGAAGGATGGGGAAAGGGGGAGGGAGTGGAGGTCAGCGGACAGGGGTAGAGGTAGGGATATTTTGTGTGCTCTTTCCAATGCACTGTATAAACCGGTCATCAGTTCTTTAAGGCTGTTCTTAGACCAGTATTCCCTTCTTCATGGGTTGTACAAAAAACATCCTTGCAGGATAGTTTCTGCAGCTTGGACATAAGACCACAAGGACACAGTGGTGACCTGTCCTGATGCATAGAATGCTGACCTGTCCACGCAGATCTATAAAACTGATTCAGGCAACAAGGCCTGAAATATGCCGTAAAACATGAACACCTCCACGATCTGGCACAACACATGATGATAATACTTCTGTAGTTTAGAATAAAGAACTATGTTATCAATCAGTTAGTTAATCAAGAAATCGCAGTTTCAACCACTCAAACAAGTCATCCCTTAAATGTTCCATTCTTGTGTCAGCAAAAACTGAATGCCCAATTCTGTACCTTATTATTAATCGGTTGCCTCAATATATGTCAATTTGTAATGCTACTTGTGTGGGTTCTAGGGTCCCATTGTGAGGAAAAACAAAAATAGATCCAACAAGCATGTCGTAGGAGTCGACTTATTGTAACTTTCTTCAAAGTTGGAATGCATCTGCCCGAGCAGCAAGGAACAACCAAATGTACACAAATAAGCCAGTAAAATAGATGTACAAGCAATACTCAGGCCCTAGCACAAAGCCAAGACCATATGGACACACATCCAGGACTTTCTGCCTAGGGCTTGCTTCACCAGCTGGTGAAAACACACACACATGCACGCAGGTGCGCGAGGGCACACACACATACACACACACACACACACAATGTAATCTGGGCATTTTTATCTGAACTGGTTCACTTAAATGTGCCCTGTTCATTGTCTTAGCTCAACACTGGTTATTCTGTTATTGCCCTCTTGATCAATGTAACTTATTACAGTAATATACTAATGTGCACTAGGGCACCTTATTTATGCTCACTGATACTTGTTTTTCCTTGTCAGTTTACTTATTTATGCTCAGCGGCAACTTGTTTATGCTTGTCAGTGACTTATTTATGCTTGCCTGTGAAATTTTAAGTTCATCAATAACTTGTTTATGCTTGCCATAAACTTATTTATACCTTCCATAAGATTATTTATACCTGTCATAAGCATATTTATACCTGCCATAAACTTACTAATGCTTGTCATAAACTTAGCTATGATTGCTTGTAGCTCATCTATGCTTGTCACAAACGTGTGTGTTTGCTTATGCCTTTTTTTGCTCTTCAGTAACTTATTTATACCTGTCATAAACTTAGTATGTTTGCTTGTAGCTCATTTATGCTTGTCAATCTGTGTTTGCTTGTGCCTTTTTCTGCTCTTCAGTTACTTATTTATACCTGTATTTAACTGAATTATGCTTGTAATAAGCTTATTTATGGTGGTTGGTAACTTACTTATGCCTGTCAGTAACTTATTTAAGCTTGCCTCATGTGGTACCACAGACTAATATTGGTGGTGGGGGGGGGGGGGGGGGGGGGGGGGGGGGGGGGGGTGGGGGGGAGGGGAGGGGAGATAATAGGCTTCTCCTAACAAGCATGTTGTAAAAGGTGCCTAATCAGGGGTTTGCTCAAATCAGATGTGTGTGGGACGAAAGGGCAGATACCACAGCCTTGCTGTAAATCACAACATAGTGATCTAATCGTCCTTTTAAGAGTGGCTGCAGAAGACAGCTTTCATAGACAAGTCAATTCATAGACAGCTTTAGTCATAAAAATCAAGTAGTTGTGAACAAGTCTAAACAGACTCGGAGTGAGCTGTTTCTAGCATATGCTCCAATGAGAGATGAAAGGCAAAAAGAAGAAGAACTGTGATAGAAAAAAAAATGTAGCAGCAGCAACAGAAGAATGTAAAAAAAAAAAAAAAAGGAGTCAGAAAAATTGGAAGAGAAAAGGAAATTGAGGAAGTAACAAAGGAAAAAGAGAAAGTATAAGGCATTTCTAGACACACACACACTGACACACAAAGGACAGATCTGGCAAGAAACACTGCATACAAATGGTAAAGGCTTTAAAATATGGTTTACGTACTCACAACAAGCACTGTCCAGTTTTATTAATATATATATATATATATATATATATATATATATATATATATATATATATATATATATATATATATATAAATATATACACACACACACAAACAAACAAGATAAAATGTCATCTCACATGTCCGTTCAACATTCTAACAAAGTTGGTGTTCTTGTCCTTCAACTTCATTTCCAGGTCCAGGAAGGTCAACTTGTTTGTGCTAACCTGGAAGCTATCATTGGTCCACAAGACACCAGAAATTCTACAATAAGAAAAAAAAGTATGTTAAATAAATCTTATATGATGGGTGACAATGAAGTGAACAAATATTAAGTTTATGATCAGTAAGGCATGGTAACTGAGAAAAGGTGACACAGCAGTTCTCAACCAGTTCTCAACAACAACAAATATAATTTAGCTGAGCCAATTTCTAAGTGACAATGTTAGCAGTGTAATTATCCTCTTTGAGGAGTATCTGGCTAAGCTGTTTAGAGTGCTGGGCTGTCATTTTGGTGACTTGGATCCAAATCCTCAGTAAGAGGATGCACACTTTTCTGTCAAATGCACCAAATGTAATCCTAATCTTCACAGTTCATGCTCTTCTCAACTGGTTCACTAAAATGTGCCCTGTTCATTGTCTTAGTTTGATATTGGTTATTCTGTTACTGCCCTCTTATTTAATGTAACTTATTGTAGTAATATATTAATGTGCGCTGGGTAACTTATTGATCCGATGTTTGAACAAACTTATCCAAGCAATACATGTGACTCTTCACTTCTAACAATCCATTTTTTTTACAGACCACTCTGTACTTACTAGGTTATGTGGTCAACATCAAACAGCTGCCTTGCATGTGTATGAAGAGGGAAATTATGAGAGAGAGATCATCATAATAAAACCATAGAAAGATTACCTGTTGTAACACTCTGCTGGGATATTTTTCTGCTTCTTCGGGAAAGAACACCACTCAAATCTGTCAGATATAATCAACAGGCAATTAAAGATAATTGATATCAGACAACCAGTTATAAAGTATTATTTTTTAGACTACCACTATCTGACAACCAGTTATAAAGTATTATTTTTAGACTATCACTATCTGACAACCAGTTATAGAGTATTAGTTTTAGACTATCACTGACAACCAGTTATAGAGTATCAGTTTTAGACTATCACTATCCGACAACCAGTTATAAAGTATTATTTTTAGACTATCACTATCTGACAACCAGTTATAAAGTATTATTTTTAGACTATCACTATCTGACAACCAGCTACAGAGTACTGGTTTTAGACACTCAGCAATTGTAAAAAAAAAAAAACAGTGACATCTTTTCTAAAGATCCTTTAACGTGGGAAATGATCCAGGCATACAGTATGGACCTACAGTCTAACAAAAAAGTCAAAACAACAATTAGATAGAAAGGCTGAAGAATGTGACCTAAAACCATGGATGCTCTTCTTTCATCACTTAGTATCTGTCTAACCTCAGGTTAATATTCTTCCTTGCTACTTGATGGCTTTTGGTAAAGATTGTGTAGACCATCTTTGTATAATTACCCTTGAGTTTGAATCTTTGGCAGTACTCATGCAGTCTTCTAAGGTTTCCATTTAGTCTTTGGGTTTCGCTTTCTACATTTTCATGACTGTGCCATATTGCAAGATCATCAGTGTACAAGGCTTTTTTCGGCCTTGATCTGTTCTGGCAAGTCACTGATAAAGATTGGAAACAGTGCACAGCTCAATGATGAGCCTTGTGGCAAGCCCTCCTCCAAGACTTTAGATGAGATTGCATTGTGTGTCTTAGTCTGGATTGTTCAGCAAGTATTTCACCCAGTTATACAATCTGCCATGTATTCCTATGCTCATCATCTTTATCAGGAGACCTTTTCTCCATACTCTGTCATAGGCCTGCTGGAGGTCGACAAAGATGGCCACTGTATGCTTCTTATTCTGGAAGCCATCATGTATTCTTTGTGTCAATCTGAACTGGTCTTCTGTACAGCTGTTGATTTTGAAGCCTGCCTGTTCATGGCATAGAACACCAGAACTCTCTAGGAACCAATACAAACATTTGTTAATCATTCTTTTGGCAACTTTGCCCAAGCATGATGTTAAGGATATCGGGCAGTAGCTTTTGGGGTCGTCTGGAGGCTTATTGGTTTTAAGTATGGGAACGATATATGAATTCCTCCTTTGGAAGTTTTCTTGATCTCCATGTTTTATTAATAAGCATGAGAACTACTTTTCTTCCAGACCGACCAAGATGTAGCAGCATTTCATTGAGGATCTTATTTAGACCTGGGGATTTTCCAGGTGCTGTATACTACGGTGAAAAGTTCTGGTTGTTCATCCACCTCTGGACGCTGAACTTGTTCAAGAACACAAGGGTTGCGAACACATCTGTTTCACAGGTTTGACTCATGTGCATGCAGACTGTTGGTTCCTTATCTCTCAGGCAGATGTACTCTGACTTAGAAGGAACTCTCAATCAGTAAACTATAACGACATGCTTTTTATGCAGGCAGTGGGCCTATCCTTGTCTCCCCACACAATATAGTCCCGGAAACCATACAGGGAGTTAGCAAAGGTTATTCCTGCATATATTTAGTCTAAAAGTATTAACAGATTCATTTACATAATATCCATAATTTTGTGGTCCTTTAGGCAGGGGTTTCACTTTTGCAGTTGTGTTATCTAAGTCTGAACCTGGTGTCACAAATCCACTATCTTTTAGCTAGAAAGTGCCTATGTCTTGCTAGGGCCCAGAAAAGGAGCAGTTAATTCCATTAAGGCATCACTTTCACACATCCTGGCCATGACATGAAACAGGTTGAAGAAGTTCTCTTTCTCTGCCAACTTTTATTCCAAGAACATTCTCAGAATTATCCACTAATCGTTGTATGAGACATCCATCAACGACCCCAGCAATAAAGAAGAATATACCACTCTTTTTCTTTTTTTTTTCAAATTCTGCACAATCCATGGGACGAACTGAACCAGATTTACTCCACTTTTAATTCCTCCTGTATAAAAGATTTCCTGGTCAATGACAAGTAAGACACTGGACATTCCACAAAATGTATTTGAAAAAAAAAAAACAAGTATTTCCATTGTAATTTTAAATAATGTGGACATAAACAATACATTGCACAATTTATCTCCTGGCAGATTTCGCTACCTCTGGTTGGTACATTACTACAGAATTAAATCAACATATAATGAAGCGTAACAATGAATCCTAAAAATGTATTCGCCAATGAACACCATAGAATACCTACTCTTCAATCAGTGTGTAGGGTATCAGTCTTCCATTCCAGTAAGCTTCAAAGATTGGTCGCCGACCTCTAGCTGGACGTTCATTAATGGCATACCCATGGTCATCCTCTGGTTCAGGATCCACTGGCAAAGAAACAGTAAGAAATGAAAAATATATATACTCAAACACAAAAATAAAAATAACACTAGCCAAATAAAAACTACCATTCAAAGATGAGCACTTGCACGTGTGTTACCAGGTTCCCTCGTGGGTGCAAAGAATGTAACACTGCACACAATAAGGTTTGTCGCAGAGGTGACTAAGGACAGTGTTGGACTTGTGGTTGACTACCTCATCCAGTTTAAAAAATAAAAACAATAGCCACAAAAATGAAGACATGGTGTGAGCTGCAGGCAACGGCAAAGGATAGAACCACCTGGATAAACTGGTGGAGCTCCTTTGGGAAGTAGAGGGCAGACGACAAGAAAGATTAGCAGACATCTCAGTGTAGTGTTGTTTGCTATTTTATGTTAGTATAGTGTTAGTCTGCACAGCAGTAAAAACAACAACAACAAAAAACCCAATAAAATATAAGGTACAAGATAAAGAGGGTACCTAAGAACAAGGTCGAGTAGTTCAAGACATGAATGTTAATGTCCGAGTAATGCATCAAAGATATGAGATAAATCAAAAGACTGTACTTGCAGCAACATTTTTGTAGGTGGAAAAAGTTGAAGCAGGTGATGTGAAGGGTAAGCAGAAGATGAATTAGCAGGAAGAAAAAATAACAAAGAAACATAAGAGCGAGGGAGGATGTATAAGAAAACAGATGTAGAAGACAGAGAAGGAACAACAGCAACAAAAAAAAAACAAAAAAAAACAGAATTTAAAAAAAAAAGAGAGAGAAAGACACAAGAGGGATTAGAATGAGAAAATAAGTAGATGCAAAAAAGAAGAGGAAGAAAAAGAAAAAAAGAAAAGAAACAGATGATGAAAAAGAAAGAGAAGGAGATGAACACAAACAACAAAAGAAAAGCTAACTAAAGAAATGGAAATAGAAAAGAACTACAGATCAAGCGGACATCAATACATACACCGACAGCCATAAATATCAGCAGGGTACGTCTCTTTGTCATATCTGAAGGGATGATATCTGATGATGCCTTCCACAGCAGTGGAACCATCCACGTAGGCCTTGAAGTCAAACGTGCTGGCAGCAGTCCGAGCATACAGGCTCTGCATGTCATCATTGATCTTCCTGAGGTCCACACTCTTCGGATTGGGGTTACCTCGGATGTGCATGGTCACCTGTAGGTGGGACAGTGTGCGGCTGAATGAGTTGTTTATTGAGATGTAATTTTGTAGAAAGGCAGATAGCGATACACATGGGAGAACAATACCAGGAGCTTGATGAACAGTAGTAGTTTTGAAGAAGGGTAGACAGTGATACAAATTGTAGGACAACATCAGGAGATGAATGAACAGCAGTATATTTGTAGAAGGCTAGTGAACAAACTAACAGACTTTATTTTCAATGGGTCACAAATTAGGCACGCAGGCCCGCCTTACATTCGGCCCTTCGAAACACTCATCTTTCACATAGCAGTTGCATTTTATCAATAAAGCATGTTATGTTACAAATGGGAGAACAATATAAGGAGATGGATGAACAGAAGAAGGTTTTGTAAAGGGTAGACAGCGATGCAAATTGCAGGACACCATCAGGAGATAGATGAACAGCAGTATATTTGTAGAATGGTAGACAGCGATACAACGGGAGAACATCTAGAGATGAACAGTAGTAGTTTTATAGGATTGTAGAAGCAATACAAATGGGAGAACAACACCAGCAGAAGAATGAACAGAAGTAGTTTTGTAGAAGGGTAGACAACGACGCAAATGGGAGAACATCAGGAGATGAACAGAAGTAGTTTTGTAGAAGGGTAGACATTTGACAAATGGGAGAACAACAACAGTTGATGAAAAGTAGTAGTTTTGTAGAAGGGTAGACATTGATACAAATGGGAGAACAACAGTAGATGAACAGTAGTAGTTTTGTAGAAGGGTAGACAGCGAAACAAACGGGAGAGCTACATCAGGAGATGAACAGTAGTAGTTTTGTAGAAGGGTAGACATTGATACAAATGGGAGAACAACAACAATAGTAGATGAACAGTAGTAGTTTTGTAGAAGGGTAGACAGTGAAACAAAGGGGAGAACTACATAAGGAGAGGAACAGTAGTAGTTTTGTAGAAGGGTAGACATTGATACAAATGGGAGAACAACAACAGTAGATGAACAGTAGTAGTTTTGCAGAAGGGTAGACAGTGAAACAATTGGAGACTACATCAGGAGATGAACAGTAGTAGTTTTGTACAAGGGTAGACATTGATACAAATGGGAGAACAACAACAGTAGATGAACAGAAGTAGTTTTGCAGAAGGGTAGACAGTGAAATAAATGGAGACCTACATCAGGAGATGAACAGTAGTAGTTTTGCAGAAGGGTAGACAGTGAAACAATTGGAGGCCTACATCAGGAGATGAACAGTAGTAGTTTTGTACAAGGGTAGACATTGATACAAATGGGAGAACAACAACAGTAGATGAACAGTAGTAGTTTTGCAGAAGGGTAGACAGTGAAACAAATGGAGACCTACATCAGGAGATAAACAGTAGTAGTTTTGTAGAAGGGTAGACATTGAAACAAAGGGGAGAACATTATCAAGAGATGAAGGAACAGCAGTCTAAGAGATAGTACCACCAGGATGAGAGTCAAGAGCCTTTTGGAGATCCACTGCAGCTGCAAAGGTAAGCCAATGTGACCTGGTGACTCACTGAAAGCTCATTTATGAACAAAAACATAGGGCGAGCACCATATGTCCAATACAGCTCAAGGTGCGAACAGGGGATTTTACTTCTTAATCTTTATGACATTTCAGAGCTTCTACATCGACACAGAATGACAACAGCCATTGCTGCCCATCAAGCAATGGATCACAAACTGTTCCTCCCCACAACGCTTAATGGCAGAAGTGGAAACAGATGGCTGACTGTATTCATCTCTGCATTTATTGAGTTCATGATTAAACAAAAGCAATGGATTCTTTTCCAGCTACTGGCACAGAAGGCATGCGGTGCTGGACACACATCTTGACAGATCAACTCAACATATGACTGCTGACAGAGCCAACATCATTCTGGCCAAATTCTCTTCCCAACCCACTTTTTCTGGTATCTATTATAGGCATAGCCAACATGGGAGCCCTGGGTTAATTATAATAATCAGCCTATAAAAATGGTGCTGTCTCCACAGTAAAGATTTGCTGCAATGGATCTCTAACACGCTCTGTTTCATGTCCTGGTTGTACACTTGCTCAGACTGCTGTTCGTCAGTCTCTTGATGTTGTCCTTCCCCTCGTAAGATTGTCAACCTCTTGCTCTCAGCCCATATAAGGATTCAAACCCAACATCTTTGGGGCAGGGGGTAGGGGGGCAGTGTCCAGGAACTACTCTATCACAGCTACTCAGAAACAGAGACCTATTTTTTTTTTTTAAATTGTACATACTTACTGAGTTTATACTTGCTTTTTTAAAAAAAACCCAGTAATCTATTAACAGCCTGTGAAAGTCCTGAAAAACAACAATATATTTGACCTGATACCCTTTGAAGTTTGGAATCTATGCAGAAGGCTACTCTGATATGGAGTTTATGTTGGTAGACACACAAAGAAATCTGTCCACTGAACTTGATCTCATTGGCATCTCTCCTTCTTTGTGTTAAATTGTGCGACAGAGACATAGGAATCACAGCCCATGGTGACAGCAAGTGTGACTAGCAAGACACGCTTGCATTAAGAACAACCTTCCACAATCAAAGCATGGGATTTCAGGACCAGTGTTGCCAATGCATATATTCAAAGTGCTTCTTCTCAGATGCTCAAATCTTGACATATCTGCAACCATTTTACCCACTGCCTTCCTGATTGTCTCCTCTATGCAACACAGTCCACAACATCCTGTTCCACGAACTTATCTCAATACCTGTATCCTTCAATTCCTGCTTGACACATCTTTATATCGTAGAAGAGGTCAACCTCAACATATTCTACCCATCAACTTACCTGGATATCGATGTTATTAAAAGCCACATCCTGGCCTGCGTCATCACCCTCTCGTAACTTGTTGCCATCAGGGCCATGCAGGTAAAAGTGATAGATGTGTCTGAAACAGAAGTTAAACATACAATGTCCATCTTCATATGCGTTCTTTGCTCTATCTGGGCATTCTGTTGAGAAGGAAATCCTTAAAACTTCAAGAGATAAACTGTTATATCTAACCTTGTAACATTAGCATTATTAATACAGTGCACATAGCTGTCATTTACTAATGGATGTACCCAATTAGTACTAATGGATGACCCACTTGGAATCTCTCTGCAGGTCCAGAGTTGATGAAGCAGATAACTGGATGTGACTTTACAGCTCCAGTCAAATTTTCAAAATGGATGCAAATTTTTAACATGTGTGATCAGAGATTAATGAAAAGTTCAACACTCTAAATACTTGGGAAGCATTTCACATATGATGGCAGAATAGACAGAGAAATGGAAAAAACGATACAACAATACCACGTATCAAAGGACCCTATTTTGGAAACACCCAGATATCATAAAAAGACATTATAAATGCAATCTTCGTACCAACCTTGAGCTATCAGTGTCAGACTGAGTAAAGAATATGAAAGACAATTAACCCTGTGAAATGAGATGTTTGAGAAAGGCTATGAACAAAACTAGAAGAGATCATGTGAGAAACGAAGAAATTACAAGAACTATTGGAACAACACCTATAACTAAAAAAAAAAAAAGACTGAAATGGTTTGGCCCTTCTCTGAGAATGAATCCAATGATGCCAGAAATAAGAGTGTACAATATAAAAGTAAAATCACCAAGAGGTAGGGGACGATCCAGAAGAATAATGGATTTAAGGAGTCACCGATACCTTGAGACATCACAACATCAAAGCATACTGGGAAACTTAGCGTGCTCTAGCTTGCAAACCCATCATCTGTTAACCTGCGATGCCTAGCGGCACACAGCAGATAATGCCTAACATGTGCTTTTGTCATTGGCAAGAATGCTGGAATATGTGTATACAATAAGATAACTCAATTACCAGTGAGTTTATCAACTTAGTTTGATACTTCCTGATCAGACCTCATATACGTCTTATCTGTTATTTTTACTTTCTAAAGCATCCTGTGAAACTAACATGTACTTCTTAAAACTAACCCTTTCCATTTCTAGATTCTTTAAATTTGCATGCAGGTCACCCCAAGTCCTCCCCATCAGTTTCACCTCATGCTCTAATTCTCTTCTTTCCATGTATATTCTGATCTGCTTTAATTTCTCTGATATTGTGGGTTCTAGCTCAAGAACATTCTTATTTTATTATAATTAGGTTTTCTCAAAGTGTGGCTTATCCAACACCAAGTTTTTACTCTTGATTCAATGAAGTGTGCATTTAATTCTCTCCTAGAGCTCTACATAATGACTTTGTCTCCTTCTTCTTCTTTAAAGTCCATGCCGTGTGGCTTTGGTAGTCATGTCACTTTCAGGCTTGTGTACTTTCAATCAACTCTGACACAGATGAACCTCCATGTCATGACGTCAAACTGTCAAGCATCTTTTCTTTTGGTCTCCTTCTGCCTCCTCCCCTCTGACCTTCCTACTGTCAAGATGAACTCCAGTTTTCCCCTTCTCATCACATGACCAAAGAATGTATATTGTCTCTTTCTGATGCAGGCAATCAGTTCTCTTCATGAGTCAGTTTCTTTCAAGACATCCTCATTACTCTTTTTATCTGTCCAGGGTATTCTTATCCATCTAAAAAAAAACAAATCTCCGCAGACTTTGTCTTACCATTTTAAAAACCCATACTAAAACAACAAAAAGACACTTACGCCAGCTGCCTTGTCCACATGTTGAAATGCTGCTTGAGATAAGCTACGTGTTGTGTGTTGATGCCTTGTATGACTACAGCAGTGAAGCTCTCCCTGTCTGGTTCCTCCGAGATCAGCTTGATCACATGCTCGTCTTCAGGGGAGATATGGGAGTAGTCTCCTGGCTAGCAAGGGACATTTTGATAATCATCACTCAGTGCCAAATAATCTTTTAAATACTTGTGTAGGAATAAAACAACATCATGAATGGAGATAAGGGTTAGATACGACTGCTTCATGGGGGGAGGGGGTCATATTTGGGGTTCATTTCAAAATAACAAAAATATATGTATTGGAAGCAGACTGGCCAGATTTCTTCAGTGTGCTCTGACTATATGTAAAAAGTAAATTAACATAAAGAAATTGTAATTAATGTAAGATGTCCTTTGTTGTCGTTCCATATTTTGTACAATTCTCCCTTTGCTCTGTGCTCTTTACATTTCTTCAGCCTGGCAGTTGGTACCAGGACATTCTACCAGTGGCCAAAACATCTCAGCTATTATTCTTTAATGAACTGTAGGAATGGTCACAGTCCGAGTCTTCTTCTAATGTGCTAATTTTTAATGTTCTCTTTTCTTGTTATGCCAGCAAATTTTCTTTCAACTTTTTAAAGTAAAAATAACAGATAAAACATACATGAGAGCTGATAGTAAGTTTGTGTTCTTAATTCTTTTTCGGAATAAGCTGACAAATTCACTGTAAAGACCTGTCATCTTTGTTAACATCAACATACCTGCAGGCGAACTGGGCATAAAGAGCTAGACCTGTATTTTACAGACCAATCTGCATTCTGTGGGTAATGTGGTAAACATCATGCCAGCCGCTTTTACTCAGTAGGACTTTCATTGGTACCCATCGTTTAAGGCTTGGTCAACCTGGCAGCATAGGTAATTATTTTTTTTTTTTTTTTTTAAAGCCTGGTTCTGTTCTGATTTAAACCCACGACCTTCAGATCTGCAGGCGAGCATCTAGCTGCTACACCAAAGCAGCTCTTAACGTCACTCTTAGAAACCCATTTACAAGCCTTGAGGCTTGTAACACACACACACACATATATATATATAGATACACACACAGACTTACATATACACATTCACTTGATAAGTGATGAGGTCAGTATCATCCTCACCACATTTACTTCTCAAGACATTTCCCTACACTCATTTTGTTCTGGGTCGATCTAGGAGTCTAGGTTAATTAAAAAAGCCCACTTAATATGAACACTGTGAGCTGTGGTAGCGCAGTGGCTAAACCCAAGGTCGAGACCTTGCAATTCCAACTGTACGAAAAAAAATTAAAAGACGACAACGTTCAGGCTGCTGCAAACAGGTTTTGCTATGAGCAACATTCAGTTACATTTGTAGTCTGGTTTATTGGTGCTAGGTGTATTGGTTAATATTTGTGCCCGTGTTCCCATCCAGTCTGGCTGATATTCTTGTCCTGTTCTGCCTGCTCCTCTTATTGAATCTGCCTCCTTTGCTCTGGCTGTGACAGGTGTCCCTGTTTTTTAAATTCTGTTTAGTTAAGAGTCCTTTGTGTTGATTGTCCAAGTCTCCTGTTATGTGGCCCTGAGATAGTTTGGTCCATATAATGATCAATGCTGCTTATAGAGCTCAGGAACAAGGTTTTTTAGAATAATTTTTGTATGGCTACGACATGAAAACAGCTTATCACAAACATCAGAAGCAGGCATCTTTTGGCCACACCGTAAGAAAAAGAAAATTGTGTTGTGACAAAACATTTATGGATGGAGAGGTTGAGAAAGACAATGAGAAAAGATTCCAGACATTCTGGAAAAATATCGCACATAACCTCAAATGCACTCCTGAACATCACAAGCTGTGGATAAACTTTATCTTTCATGCCTGTCAGCAATCTATCTGATGAACCGTATGCCAGATGGCAGGAAAAAGGGTCCTTTATCAACATTACAGTGTACTTTACCTGTCGATTTCTGATGAAGCCAGTGTAGATGGACTGATGGTTCTTTTCCTTCTTCTCAAACTCCTCTTTGGAGATAGTCAGCTCGTGGACATCCTTGGAATGTTTTGGCTTGCTGATCATCTGCCCAATTGGTTGAGAAACACTCATGTTAAAGAATGTTCACACAAGTCGATACAAGTAACTGCTTGACTTAAACACAGATATTTCCAGTATACTTCCTGAGTGAGCCATCATGGCCTAGTGCTTACAAAACTTGTCTGCTAAATGATTAGTATTTCTTCTTTTTTTGGTCCCTCCAGTTACCTCATCGAAGCGTTGGGGAAAATATGTGTGCTTTTTCTAATGTGTTGCATAAGCTATTTTTGATGCTGTCCTTCTATTTCCTGCATGGTCTTTCCCTTGCATGGTGTTCATTACCTTTCTTCGATGTGGCATTCTGTGGCAACTGGTACCAGGGCATTCCATCAGATGGCCAAATCATCTCATCTCTTTAATTAACTGTATGACTAGTTAATATGCTTACCTACCAAAACAGTCACACAGGCTCACTCTCCCAAACTATCAATTTTTTTAAAGAGTACAGCTCTGAGGCCAACCATGCCAAATACAAGTGTATACCGAATAATTTTTAACATTTTCTGAGAACTGCATGGAAAGGTCAAGAAATCAGGAAGAGAACTGGTTATCCCACGTCACACATCATCCGACACCTAACACTTCACCCACTGCTATGGTGGAGTATCTGCTACATGACAAGGCAGATGTGGTCAAAGCAGTTTCGGAACAAGCAAAGGAATCAGTAGAAAAACAAGATTATTATGACCTGGAGAGAATGAGGCACCTGGGTGTAACCAGAGGGTCTGGCCAGCTCACTACACTCAGGGAAAGGGAAGACTGACATATAACTAGATTGTGACCGGTACCATCAGTACAGTATTGTAACTCTGTGCTGACTGCTGAAGATGAGGACGGAGCATACATGGGAATGCCTCGAGTACTGTGATGCCAGTGCTTAACTCAACTCAACTCAAATCTGCTACGTCCAAAATTAAAGCCATGACTTTCAGAGTGCAGTGCAAACAGCTTAACTACAGTGTTGACCAGTAAGACAGGCAACCATGGTAAACTAGCAGCTAGGCGCTTGCCTCCTGGTCCAAAAGTCTTGGGGTCAAATCCTCACTGATGTCAGGTTTCTTTCAAAACTGACTTTGGCTCTCAGGGTGACCCAGCCTTAAATGGTTACCAGGTAATATCCTGAGTAGTTCTTCTTCTTTCGTTCGCATGAAATAAATTGTCTATATCTGCAAAGCCGTCTCTTGTATGAATTTCACTGTCTTTTGTAATTCACTAAGCGGCCCGTAAAGTTTGACTTCCACAAGTGTCTCTTTTGGCCAAAGGTTTTGCCTGAAAGCGTTGAATATGGGACAGTCTTGAAGGATGTGATATGTTGTTTCAGGTGCCAGTCCACAAGTACACATGGCCGATTGGCCAATCTTAAATTTGTTGTACATGTGGGAGCGAAGTCTATTGTGCCCTGTTCTAAGGCGAAGGATAATAACTTGCTCTGGTCTGTCCATAATATGGTAATCATCTTGTGCCAGTTTCGGTGGCATTCTGATTGATTTGATCATTCTCTTCTTCTGTTGATAAGAGACTGGGATGTCAGGTTGTTCTTCAGTTGCACCTTCCTTAGCTAGTTTATCAGCTTTTTCGTTTCCGGGAACTCCACAGTGGGAAGGTATCCACTGCATTACTAATTTACAGCGGTTGCCTAGTTCGGATAATAGTGTCCGTATGCTTGGTAATTTTCCAGACTGGAGTGACTGAAGTACTGCTTTTGCATCTGTCAGGAATACCACTGGTTGTGAAAAATACCCTGTATTTAGTCGTTTCTCTACCGCTATCTTGATGGCTTGAACTTCTGCATCATAGTTGTGACAGTGCTTTCCCGTTGGTAATTTGGCTGTATCCCTGGTATTATTAGGATACTCAATGTACACTCCCGCACCTCCGTTTCTGACTGCGCTTTCTGCTGACCCATCTGTGTAAACACGGACCCAAAGGTTCTGCGGGTATTCATCATCAAGTAAACTGAGGGTGGCTGTTTTGCGCTGCATACTGTTTTGTTCTTCCTTGTCAAATACCCCTTTCACTTCAGTCTTGATGTGTATTGGAAACTTATACTCCTCTCTCCAGGGGGTCCGTTCTGGGACAGCATTTAAGGATCTATCAGTTGCAGGTAAATCAGTGGTTTGTCTGCCGAGCCGTTTGGCCTGGTGGATAAAACTACTTCTCTTTAGTCGTCCCAAAGCTAAATTTTTGAATCTTTCATTCATAGGGTGACTGGGCATACTAAGAAACTTTTCTGCTTGTAAAAGCATCTTGGTGTCTCTGCGTTCACTTAGTGCTTGGGTCATCCCCATTTTCTCCATCACAGCTATAGGTGTTGATTTCATACTGCCTGTGGTAACTCTGAGTGCTTGATTTTGCACTTTGTCTAATTCTTGCAATGTGGTTTTTGATGCCGAACTCCATGCTGTTGATCCGTATTCAAGATGTGGTCGAACACTTTGTTGGTAAACTTTTCTAAGTATTTTCCCGCTAGCACCCCATGTGGTTCTACTTAGTTTTCTCAGAATGGCTACCCTCCTTCTGGCTTTGGTTGCTGCCTTGTTGATGTGTTTTCTCCATGTTAATCTATCATCAAACGTTACGCAGAGGTATGTGGGCTCCTTATCCTCTCTCAGGGGTACTCCATTTATGTGCATGGCGCCTGATTTTTGTTTAGGAGAAAGGGTAAAGAGAGTGATGCTGCATTTGCCTATGTTGATGCTGACACACCATTTGTCGGCCCATTTAGCCATTGCATCTATGGCTCTTTGTAGCAGTCTGGTGGCCACTGTCGCATTTTCATTTGTACACCAGAGTACCAAGTCATCAGCATACATTGCAGCTTTAATTCCATGGGGTAGTTCAGAAAGCAGGTCGTTGATATAGACTAGGAAGAGTGTGGGGGACAGGACACCTCCTTGTGGGATGCCATGGCGCAGCAAAACTTTCTTGCTTTTAAGTCCATCTATCTGTACTCGGGATCTTCTGTTATACAAGTATGCTTTGACCCGTTTGTACATACTCCCATTCACCCTGCAGTCTCTCAGTTTCTTCAGTAGACCTTCTTTCCAGACCTTGTCAAAGGCTTTCTTCAGATCTATCCATGCCGTTAGCACTAGCTTCTTTTCCTGGAAGGCATCCTCAATTTCTTGTGAAAGGTAAGTTATCTGGTCTTCTGTGGAGTAGCACTGTCTAAATCCTGCCTGCTGCGGCGTGAAAATGTTTTCACTTTCCAAGTACCATTGGAGTCTAAGGTTGACAATACGTTCCATTGTTTTACAGAGGCAGCTGGTAAGACTGATCGGTCTATAGCTGGAGGCATCAGAACTGTCCTTTCCTGGTTTAAGCAGAGGTATTGTGATTGCTTCTCTCCATATTTGAGGAACTTTGCCACTGGTCCAACAATGATTAAAGATCTGTAGCAGCTTTATTTTGGCAGTTGTTCCAAGGTTCTTGATCATTTCGTTGGTGATTCCATCAGTTCCAGGTGATTTTCCCATTCTCAGCTTTGATATTGCTAATTCTAACTCACTGGATGTAAATGCTGCCACCAGTGCCTCAGGAATTATATCTTTTTGTCTTGTATGTTGTTTGTTTTCTTGAACCTCTCGCTGTTTCTCTGGGCTGACATTAATGTTGCAGACTTCTGCAAAGGAATCTGCAAAGTGGTCAGCTGCCTGTTTTCTTGTTAGGATGGCTCCCTCTTTGCACAGTGCAATATAACCATTTCTCCCTGTATTCTCATCATTAATTTGCTTAATTAACCTCCACAACTTCCTTGTGTCTCTTTCAAAGTTTAGGGACTTTGTCTTTTCCTGCCAGCTTCTCCGTCTAGCCTGCAGTTTGGCTCTTTGAAATTTGGCCTTTGAATGTTGGTAGTTGTTAAACTGCTCTTGACAAGGTCTGGTATCAGCCTGTTTTCTTTCTGTTTCCATATTGTTGTGCAGTTGCTCCAGATCACAATTCCAGTACGGTTTGTATTGTTTACGCGCACCTCTTGGAACTGCTTCTAGGGCTGCCTGCAGTATGTGTTTGCTCAACTCTTGGACTACTTTTTCTACGTCGTTATCTGTGTTAAGATTTTCCAGCAGAACATTTGTGCGAAGCTGATATAACTTCCAGTCTGCCTTCTTAAAATTCCACCTTGGCAGTGTGCTGCTCTCTCTTACAGACTGGCTTTCGATAGTTAGAAAGACTGGCCGGTGGTCACTGCCTCCTAGTTGCTTCCCAACAGTTCTGGTAACATTCAGTTCCATGTCTGCTGAGTGAAAGGCTAGGTCTGGTGTCGAGGTGGTATGCCATGCTCTAGAGTAGAAGGTTGGTGGGTCGGTTGGCTTATTTACGAGGATGAACCTATTCTCATCCTGCCAGTCCTCTAGTTTCTCTCCTCTCTGGTCCATATGATCGTAGCCCCAACTTTGGGAATGGCTATTAAAATCCCCACAAATGATCATTTTTTCATTTATTAGTACAGTATCCAGTTCCTGAGTAGTAAAGGTGACCAGGGTGAAGCTGACCACCTGACACACCAACTGCTGATTAGTCTATAAAAATATGAGTCAAGTATTATAGGCCTAATGTGGCATAAAAATGGTCCTTTAATAAGACAGAACACATACAAAACAGATCACATACATAACAGAACACACACGTAACAGAAAACATACAAAACAGAACACATACAAAACAGATCACATGCATAACAGAACACACACGTAACAGAACACATACAAAACAGAACACATACAAAACAGAACATATACAAAACAGATCACATACATAACACAACACATACATAACACAACATATACATACTCTTGTAGCATTGCCAATAAAGAAGACAGCTTGCTTTCCACCCACACCAAAATATGAGATGTCACTGTTCATGAATCTGGGTGCCCAGGTATCAGCAAGATTTAACGACTCATCTGGGTTCCTCAAAGATGACTCTGTCTCTCCCCTGAAATGGAAGAAATGGGAAAACAGAAAGTTACACTTGTAACTAGAGCTCTAGCTCCAGCTGTAGACTTCAGCCCCTTTTACTGCTTCCTATTCTGCTCTTAAGCCGCAACAGGACCGATCCATTACCATATCAGGACCCCCAAACAGGAGAAGTCGTACAAGTAAACAAAAGGACAAGAACCTCAAGGAAAAAAATGACAGAACAAAATAAACCATGGAGAATATCACAGCACAGGATTTAAAGAGAATGACCCAATCATAAATACAGTCATACCCAAGACAGTGGACAAGCAAAATGGAGCCTACACCAGGACCAACAGAGGACCCAGACATGTTCAGAAAATAAAAAGGTAGGGACAAGAAGCCACAACCACTGGCACACCAAACCAGTTAAACCACTGAACTTGGCACAAGTAAAAACAGACCATATTTATCATCGATGCTGTCTTCAGCAGGGTTGAACATAGTTACAGATGTTCCCCCACCTACCAACAACTTCTCTTGATCCTCTTATGGAGCACATACCCTCAACCAACATAAACTAAGCCTACAAGAAAAACAGGATAATAAAAGTGTAACCTATTAGGAATGTCACAACAGGCAACTAGGGAGGGTTGGTAGAATATTGGTAACCTCGTTCTGTCAAAAACTTCAGCTGGAAATCCACCTAACTGATAATGTATTTTATTTCTTCAATTTTTTCCTGCCACTGTTTTTCAAAGAAAAGGCCATACGAAGGCTATGGCATGTCCTCCATTGATTTGTATAGCTTGGTTTCCACTGGAATGCCAACTGGCCTGACAAGATCTCTATCTACTGCATGTAGAGAGCATGTTCACTATTCTGGGGTGCTTGTTCACAAAAGCAAAGTCAGTCAAATAAAGTTTCACTACCTACTTTGGTGTGTATTATAAACAAATACTAAAATATTTGTCATTAATGTCCATTTTACCCTAAACTTTGAAGGTAAAAACAAATAAATGTACATACACAAATGTACAATATAGATGGGATTTTACAGTACTAAATAAGAGACTGCAAAAAAACTAACGACCCATTTTCAAACATCAGTTTCATAACAAAGTTCATAAATTGTTGGCTTATCTTGTAGCTATGAAAGTTTGATACAGAAAACAATTCTGTACAGTCTGCAGCTCCAACCAGAGAAAAGAAAATATAGTCATAGTAACAATTTTGTAGATGGTTACCAAAAACTTCCCAACATCAGACATTAGTAAATAATTTTTAAAAAGTTACTAAAGCTTAGAAAATTTCAAACATGCCAAATACACAAAGTAGCTTTATTAGATAAAAGCAGAAGCATTTTTATTAGAAGAAACATGCTGAAAGGTTGTAGAGAGAAGAAGAAGTTGTAGAGTTAGGAGAAGAATCTTTTATTCTTACCCTCCTCTTTGTCTCTGTCTGAAATTAAAATCAAACTGTCAGTTCTAAAAGTACAGGCAGCAAGTTTGAAAAAGAACAATGTAAAAGTACTGCTACTTCTTGTCTTATCCAGTGCAGCGCTGATGCACAGTCAGCTCACGGTAAGCAATCTTATCTTTTACAGCTATATCTTCTTCCTCCCATTGCAAATTTCATTGGAAGGTTCTGGCTGTTTATCCACTTATGAACTTTAGTCTTGTTCCTGCTCTAGAGTTTTGCGCGCACAGCGACATCTCATTTTTTTTAGTGCATTATTAATATGATTCCAATTTGCTTCTCTATGCCAATTTATGTCTCCCTGTATTTGTTTTGCAGTTTCTCCTACGAAATACGCCTGGCCGAATCAAACAGGAAACACTAAGAAAGAAGAGGAAAGTAACAACAGGGTGGAGGACGAGCGGTCTGAATCGGATGGAAGCATCAAGCCCAGAAATGGCGCAAATACTCGAATTTAGTCAAGAAAGTGACGCAAATAACCCAGACCACAAATAAAGGCGGAGACTGTTAGCAGCCTCGGCTAGCTAGCAGCGGTCTGAAAGTGGTTGACCTTTTAATTTTTTTTCTCAAATGGACTAGGACGAGGACTGTTTTGCAGTTTGGACACCAAAGAAAAGACCACCTAGTTATCTTATTAACAGATTTTCTCAATGCATGTCCCATCCTGCACCAGCAACTTTCCTCACCTATTAACCTACAGGAAATTTTTTACTTTTTCACAGTTGGCTGCATTTTGTAGATACATTTTTAAACAGGATGAGTCAGCCAGTGCCCTGCCAAATTTTCCAAGTCGCCTCTTATGACATTTGGTAGGTTGCAGAATTACTGCTCTTTGCTTCCCCTGAGTGCCCCATAAATGGGAGGAGTAAATTACTCATTGGAATAACATGTGCCTGCCTTTGGTGATCTCCCTTTAGTGAAAGAAATCTAGTACAGACAACTGTATAAATGAAACATCACCTGAGTAATACAGTTCCTAGAATGAATGAAGTATTGTTAACAGTTGTATTTAGGTAATAATTTCAGAGTGAATGGTATACTGTTGAGTTATTTCATGTAACTCTTGGAACATATGAAATGTTGTTAGCAGTTTCATTACTGGAGAATAAATTAACATGATGAGCACCTAAGAAGTAAATCTACTAAAGTACTTAGGAATGGCAGTTGCAGAAAAGCATTTTTCTTGATGTCAGCAAGGCACCTGTAGAGAATTTATCAAAAGCCACAAGTTTATAGATAATAACAGCATGTAATCAGTCTGACAAAATACATGGAATAACAAAAAAAAACCGAGGTGTCCTACTTTCTTCCACGCTTTTCCCGCCTTGTGAACTTGGACAATCTATATATAGCCCAGCTGTTCAGTTGACGAGGAGTCATGCCAGTTCCATTGTCAAGGACAACAACACAATTTTTGCAGACTGCTGAATCATCGACATACTGCAGAAAATAAACAAAATGGGCTGCTAAAAAAATATATATACCAAAAAGAATAGTCATGCACAAAAAAAGCAAAGAATTAGTGTCAATTCATCATTAATATTTTTAAAAACCTGATGTTATGTATTAACTTAAAAAAAATCTAAATCAAAATATGTGAATAACTTTTATCTGATATAAGGTATAAGGTTTAAACAGTGGATCAACATCATGGCACAAGGGTAGTAACTAATAAGTGCTCCGTTCTACTTCTAACTCAAGTCTAAGCCCGAAGAATCTAAGCGAAGTGAACAAACTCTGTAGCACCGGTGAGGACCCTGAAATACTTTAGGTAGATTTTTAACTCAAAATTTTGCCTGCTGAGCACCGTTGAGATTCTCTTTTCGATTTCCAACTGCCAAGCGATTTTGTATGTGCGCATTAGTACCATGCCTTGAGACTACAAAGCCCCCCCCCCCCCCCCCCCCCCCCCCGATTTTCTTTGATATTTTCAAAACCAGTCTTATTATCTGAGACACATCTTGCATCGGAGCACCTTCTGCATGAGGCCTTAGGAGGAGAAAGAAGGACATCCAGGTGGCAGAAGTCACTAGAAGAAATGTTTGCACTACTGACAAAATAGTAGAATGGATCACAGTATGCCCAGCAAAACAGCTTTGCATACAATGATAGTAACTCTGAAATGAGGATGCCAGGAATGGATAGCTGATCAAGAGCTGCACACTCAGGTGTAATCATATACAGATGGGTCTGTAGTGACAGGTTTCATTGGTAAAGTGAAGGGACACTGTTGGAAAACAGAGCATCACATACAATATCACTACATCCAGTATGAGAATGGAGATAGAGTCAGTAAAGGCCGCTTTCTGGTGGCTTGAGAGCAACAGTCTGACATGTTGTTGTAACAGACTCAAACAATATGCTTCAGATAACTAAAACTGGTGTCCTGCGCGCAGAGTGGCTTGCACGACTTGATAAACCTCAGATCAAAACCATATCATGGATTTTCTGTCCATCCAGGATATTCTGGTGTGCGAGGTAACAAGCAGGCTGACAAATTAAGTGCTGCCACATCTCTGGGCAGTGAGCTACTTTATGATAAAGCGTTGTGAATGCTCTCTGGGATTAAATGGACAGTGCAATAGAACAGACAGAGAAGCCATACACTAGAAAGACTAATTCAACAAGGGTGAACAGAGGTTCTGGAAGATTTTCAAAACTGAAGAGGAAACAGGTTGACATTTTATCAAGCTGCAACTGATATTATTAGTATGGCAACTCTTTGCTGGCTACTAAAGATGGGGAAGGAGCACATGTGGAACTGTCCTGAGTGCATGATGTCAACTGATGATTCATTCATTTCATCTGATGACATCCATGTGCCTAGTAATACTTGTTTTCCTGTACTTCATCATCCTGTTGCATTGCATTTACATATCCTATGGCTCGCAACTGATTCTTCCATTCCACTGTGTTATGTGCAGTCCTTTCAATACAGTGATAGGAATCCAACCTCTGACCTTTCATGTCAATTTTCATTGTAGAACATTTCTTTGACTTCTTGCTTTTCCCATTCATTTCCAGTTGCTTCACTGGGCTCTCCCACCCCATCCCTCCCCCAAATTAACACCAAGTTTCTGAGAAGTTTAAACAAAAAACACAAACATTAATGCAAGAATACATGCAACTTATTACCTACCAGTCTTAGTTCAATTTTACGGGAGCCATCGTTAAAAGCCGTAGCAGCCAGGGAATTATCAATCAGCTCTGCAAAAGCATAGGCTGTCAAGAACAAAGAAGTATAAGAGCTTTATTTTTGAAACAATTGAACATATTTTGGGATTAGTATTATAAATATATCATATAGAATAATATTAAATAGAATAATTTTTATATTATATATATTGTGTAATATATATATTAATATAATACACATTACTAGCAAACTTGCCTGCCAGTCCAGAGGTCACAGGTTCAACACATTGAGTTATTAGCTGGAATAAGACCATGTGTGGATTATACTGACAAAGAATGAAATGGTTCAGCCATCTGGTAAGAATGCAGTCAGACCAAACTGCATAAGAGACCCTTCACAGCAGAACATGTGGGAAGAAGGCGAAGGGAAGATCAAGAAAGTTGTGGATAAAAGCTGTAGTGAAACCTGCACAAAGACTAACAAATCCATCGCCTAAGCTACCTGAGAAGCACAAGACAAATACAGAAAACCTCGACACTGGGCTACCACTAGTTTTCAGTGAGACGACCCAAAAAAAAAAAACAAGTAAAACAAACAAAATGGCAAAATAATGAAACTCACTTTCTCCTCGGCTTTCAGCTTTATGACCATCAGCACTTAAGACGACAAAAAATAAATAAATATAAATAATAAAAGTTTCCAGAACTGATGCCTAAAGCACTGCAGGTTCAAGACACCAGAGATTTCTTGTGCCGACTGCGTATGACACTGGAACCACAGTTTGAATGAAAATGAACTGTCTTATGAACTGCTAGTCGGAACGATCTGAGTCACAAGTCCTGGAGACCTTCTACCATCAATTACACTAGATAATAGAAAAACCTACGCACATGTAGGAGAGAATTACAGACAAATATGAACACATTACTGGGGGGGGGGAGGGGGGGCAAACGCACAGCTCTGGCATGAGCTGACTGAATGCCTACGCTGCAAGGGCAGAAAAAAACCTAAAGAAATACTAGAAACACAGAACACACTGCATACTTACGTAGTGGATTCTGCCCCTCAGATGCATAGTACTCGTACATGCCACCCTTAACAATGGTATCATAATGAGGCAAGTAATCCACTCGTTCCTGAGCAGGGGCACACAACTCTTGTTTAATGTCATTAAGGATGTATAAAGTGTCTCCATTCTCGATAAATCCTGAAATAATAGATAGCCAACTTCTTATAAACACATCATCTTGAAATAGAAATTGAAAGTTCAACAAGTAAACTACAAATATTTATTAAACTGGAGTTTATGTAGAATGGAGGAAATTAAATGGTATGACACTTGTTATTTTCTAATAAAGTTATCATGGCATGGAGACTTCTATGTGTCCCTTAGAACATTTTTTTATTTTAAAATAAGAAAGTTGTAACAGCTTAATCACTTTACCATAGAGACCCCCATACCCATATTCTGTTAGTCACTTGTTTCTCTCTTTCTCAGCCAGTGTATGCATGGAAAATATTTATGTATGGGTGACAGTGTTTGATTAGGTGCATGTCCGTGAATGGGTGTCAGTGTATGTATGGGTGTTAGAGTGTGTATGGGTGTTAGTGTATGTATGGGTGTTGAGTATGTATGGGTGTTAGTGTATGTATGAGTGTTAGAGTATGTATGGGTGTTAGTTTATGTATGGGTGTTATTGTCTGGTAGTCTGGTAGTCTTAGTTTCAGCTTCATAGCAACGGGTCGCCCTATCTTTGCTCCGCTCCTGTGCCAACGAAAAACACCCAGAATGTTTATCACAGTCCCTTGTGGAAAGATTGACAGGCTGCTGTCTCAGCATATCTAGCATACACTCGCATTAAGGCACACGGTAGCCATCCGAAGTGCTAACACAAACAGTGTCCAACATTAGAAATGCAGTTCATCATTGATGATAGCAGAACTTGTCGCCAACAGTTCAGCAGTTGTCCACGTGATCAATTTTAACCAGATACAGGCACCACCAACATTGCACGCCATTTTCTGAATCTACAATTCGCACCACCACGTTGGTCAGTCGAAAATACATTCCAAATGCAATCTGCAGCTCACAGGGTCACGCCATGCATTCAACTCAGAAACTATATCCAGTCTACAAATGGAGCAAAAATACTTCGGCCCCGTCCGGCAGAAGCAAAAAATTTGCCTCTGCTTCGAACAGCGCCGCTGTCTAGCGTCCATTTTAACCGGAAGTATATAGTATATGTTCGGGTGTTATTGTATGTATGGGTGACAGTGTCAGATTAGGTGCATGTCCATGTATGGGTGACTGTGTATGTATGGCTGACTGTGTATGCATGGACCATCATGTATGCATGGGTAATTGTGTATGCATGGGTGACTGTGTATGTATGGGTGACAGTGTTTGATTAGGTGCATGTCCATGAATGGGTGTTAGTGTATGTATGCCTGTTTTATGGGTGACTGTGTATGAATAGGCTGTTATGCATGTAAGGGTGTTTGTGTATGTTTGGGGTTGTACGGGTATAGGAGGGTGTCTGCGGCTAAATGGTTGTTCAAACCCACATTACTGACATGCAATTTTGGTTTGAAAGATGAGTGCTTGGAAGGGCCGAATTTAAGATGGTCCTGTGTGCCTAATGTGTAACTCTCTGAAAATAAAGATTGTTTGTTCATTCGTTCTCTCTCTCTCTCTCTCTCTCTCTCTCTCTCTCTCTCTCTATATATATATATATATATATATATATATATATATATATATATATATATATATATATATATATATATATATATATATATATATATATAGAATAACCTCTAAAAGTTGCCTGTAGCAAACCGGTCAACTTATGGAGGAAATACAAAACTTACCCCAGCTTTCTTCACCGTTGATCTCCTCTCTGCTGGTTGTTGCAATGATGAAGTCATTAGTGGTCTCACCAAGAACCTACGAACACAAGGCAGCAATCAATAATAAGTGATGATAAGAAATGAATGCATGCATTAAGAATGACATCATCAAAGAATGGCAAACACAAGGCAGCAGTCAATAATTAATGATGACAGTTGATTCTTGCATTGAGAATTGACATCATCAAGGACTTAAAAACACGTGACAGAAGTCACTGATTAATGAAGACAATAAATGAATTCACGCATTTGGAACTGACATAATCAAGGACCTGCGACCATTAGTCAATAATTAGTGATGAGAATGAATGCATGCATTAAGAATGGACATCAACAAGGACCTGTGGCATTAGTCAATAATTAGTGATGAGAATGAATGAATGCATGCATTAAGAATGGACTTCAACAAGGAACTGCGAAAACAAGGCAACAGCCAATAATTAGTGAAGAAAATCAACAAATTCATCCCTTAAGAACTGACATCATCAAGGTCACGCAAACACAAGACAGTGGTCAATAATTCATTATCAACATGCAGCAGAACCTTCGCAGAACATCACTCATATCACGGTTTGCCTGAAAGAAACTTGGTCTCTCACCAGCTCTCCCACCTTGTACACTTTCATATCCAAGGAGTCACTTATATCCTGTGCCCATCTCCATGTTGGTCAACCCCTGCCCCTGCTTCTTAGTACCATGCCTTCTGCTATTATTTTTCAAATCTGATGTCTAACCGATATCGCCAAAATATTTCAGCTTCGGAGACAATATGATATTTATTAGCCAAACTTCCTTGATGAACATGGAATATAAGAGGCTTTAACGGAAAGGAAAACGAGTTAGTAGGGGAGATGAGGAAAGCAAAATTAGGAGTCTTGGCTCTGACTGAAACCAAGAAAAAGGAGCAAGGAATCACAGATCACGATGGAAATATGCTGCTCTACAGTGGTGTCCCTATGACGGAGAGAGGGAGGTGTTGGCTGTATTGTGGTCAGGAATCAAGTTAGTAACATCAAGGGATGGAAATTCATCTCAGAGCGAATAATGGTGTTAGATCTGAAAGAAGAAGATAAAATTGTCAATTTTGTCATTGTGTACGGGCCAAATGAAGATGAGCGAGTAGATGTTAAAGAAGAATTCTTTGAACTGCTCCAAAGGACCATAGATGACTGTCACGATGAAATTATCCTCCTAGGAGATCTAAATGCCAGAGTAGGAAATGATCACTCTAGATGGGGTGGAGTGATCGGGAGATATGGTGAAGATGTTTTTAATGATAATGGCAAGCGACTTCTCAGATTCTGCAGGGAACAGAACCTTGTCATTACAAACACAAAATTCCCCCACAAGCATATACATGCATACACAAGATGTGAACCTTCAAAAAATGAAAAATCCATCATAGACTACGCTATAGTTAGGAAAAGTTCATTCAAGTTTGTGAGAGATGCCAGAGTCATGAGAGGACTAGAGATTGGAAATGACCACTATCTGGTCACAATAAAGAGAACAACTGAAAGAACTGCTCCAACAAGGCAACACCGACAACCGTGCAAGAAACCAAGCAACCAAGAAGGGATGAGGATTAAAGCATACAAGCTAAGAGAGCCAGATATTAAGGCTAAATACCAGGAGCTAATAGTGAAAGCAATAGGAACTGAAGAAGAATCATCAGAGGACACTGAAACCCTCTGGTGCAGATTCAAGAATATCCTCACAGCAGCTGCAGTAGAAGCATGTGGTGAAGTCCCGAGTGGAAGGCGGGGACATAGGACACCTTGGTGGACGGAAGAAGTCAAATTGAAAATAGGAGAAAAGAAAAGGGCATGGAAGCAATACCTGGCAGCCAGGAACACAGGTGAAGAAATAGAGAAATATAAACAATATGTGGCACCTAGAACAGAGACCAAAAATATTGTGCTTAAAGCAAAACAGAAATCATAGGAAGAGTTTGGAGAAAAGTTGGAAAAGAATGCAAGAGAAAACCAAAAACTGTTCTACAAGACCCTTAAGAACATGAGGAAGGAGAAAGAGTGCCTACTTAAATTCATAAAAGACAAGGAAGGGGCTCTGCTTACTACTACAAATGATATCATGGGCAAATGGAAAGAATACTTCTCAGAGCTCCTTTGCGTTGAGGGAAGTCATGACCCAGAGATAATGGACCTCACTGCTGAGAAGGAATTCAATCATGGGGAAGATAACATCAGGAAGGAAGAATTGAAGGCAGCTATTGAGAAGATTAAGCTGGGAAAAGCAGCAGGTCATGATGGTATAACACCAGAGATGGTCAAATATATGGGAGTCGAAGGTGAGCGCCTTATACTGAAGGTTCTCCAGGCAGCCTGGTGTAGCAAAACTATACCAAAAGATTGGGAGATTGCCATCATTATACCTATATTTAAAAAAGGTGATAACAGACAATGTGAAAACCACAGAGGCATATCCCTTCTCAGCGTTTCCGGTAAAAGTTACTCTAGAATTCTTGAGCAGAGACTCAGAAGTCTGGTAGAGCCACAGCTGGACGAGGCCCAATGCGGCTTCAGAGCAAACCAAAGTACTCAAGACCTTATCTTCACACTGAGACAGATGAGTGAAAAAGCCCTGGAATATAAGAGTGAGATGAACTTATGTTTTTTTTGATCTGGAAAAGGCATTTGACAAGGTACCCTGGAACAAGCTCTGGGACTGCTTGGCAGGGAAAAACATCCCAGCACCCCTGATCAGTGCAATAGAGTTTCTACAAAAGGTGCAGAAATTATGTAAGAACAGCAGACCAAAAGTCAGAAGAATTCAAGACCGCCAGCGGTGTTAGACAAGGTGATATTCTCTCACCTTACCTCTTCATTCTTATGATGGATGATGTCATCAAGACCTGTAAGGAGAAGACAAAGAAGTACTCTGTAGGGTACTGGAAGATGAGACCAATCTGTATATCAGAGCTGGCTTTTGCAGACGATGTGGCCCTGATAGCTAAATCAGAGGCACACCTACAGTCTGGAAGGAAGAGCTTGAAAAGAAAGGGATGACCATCAGTATCTCCAAAACTAAAACCATGGTGATCTCAAGAGAGGAGAAGAAACACCAGATCATGATGGGACAGTATGCATTGGAGCAAGTTAACCAGTTCAAATACCTTGGAGTTGTACTAGACCAAAATGGAGGCATTAAGACTGAACTGGCTATACGAAAAGCAGCTGCTGGGAGACTTTTCCAGGCCATAAACCGAGGGTTTCTTAGCAAAAGAGAAATTGGCAAGAGGACGAAAATGGCTGTTTACCGCTCTACCTATGTACCAGTCCTGACCTATGGGTGTGAGTCATGGGCAATGACAACAGCTCACAGAAGCCAGCTGCAGGCCTCGGAAATGAGATACCTGAGAAAGGTGGTCCAAGTGACAAGAAGGGACAAAGTCCGCAATCAGACAATACGTCAAGATCTTGATACCCAGCCCTTAGTAACCCGAGTAGATCAGTCACAGTTACGATGGTTTGGACATGTATGCAGAATGGGAGAAAATCGGCCACCATGGCAAGCATGGGAGGCTAAGAACCAGGGAACCAGACCTCCGGGACGACCCAGGGTGCGCTGGGAAGACAACATCCGACAGTCCCTAACTGACAGAGGACTGGAATGGAACAAAGCCAGAAAGAAAACTGCTGATAGAGACGTCTGGCGATCTCTCTGGCAAACCTCTACACCCCAAGGTAGAAGAGGAGCGACTAAGTAAGTAAGTAAGTAAGTAAGTAAGTAAGTAAGTACTTCCTTGATGTTCAGATCTGTTAGAATGTCAATATTTCTTTTCTTATTTGTCCATGATATTTTGGGATTTTTTAATATATTATTTCAGCCCAAAAGCTCTGTATTTACTTTATTAAGGACTGGAAAATAGTCCACAACTCAAATCAATGTGCTGCCACGTGGAAGATACATGCTCTTAAAATTTTGATTTTGATTTCTTTGCTGGTGCTTAACCACTGACTTTTAATGCTGTTTATCTTTACATTGCTTTCGCTTTTCTCCTTCTGAGCTCTGTTAAACAGTCTCCATTGCTGTTTACTACACAGCTTGCATATTCAAAGTTTGTGACATATTCAATTTCTGCATCATTTATAGTTATTTTTAGGTAACAGCCAATCTGTTTCTGTTGACTTTATTTTTGTTTTCTCTAAATCCAGTAACACTGAAGTGTTTTTAATTTACTTTACTTTTACCAATGCCCTAACTGCTCTGTGAACTTTAGTCCTTTCACACAGTTAATGTTATTTTAAATACATATATATATACACACACACACACATATATATATGTGTGTGTGTGTTTGTATGTGGAAAACAGGTTACAGTAACAACTTTCGGGATTAAAAGCGTTGATGAATCCTATAACTACTATATCAGGCAACTAGAAAATCAAACACACTATATGAAAATGTGTCGAACATTCAGCTCATAAGGGCCCACACTGCCTCCTCAGCAAATCCCACAGCGTGTAGCAGCTCACAACACCAGTTCTTGGTTGGTTTTTAATTCTTCTTTGGCTTCCTGCATAGTGCTCTTGTCTGACCATACCTCTTTTAACATGTTCTTGTGGTCTGGTCATTGTTGCAGATTCACTGACATTACTGGGTTCTCACAAATGTCTTACTTCTGGTAGAGCATTCAGAATACCTGCCTGGTCTATGGCTCGTCTGCCCTCCTGAGTAGCCTTACCTGCAAGCCTTTCTTATTTAGCCTTTCTATATCAGCTTTCTTATTTCCTTGCATGCCTGTATGCCCTGGCACAAATATGAAACTGATATGTGTTAGCCCTGATCGCTTTAAAGACTCCCAGCTACTGTCTTCGGACCCAGCCCATCTCTATCTTCCTGAGCATACTCATTGAGTTACTGAAAAAGCATGCATGGGAAAAGGTCTGTATCTCCAGCCATGTTATTGATTAGGTTACTGCCATAGTCAGACTAGTTGTGGTCAAGGCAACAGCACTGTAGCCTGAGCCCTAAAAGCCCAAGAGGTTCTCACATGGCACATTACAGACCCATCTGTGTAATTGACAGCATCCCCCCTGTAGACAAATCAAAGCCTGCACTTCTGCCTCAACAGCAGCTGGACTTTCTTGTCTGCATTTTCTGTCTAGTTGGATGCTAACAGAAAAGGAAGTACAGCACTCTGTTGGTACAATACCCACCCCTCCCCAGGTTCTGCCGTTCAGCACTCTGTTGGTAAAATACCCATTCCTCGCCAAGTTCTATGTCCTTAAGTGAACACACCTGCTGAATTATGTCTTTAGCCTGACCCATCCATGATTGCTCTCTTTTTAACGAGCTGCAATGTTCTTCTTAATTTCACTATGCAGCAGATGTGTGTTTGCGATGACTCTGAGACTAGCACCTGCTCGGCAAATTTGAATTCTGTTGCTGCTCACAGTTTGTCACCGCCATCACTCTCTTTACAGCCAAGCCCAGCTTGGCTTTTATTATCACCTGGTCCATGTGCTCAGTATAAGCTAGGTAGCGATCAAATCATATCTGCAGGTACTTCACTGTCTGTGTTTTTTCCACAATCTCTGAGCAAAGACTTACAGTTGCATTAGGTTGTTGACAATATGGTTATCCAAAGAGAATCACATCCCTGTTGCCTTCGTTGGATTGACTAATACACAAGCTTCTCCACATCAATTGCTTATGCGGCTGAGTTCTATCTGTATTTCTCCAGCAATCTGATCTCTGTCTTTGCCCTGCCGATACACTAACATATCGTCAGCATACGACAGTGTCTTCCCCTGTCCTGTGATAAACTCACTTGTGATTCTCACGGTGTAAACAAACAGCACGGGAGATAATGGTGATCCCTGTGGCAGGCCGGGATGTATAGTTGTAGGTCTCAAAGTCCAAATGCGTCATCTTAAAGCTAAAAAAAAAGGTTCTAATCACCTTGAGCAGTCCACAATGAGAGTGACTTTCCTTCCTATTGATGCCTCGATGAGGTGTAGAGTTTGCACTATGTCGGAGGGGGTGCATCCTAGGTCGCACGACTGTATGCAGCGTATAATAGAGGCTGCACACAGTCGTGGGGCCTAGGCTGAGACTGTGGAGTAGGGCGGTTGAGGTTAGGCCCAGTTGTACATGTTTTGGGACAGTTAATAGCTCACAGCATAGAAGATGCGATTTCGCTGGCCGCCGATAACAAGGAGTAAAATACAACTCGCTACGCCTGAAAACCCTGCGACATAGTGCAAGCGCTACACCACATCAATAGGAAGGGAAGTCACTCTCACTGTGGGCTCCTTATTGCGTAATGTACCCTAAAAAACTACTTCAAGCTAGAAGAGGGCTGCAGAGATCCAAATGAAAAGAAATGGACTTATTTATTTTAATTCAAGAAACTGAAACATTAAAAAGTCGGCTCTCCTCCAAACTTCATCCACATATTACGGCGGCCAAACAAATACCCTAACAGGGCCTCACTCGTGTGTAAAATGCGGACTTCCTCCGACGAACAAATCGCGGCAAAACTAGGATTACTGTCCATTGACAATTTCAAGAAATGCAACAATACACACAATATTAGCATCATGGCGGGAAGACCACGCGCTCCGACGATAGCGTTCTTCAGATTAAACTCACCGCCGAGCGTAGCCCCTACGCCAATACGCGCGGATGGGGTAGCTAAACTAGATAGCTGGGATTCACGAGCAGCAGCTACCACATCTCCTGCAACTTCCTCCAATTTATCTGCTTGTAAGTCCCAGCCATCTAGTTTAGCACCCCATCCGCACGGTGAGTAGCGGCGCGGGTATACTGTCGGTGGTGCGGCATAGTAGCAGAAACAGATCCGCAATTAACATATCCCTGAGAACCTGTCAGAATATTTGTTTGCCCTCAATGATATTGGCCCGTTATTCGGAGGCAATCCCAGTTTTGCCACGATTTGTTCCTTGGCAGGCCCTCCACATTTTACCAACGACTGAGGCCCTGTTAGGGTATTTGTTTGGCCACCATAATATATGGACAAAGTTCAGAGGAGAGCCAAAAAGTCTAATGGTACTATGTTGTATGTATCTTCAAGATCAATAGCCGAAGCACACGTTTCAATTCCTCAATGACAACCTTCATGCATACAGCATACCATCAGTATGTATGTATAACTATAAGAATCTATAATTTTTAGAGCCTCAGGCTGAAGTTGAAATAATAATACAAATAAAAGTACTACTATGGGACACGAACAGTAGAACGAGTTAAAGAAACAATTGGAATGGGCAAGTAGCCTAGGACGTTAAGTAAGAAATGTAGAATAATAACAAACGTATGGATGGTCAACTGCTTGGTGCTGGAAAAGAACATAACGGCGAAGTTCACTTGGAACAAAACATAGGAAGGTGCTATTTTTACATACACCGTATTATACGGTGCTTAATTACATTTACAACATATGAACTTAACAGGCCTTGCGACAGTTATTCAAATACGAATTGTGAAGTAAATTCCAGCATACCTCTTTCACCTTTCCTTTAAATTCAGAAAATGATTTGATGTCTGCAATTGAAACCTTTATTTCAGGTGCAGCAGTAGTTCTGCGATCATAAATGAAAACCTCAGAATTATCCCCGTTACTACTAGGCGCCGCCATGTTGGCTTCTGATAGCCAGGTTTTATTGCGAAACAAAATATAAAATCGGGAATTCGAGACATTACTTTTTATTTTTTATGTAAATGTAAATCATAATCTAAACATTATACAGTTTTGAGAAAATGCCTTATTATATCATAATATTGTATAAAAAAAAAATAACAGAATCTAAGTTAACTTTAGTGTACAAATTATTTTAAATGAAGATTGGCAACTGGCATATAAGTTCCCGGATGTTTTGAGGAAGAAATACTACAGTTTAAAATGAAGATTGAATGACATGGATTAAGAAACAAGAAATGTGAAGCAAACAAAGAAACTGAAAGAGGTTTAGCCAATTATTAAAATACCATCAGCACAATGAAGTTTGGCTGCGATTGATCTCCAAAATCATATATCGTCCTGGTTGTACACTATGAGGCTGCTGCTGGTCAGTCTGTTGATGTTATGCTCTCATTTATATCGCTCTCAAACAAGTTATGCTGTGTGACAGGGAGTCCTGGAATTGAACCGAACAAACGTCTGTTGCTTATGCTTTTGGCACCAAGAATAATAAAATGATTATTTATTTGCGAGAGAGGGAGAGAGAGAGAGGGAGAGAGAGAGAGAGAGAGAGAGAGAGAGAGAGAGAGAGAGAGAGAGAGAGAGACTTAGAAACTGTGACAAGAAAAGATAGTAAAGATCAGTGGTAGAAAAAGTCAACGGACAGGTAACAGTAATGCTGGGCAGTCAAAGACCATGTCACGGGAGAGTATCATCAACATGACAGATTGAGAACACCCAGGATCTAGATCTATGAGGAGACTTAGACGCCTAAGCATCAGAGCGACTCTTAACGGCATAGAACAGCATGATATACCACTTTATGTAGCTTCACATGTGCCTAGCATAACTTTGAAGAAGACTGAAAGGGTATCAGATTTGTCTCTTGGTTTGCAGCCAGGATGAGATTCCCGATGTCTCAGGGATGGTCAGTAGCAACCGGGTAGCGATCGAGTGGGAAAATAGATAGATCACGAACGAGAAGACGACATCACGCGTCATCAGGAACGCCACATGGTAATGATGATGAACCTATTAGTTAGTTCTTTCCTCTTTTTTCGAGTGCAGCACATAGGACAGAGGTCATGACTCTCCATGCATGGCGGTTCGTTGCAATCCGTTGTAGGTTAAAGATGTCCTTCGAATTTAACAGATTAGAACGAATCATCATGCAGTTAGAGTCAGAAATCTGATTCTATAACAATTGGTGGTTTTGCGATGACAGCTTGTCGGACCGTCGATCAACCGATATGCGCCGAGCTAGAGAGAAACACATCCCGCCATCTTGACACAAACCGGAAACCCCTATATTTTAGGAAAATTATATAGATATTCTCTTATTTTAGCAACGCCTACATTAAAAGAAGATGTTGGGCAGTTTGACACTAAGACTTGAAGGATCATCTGTATCACAAATTAGTGAAAGTACACGAGATAGAAGGCTGCGGAAAGGCAACACGACCAATGAGACACGGCATATATTAATAGAAGAAGGTCTTCCAGTAATATCTGGTATGGACTCAAGGTACTTATACTAATAGAAATAGAGTATAACTACTGGTTACCAAATATTAAAGATAAATACTGGCCTCGTGGTCAAGGCATTCAAATCCCCCTCCAGGCTGTGCTATTAATTGTTTTGTCTTGTAGACAGTCTAAAAAAAAGTGGCCAGCACACCAGATAGATGAGATACTGACACATACACACAGGCTCAGGCACCTTTACCCCTACCCCACACCACCTCTCCCTAAATGTTGAGGGGGAGAGGGCTGAGCGCTCCCCCAACAATGTATAGACGTCCTCTTTTTAAGTATTTGTTTACAGTTTTGTTTGAAACGCTCCGTTCACCCTGTCATTCACATAAGGTAAGATCTGGCGAATGGCCCCGCTGTGGCTGAGCTTAAGATTTCCGTACGATGTGTTACCCTCTGGCGTTAACATGATGAAATGGCATGCGACTACCGATCCTTTATGCCAACAGTGCAGAGCTAAGTAGACGCTTGAGCACGTATTGTCCGCGTGCAGAAAAGCCCTAGATCAGGGACGATATACTTGTTGCTACAATTGGGGGAGGGGGGGGGGGATTCGGTAGACTGGTCCGAGCTTCTAATGGAAAAGAAATGTTCATCCCTATGAAGTTAAAGTGCATGATAAATGTCTGCCAGCGTCTCTCTACCATATGCCAGAGTTTAACACCTGTCCACCAACCAGCCGTAAACTTGTCATTCTGGTCGTGACGGTAGACGGCTACCGCTACAAATATAACACTAAATCTCACAATACCTGTTGCAAAGTCACATATCGTCTTGTCCTTGTCCAGAAAGTCTAATTAAATGCACAAGGGAAAGATCGAGACCTGGACACGTGAACCAGGTCGACCAACCTTTAAAGCAATTTAGTACACGTCAGCCTCGTAATCTCAGCATACATAAAATAATAATAATAAAAATAATCATAATTACAAATGGATACCGTTACACACCCTTTCCTCTCCCGCCCCCAAAAATATCTACATATTCTTTATTGGATGTAGGAAACCAACTTCCTTTATCTGCTGTTTACGGTTTCCTTGGTAGTTCATCCGTTTGTTTGCTTTCTCACGGCCGTTTGTAATTATTCTCTGCTACAAGAGGCTGTGGTTTTCTCTACCGAAACTAGCCAGCCTATACGGGTGTCTGTCCATTAGTTTTGCTGTTCATCTCTCAACCCATCTTCTTTCCTTCCGTCTGCCCCTCCTCCCGCCCCCCCCCCCCCGAAATCTGCACCAATGCTTTCATGACTGTCTGCTTGCAAAACTTCGGCGGTCTTATTTTGGTGATATTTTTTCTCTCAGTATTTTACTGAGCTGAGCTGAGCTTCTTCGGACTCAGACTTGAGTTAGAAGAAGAACGTAGCACTCATGGGTTACTACCCGAATGCCGTGATATTGATTCCGTTGTTCAAACTTCAAACCTTTTATCTAATAATGATTCATCAAACCTTTCATTCTGGTAAACATCTGGGCTGTTGACGCACCTTTGGGTGGTGAGCTACTTGACGATAAAGGGACGGGAAGAAGGCAGTATGTTTCTTCCGGACTAATGCCTGAAAATTTGATACCCCCACGACTCAAAGAGCTACACCCCAAATGGCAATCTAACAGGATACGCCTGGATATCCTGTTCAAACTCCACGGAGTTTATAATGTTGACACATGTAACGGCCACATCTGAGTGGTGTAACCTGCTGCCCTGTGCAGGTAAGGATCACGTGAAGGCAGAAGTCGTCATTATTATCCAAACAGGACCGATAATACGTTTACAGTATCTAATAGGTAATACTTTTTATAGGGTTATTGCTCTTTATCTGTACTTAAAAAAAAAATGTATGAGATAATCATCTACCTGTCATCATCCTCTGCCTCATTAGTATTCTCAACCTCCTTCTTCACCTCCTCATCATCATCATAATCGTCATTTCTGTCTCTTCCTGTGTCTGCCTGTCTCTCGATGTCTCTAAATCCCATTTGTTCATGCAGTTATTTTTCTGGCTATGTTTAGTTCATATCGCGACTTGCTCGATACTGTATTACTCTGCCTATCTATCTTGACTGTCACTACATATATATGAATTAAATTTCCGTCCTTTTCGGGATGAAATTTGTCAATATTTGAAGCCCTACTCTGGCTCTTGCCAGGGGCCGCAATATAGCCTGGCCATAAATATGCGGTTTCTGGGACCTCTCCACGGTTATCCTCACCCACATGGTGGCACATTGTGTCATCGGGTGTTTATCGCTTGTGTGATGTCCTTGTGGGGTAGAAAGTCAGCCAGTCAGTCAGTCAGTCACTACATATCTGCTCTTCTATCAATCAAGCTTTTATGTCTGTCTGCGAGTCTGTCCCTTTTCCCTCTGTCATCAGTTGCTCAACCGTTTTTCCTGTCATTTGACAGACTGTCTGTTTTTCTATCCACTTGTCAGTGCGTCCTTTAATTTCTTCGTTCTGTTATATATGTTTATTGTTTGTCTGCCCGTCTGTCTGTTTCTTTTTATATCTGTGTACGCCTGCACCAGTCTCTGTTTTGCCATGTATGTGTCTGTCCCTCAGTCCACCTGTCTACATGTATTAGTCTGTAAATGCGTAGTCACTAGACTAATGTCTTTAAACCTTGAGGGAAAACCCTGTAACTGAACTGATGAACTGCGAGGTCCATGAATGATGATACATCAACTCATTTTATTGCTACATTTGTGCGTATGAGAGCGAGATCGAGATCGAAAGAGAGAAAGAGAGAGAAAGAGAGAGAGAGAGAAATAGAGAGAGAGTGTGTGTGTGTGAGAGAGAGAGAGAGAGAGAGAGAGAGAGAGAGAGAGAGAGAGAGAGAGAGAGAGAGAGAGAGAGTGATGAATGCGGAAGGGGGTCATTTCATCCTTTATTCTTGTTGTTGCATTTTTTCTCTTACACTTTTATGTGAAGGTTGGCCAAGGTACCTCCACGTCTTTCGGTTGAAATATTACAGGGTGGGACGGGGGCTGCCGAAATATTTTGGTAATAATACTAATTTTTTACAAGGTACCAAAACACATCAAAAGTTACAAAATTTTCAATTTTTAATTTTAAAAAACCCTCATTTAAATTTGCAATAACCTGTACATACGCAGTGAATGCTGCATAAGATCGAAGGTAGGATTGTCAAGAACTTTTATAGTGAACTCTGATCTGCGTAATTTTCTCATCCGAAGGAAAATTGGACAGATAAATTAGCTCGAGATGTGCGAACTATCTCCCCTGTAAACACACAAGCAGATAACCTGGAGTACTAAAGAGAATTTTATCAGTACTATTTTTTTTTTTTTTTTTTGCTAACAATATGCTGTCAGTGCCAAACGTGGACACTTATGTCCTCCAATTTAACGTAACATTGTGATAACAGAGATGAAGTGCCTTAGAAGAGCTGCAGGAGTTTCAAGGAAAGATAGAATAAGAAATCACGAAATCAGACGAATTCTAGGAATAAAGCCAGTCTTATAAGTCTTCAAAGAATTGCAAATGAAGTGGTTTGGACACCCAACAAGAATGCTATTGTACTATCTGCCACGGTGAGCCACACTAAAACGTTACAACGAGTACAGATAGAGCGGAAGAACACGGAAAATGTGGAGTGATGGCATTAAGTACAGCCTCACAAAAATGAACATCAGTCCTAATAGTGCTCTTGACAAAGCTCATGAACGAATGTTACACCCCCCCCCCTTCCTCCCCTCCCCCGACTCTGGACACTTCCCTGAGGTACAAGGTAAAAGAGAAGAAGAAGAATTAAAAAAAAAAAAAAAAAAAAAACACGCTGAAACGTCTTTATACACATATATTTAATTTGCTAACCTGATAACTGAATTTATATTAGTGTCCACGACATCATTGCAGTATAAATATTTTTTCGCTCAATTTGTTAGAAAGCTGTAGTGGCGGCTTCCAGTTAATGCGATTTATGTCCTGAAGCAAAAACTTTGATTTATTGTTGAAGTCTTTAAAGAAAAGCCATTATTTCAGCACATTCACAATCATTCTGTAAAAAGTTCAACAAAATGCAGAATTTTAAAATACTGATGCAACATTATTAAAACGTATACAAAAACACCGGACGTGGTACTACAAGTACAGTTTTGCTCGGCAAAGGTCACAGTGTCAAATTTGAACGAAAGTACTAATTTTGGCAGCCCTGGCGGGGCGCTGATCTCTTCCACGGTGCAACACTTGTAAAACTGTTTAAAAGAAAAGGATAATGATGTTTTAACTATTCGAAGAAGAATTCGACCCCCAAGCACTTGAGGATCTTGGAACTATTAAACTATAGAACCTCACAACTATTGTATTAATTCACGATTTCACCAACAATTGATTTGGGAACAAGAAGTTGCGAAAACTGTACTGTGTACTAACGAACTCATTGTGATTTAACTGGTATACTATGAGCTATTTCTGTAACCAGTTTCCTGTTTTTATCAGTTGATGAGAAGAAGTATATAATATCGCTGCAAGTTTTAGTGACTGAAATCATTATCATCATCATCGCCGCCGTCGTCGTCACAATCATCGTCGTCGTCGCCATCATCATCATCATGTAGTAGGTGCTTTACAAGATGTCGCTTTCATCACAACCCGCTTAAAAGAATCATGGTCTCTAGCCAGTTTGCTGGCCTCCTGTGTTTTCCTAGCCAAGATGTCTCCATATCATGTATCTGAAATTTGACCTATAGTCCATCCCAGAAGCCCTGTCGAAATTTGAAAATTTGTAACCCAGTAAACGTTCAATATGTTTTTGAAATTTGGCATGCAGCCTGTTAACTCTATCGGTCTCAAAGAACGCATCACACGCTCATACGTTCCTACATAGAAGCCTAATGATCGCAAGATGAGTCGATTTTACGGCTCTATGTACTATCCCTTGGGCCTTTGATGCTAAACACCTTGGGACTGAAAGAGTTAATAATCATGTCCTTGCAAGAAATTAAAAAAAAAAAAACATGTAAACAAAAATCTAGTTTTCATTTCGCTTTATTTGCGGAATATGAAAACATAGTCACCGATTGAAAGCAATCAGCATGCTTACGGTAACTTGAGTAAATTGAGTAAAAGGAACTTTTCAAAACATCAAACGACACGCGTGTCAAAGTCGTTTTACTCTCTGGTGGCCATCTCCAGGATTACTCTCCCAGGAGTTGCAGAATTTTCATTGAGTGGGGAATAGGCTATCAAAATAAGCACCACACATCGCTGCACACAGGAACTGATTTCCAAGCACTCTCCACATGTGTGTCCGTTACTTTGTACTCTATCACGCCTAAAGGCGTGAAACCGGGTCGTTTACTTACTTTACTTACACGATTGATCGAACTTACTTTACTTGCACGATTGAACGAGATTTAAACCTGTCTGACTTTCATTCCTGAAATTTTAATCCTACCAACTGGTAGTTCTGGAGGTGGCGGAAGGGAAGGGGGTAGGGGTGGTGTGGTATTAAAACAACTTACCTCTCCTGCTCTGTTTCATAATATGTGCGCAATTTATTCAGATCTTGTTTGGCAACGGGTGTCATATTCGGTCACGTCCTATTTACCAGACATCCCACGGGAGCCCACTTTTGTGTAGAACGTTGACACAATATATCCCCATTTATAATCTGTAGGAGGTGTCCTATGAGGTCTTATTTGTAACTGTGGTATTTAGCTACATTTCAGCTAATAACGCGAACTATAACACTATCGTATGGAAAGACAGAAAGGCGATAGTCATTTCATCTCAACAGCATTCCTAACTTCTACAACTGTTGGAAATATGTGTCTAGACAGTCAAGAGTTGGTAGCGTCTTCATGGCATTAAGAGCACCATCTGTTAGTTTAGTATCAACTGAGTATAGCCCCAGATGATGTTCCACCGATCTATCTAAATGCTTCTTCTTGTCGTTAATAATCTCCCTAAACTCTTTAGTGGTGCACTTTTTTAAATAGTAGGACTGATGGCCTTCTTTATCCCCTCATACATGCCTCTAGCATTACCACCACTGCTGGCATTTTAAATGCTTTCACATACCTAGATCCATTAGTCGTTGCCACACTGCTAATCAACTTTTTGCAAATGATTTCTAGCTGCTCTCAGTTCATTGAAAGTGTTCCTGTTTGTTTTTTCATTGTTTCAGAGGTGTTTTAACTTTTCGCTGTCAATTAAAGGTTGGAGTGTTTGGCTATTTGCTTTAAACCAGTCTTTACTTCTATTTTATTTAATCACATAGACTGATTCAGCAGTTTGGAAAGTCTCCTTAATTGATTCCCATTTTAGGCTTGCTGTAGAGTTATCCTAGATATCAGTGAAAGCATCTTCAATTTGTTGTTAAAACTAAAAAACACTTCTCATAGTCTTGAGTTAGAAATAGTTAACATATAGTTATATATATATAATTTTTTTTTTTTTTAAAGTGAAAAATCTCTTTGGTTTATCCGAACCTTTGTAGCAATTAGGAAATGGTCAGTTTCACAGTCAGCACTGTAGTAGCTGCGAATTAGTGATACACAGTTCAAGTGTTGCCTCCTTGTGAGAATACGTTTCAGCTGGTGCCATCCATCAAACCATTCAACAAACCAAACATCCAACCATCTAACAAACTAATCATCGATCCTATTAACCAACAAAACAATCATCCATCCAACCTACTAATAACTAACAAACCAATCGTCCAACCAACCAACAAATCAATCACCCATCCAAGCAAACGACAAACCAACAAACCAGTGATCCATCCAACCAATCAACCAACCCATCAACAACAACAACAAAAAAACAAAAAACAAAAAAGAAACCGCCCATCCATTTAAACAGTCAACAAGCCAATCATCAATCCAACCAGTCAACCAATAAACCAGGAACAAATAATCCAACCACTCGTCCATCTAATAAACCAATAAACTAGTCAACCAACAAACCAGCCAATAATCCATCGAATAAACCAAACAACAAACAAATCATCCAACTCACTAAACATTTATCCTCCCAGTCAGTCATTTAATTAACCCATTAACCCACCAATTAACCAATCTCACGCAACCAACTAACCATTTACCCAACCAACCATCTAATCAATATTATTGGGCCGGGTTTGCAGAGAGTGGTCAGCGGGTGCTACGGAGGTTGAAGTCCAACAGTTGATTCACGACAATTCACGCCCAGGTGATCTGATTATCTATACAGATGGCTTAGTTTTGAGAGGAAAGAGAAGTGCCTGTGGGTTCGTAGCGAAAGCAAATGGAAAATCTTTAGTGCAAGACAGCCTAGCAAATGACACCACAACGTCTAGGATGAGAATGGAGGTTGAGGCGGTAACTGCGGCTCTCTGATGGCTAGAGAACAAGATGCATACACACGTCGTAATTGTAACAGACTCTGAAAGCATGCTGGAAAAGGTGAAAACAGGGATGCTTCGAGCAGAGTGGCTAGCTTCACTGGAAAGGTCACGGGTAGTGTGCATACTTTGGATCTTATATCTAGGCTATGCCGGCGTGGTGGGTAATGAAAAGAAGGACAGATTGGCTGGATCCGCACTTCTGGGTGGTGATTTGATACATGTGAAGGCAGAAGTGGTCAAAGCCCTTTGCGAATCAGTAGAGGAAAAAATTTATTATGGCATGGAGAGAATGAGGCACCTGGGTGTAACCAGAGGGTCTGGCCAACTCACTATACTCAGAGGAAAGGCAAGACGGACTTTTAACCAGATTGTGACCGGTACCATCGGTATTGGAACTCGGCACTGACTGCTGAAGATGAGGACGGAGCATGCATGGGAATGCCCCGAGTGCTGTGATTGACTTAACTCAGCTCAGCTCAACCCATCTAAACAGCTAAATAACTAGAGTTGAATTTCCCCATTTCACGGTCCAGCAATTTTTCTTGCGTAAACAAGGACGTTTCGGAATCGGAAAGTTCGGAAACTAATGCATCCGCTAAGGCTAGTGAACATCCGGGACCTGTGTAACCAGGAAGCACCTTTCTGTTATGGAATCGGAAAATCTGGCTATTGTGTACAAGTCAGGTAAAACAGTCAAGTATAGTTTCCCAGTAAGTAAAGTAAAGGACCCTGTTCGCGCCGAACCACCCCCTCTCCTTTTTTTTAAAATCTGACCGGCAGTCGGTGGGTCACCATCAACATTATTATATGTTTCTACTTCTGTCGATAGCGGCATGGGGAGAAAGAGTTTGCGATCTATTGCTTCATAAACAGCAATGGCTATTATCATTCCGTATCGATATGAACGTTTTTTAATGTCATCAATTCATGTCCTTCTAGGGCGACCTCTTGCTTTCATTTCAGATCTTTTCATGTGTAACGCTTGCGTAGGTATTGTTCAAGCTGCATTCTTACTTAATGACCAAACCGTTTGACCTGTTTCTCAATGAATTTGCTGCATGATGCCCTACAGTCTGTTTGATAATATAATTTATAACTTTGTCTCGGATCGTTAAGCTGGCGGCTTTTCTCAGGCACCTCATTTCACAGGTGGTAGATTTACGTCGGTTAGCCTTTGATAATGTTTAAGTCTGGCACTGGTAGCACAGTGTTGGTATGCATAAACTGTTGATAATATGTAGGCGCTCCTATTTATGTTTACATGTCCTTATTACCGTGTCATTTTGTATAATGAATGTTAATAAAGTAACAGAAAATGTATTGATGGGCACTCACATAAGGAAGTATAAAGATAGAAGAACACACTAGACAACATAAAAACCGAAAGCTATAGTTACCGTGCCGGGAATTAAACCTGTCACCTCCAGTCGGAGTGTGCGCCTCGCTATGGATTCAAGTGCACTAAGAACGTGGTCAACTAGGCACCCCTAAAAAAAAGGTGTTTTATTGGCCATGTGTTAATATAAATTTATGTAACCTATGGTGCCATTTCAATGGTTTGAAATGAACTGTCCGTATTCCATAGTAGTGGATTTCAAGCTGTACGATATACATGACCAAAAAGACTTGGGGGGGGGGGGTGGAGGAAGGGGTGGGAGGCATGACTGGTTGATCATGTTCATAGTACACTTGTATCTATAGCGAGGCGCACACGCCGGCTGTATTTGACAGGGTTTAATAGTTTCCTGGTAGTTTTAGTAGTTTCCCGGTAATTTTAGTAGTTTCCTATTGGTTGTGATAGTTTCCTAGTAGTTTTAATAGTTTCCCAGTAGTTTTAATAGTTTCCAAGTAGTTTTAATATTTTTAGTAATTTACCACTAGTTTTATTTGTTTCTCAGTAGTTTTAATAGTTTTCTAGTAGTTTTAGTAGGTTCCCTGTAGTTTTAATAGTTTTACAGTAATTTTGATAACTTCCCAGTAGTGTTAGTATTTCCCACTAGTTTTAATAGTTTCCCAGTAGTTTTAGGAGTTTCCAAGTAAGTAAAGGACCTTTCTCACGCCAATGACGTATAGGGCTTATGGTGCTAGACTCAGTTTTGTATCGACCAATCAGCAGCGAGGGATAATATGGTCAGCATTACGATTGTTACTTTTACTTCCCAGGACATCACCTGATACCCATTTTAGGCTGGATCGACCAGCTGGCCAACGTCAGTTTCGAAAAGAAAAGAAAACAATCCTTCTCCATTCGTGTTTGAACCTGCACTGACGATACGAGGCATTCCAGGAGTAGCGAAAAGAATAGGAATATGAATGTGGGATCTGACGTTAATATTAAATAAGTCAAATTATGAATAAGTCCACCTAATGCGGAGTTGAACCCCAAACAGTCGGGACATCAGGCAAGCGTCAATCTCATTGTGTTACTGCGGCTCCGGTTTTGTGTTCTATATTTTACAACATCAGCCAGGGGCTGTTGGGGTTGGTTCTGCAACGTCCTGTAAAGGATACGCAACTAACCTAATATTTTACAACTCGGTGTTTATCGGATTCCGCTTACCCGTAAAGAATTGACATGTTTACTAAAGAAGATATTTAACATTCCAATCTCAGTTTGAACCACTATTTAGAAAAATCAAATTTGCATATGCCAAATATAAATAACTTTTATTACCATACACATTTAGTAGCTGAACAAGAAACCCACCTCACGATTTCCCATTCACCTTGTTTACGGCATTCGTCCGTGAATTTGTGACGTCATACAAGAGGGTCATTGACGTGTTTTTCTGCCTGTTTCATTGGCTGGGAATAGATCCGGTGCAGTTCGGAAAAAAATTTTCCGAGGTCAGGAATTCCTTTTTGGGCTATTTTTGGCACAGTAGGCGTTTGCATAACAACTTCAAAGCTGTAGGAAATTGTGAGGGGAGATTGCGGTTGACAATGTGGTCTTAATGTTTGCTTTGCTCTCTCAATTTCGTAGGCTGGTTTTCGAACTATTTATCAGTTCACGAGTGAAATTTTTCGGACAGGACTGGGGCTTGTCGTTGGAGCTTCGGAGTTCTTGCTTTGTGCAACGCTCTTGGTAGTTATCTATTAGTCATGCGAAATATACAACTGGTACCGTTGCGTACCACTAGAGAAAAAGCCATGTGTGTATGTGTGTACATATTCTTATATATATATATATATATATATATATATATATATATATATATATATATATATATATATCTGTATGTGTGTGTGTGTGTGTGTGTGTGTGTGCGCGCGTGTCTGTATGTATGTGTGCAAGCGGGGCATGACTGATGTGGTGTACAGATGTGGTGTAGATACTGGGGAAAAAAATGCGGTCCTATTCACGTTTCCCGGGTCATCTACACACTGACTGACCTTTATTTAATTTATGCTTTCTCAATCTGTTCTACTTCAGAGGAGTGTCACGTTGTCTTGCCTTCAATTACATCAGCGCTGATGTCGCGTGTTCTATACTACACTTCGACACAGCTTTTAACGACCCCAGAACATCTAGAATTGACCCTAAACCACACCCCTTTCCCCCACCCACCCTGGTCCCACGAAAGACTCCTCTTGAAGAAAACAGTACAACGTGACACCCCTATGACTTAGACCAGACTGAGAAAGTGTGTAGATAGGCCGGGAAACGTGAATAGGACCGAAAATGCTATAGACTGTTCTATGTGAAAAAAGGGTGGGGTGGTGGGGAGGGGTCACGAAGTAAATAGGAATATAAAAACAAATTAGTAGTCGAAAGGTTGAGCGCTGAGCGAATGAGGAACAAACTAAAAACACCGCTATGGTAACAATGATCATGAAATCACCATACTCTGATTGTGGGCGACTTTTCTTAACGCAGGCGTGTCTTGCTAGTCCCACTCGCCATTGCCGTCGGCTGGGATTCCCATGCCTGCCTGTAAAACAATATAACATTATCGTCTAGAAAGATGAAAACGTTGGTTTGTTAATTAGTCGCCAGATTATATTCATCGCACATGGAACCATCCAGTCCATAACTGCCCACTTCCCCTCTTCAGTATATCCCTCAGCGTGTAGTGGCTTATGATAACAGTTCTGTGTTGGTTTACTATTCGTCTTTGTGCCCCTGTGTAGCGCTCTTGTCTGGCTTCACCCCTGTTGATGTTCTGTTTGTGTAGTCTGGTTAGTGTTGCAGATTCACAATCATTGCTTGATTTGTTTAAGGCGGTCGCCATGTGCTGACCGCATCACCCACCCAGTGCCTACTGGTCTATCAAATATAGGTCTTAAAGTAAAGCTAAAGTCGGGAGATGTGAACCAGCGTCATTGCACACGGTTATAAACCATAAGTGCTCTGCCACCAGTACGGACAGCTGATAAGAATTGTCCGCCTGTGTCACCGTTCGCACGTAGCTCTGTAGCTACAGCGACGTTCATCCATTTACCCCAGAGTATCACTCTGGTACCCATTTCCTAGAGGCTGGGTGAACCCCGGAAGCCGCCCGGTTTCGAATACCGACCGTGGGCTGCAGCAAGGCGTAGCTGGTCTTGTTATGTTATCACAATCGACGTCACTGAACATTAGGCATTCCCCTGCGTGCTTAGTCCTCCGATGAATTCGTTACCAGTTCCTTATAATTTGTTTGTGTCTTTGGTGGTTGTGGGGGTTTAGGAGAGGGAAGAATGGAGGAGATGGGAGGGGTCCTTATGGTGCCTGAACCCCTAGGTTTCAGCTCTCCTGCTTTTTTTTTTTTTGCGGGTGAGGACTATTGGATCTTTACGCATCCTCTCTTTCCACTGCTTTAAACGTCCTATTCACAGTCTCAAATTATATCTACGTCAGTGAACTGCATGGTTTCGAGGCATGGTGTCCGCCTCGTGTGCTAGAGGTTCTGGGTTCAATCCCAGTTAAGGGCTTGGATTTGTTCACTGGGACTTGGACTTTTAGTAATTCCCCCTGGTCTCTGGATAGTGAGATCGGACACCCGTGTGTACCTTGTTGCGCACGTTAAAAAAATCCCTTGCCAGTTGGAAATCGAAAAGAGTAGCCTGAGAGCGCTGTCCAGGCAAAATTTGGAGTTAAAAATCTACCCAAAGTATATCAGGATCCTCGCCCGTGCTATAGGGCATGTGCACTGTGCTGAGCTTCTACGGCCTGAGTTAGAAGAAGAACGGAGCACTTATGGGCTGATCCTTGTTCAAAAGCCTCCATCTCCGTCAAATCTGTGGGAACGTTAAAATTTTTATTGTCCTGTCTGTTAAAAAAGTTAACGTGCGTAATGCGATACATTCGGCGACGTCGCCACATTTGTCTTTACTCTTGCACTTTTACAATTTTAGTGTCAGCGACCAGCAACGTGACAACTGGGAAATTGTATCAAAATCCGTGGGCGTTGGGCTTCACAACTGACGTATCATTGTCTAGGTCACTGCCTTGTGTAGTATGCATAACATGCTGTTTATAACATGCTCGTTGGGTTGTCTACCTTAATGAACTTCCTTCTCTTTGATTTCCATGACGGAGGGTCAACAATTAGCGACAAAACTGTCAGTTAGGCAAAACCGGAACCTGTTATCGTTCCGGTAATAACATCCGCTGTCGTCAAGGTAGAGGGAAAGGACAGGAAGTTTACTAGAGGACCCGATTGCACTTTAATCTTCGGTACTTGCGAACTCGCTGCCTGTTTATTTGTTACTCTACATGGGACATGAAATCCCCAAATCAGTCAGTGTTATTTCCTCTCTTAGGTTAATCTGTTATATTCATGTTGTTACTTTACATATCACTTCCAGCCAATCTAGACGTCAGGTTGCTATGTAACAGCCAGGTGCCCTATTTTGGCTGCTATTTACGCTTGATTGGGGCTTTTACCTGTTTGATTGACATCCTTGAACTTTAATCCTGTGGACTGCAGTCCTGGTGGAGACCAACTACCTACCTACTCACCTGTCTCCTCTACAGAGCGTCATATCGGATCAGGATGTCAGACCACTGCGTAAAAGTCGGGTGTCCCAAAGTTATTTCGCTGTACTGTTGAACGGAGCTTTGAATTTATTTACCTGATTTATTCTCATCCTTGCACGTTAATCCTGGTGGAGACAAACTACCTACCTTCAGGTGGTGATCAGACAAACTACCTACCTTCAGGTGGTGATCAGACAAACTACCTACCTTCAGGTGGTGATCACACAAACTACCTGCCTTCAGGTGGTGATCAGACAAACTACCTACCTTCAGGTGGTGATCAGAAAACTACCTACATTCAGGTGGTGATCAGACAGTCTGCCTACCTTCAGGTGGTGATCAGACAAACTACCTACCTTCAGGTGTTGATCAGACAAATTACCTACCTTCAGATGGTGATCAGACTGCCTACCTTCAGGTGGTGATCAGACAGATTGCCTACCTTCAAGTGGGGATCAGACAGACTGCCTACCTTCAAGTGGTGATCAGACAGAATGCCTACCTTCAGGTGGTGATCAGACAGACTGCCTACCTTCAGGTGGTGATCAGACAGACTGCCTACCTTCAGGTGGTGATCAGACAGACTGCCTACCTTCAGGTGGTGATCAGACAGACTGCCTACCTTCAGGTGGTGATCAGACAGACTGCCTACCTTCAGGTGGTGATCAGACAGACTGCCTACCTTCAAGTGGTGAGCAGACAGACTGCAGTCCTCGGTGGAAAACAACAACTACATTCTTACCCTTGCTAATGTTTGTTGTATCAGTAGGGCCCTCCAATATAACTATTCCATATGTTTAAAGAAGGTTGCTGGGATTTGTTCCCACCGGATTCGCAACTGAAGGGTGGCCGTTTGAGACACTAAGTGTATGCATCATTCTCTGTTAGGATGCGATCCCAGGGAGATAGATAGGTAGGACAGACAGACTAACGAACAGACAGACAGATAGACACATAGATAGATAGATAGATAGATAGATAGATAGATAGATAGATAGATAGATAGATAGATAGATAGATAGATAGATAGATAGATAGATAGATAGATAGATAGATAGATAGATAGATAGATAGATAGATAGATAGATAGATAGATAGATAGATAGATAGATAGATAGATAGATAGATAGATAGATAGATAGATAGATAGATAGATAGATAGATAGATAGATAGATAGATATAGATAGATAGATAGATAGATAGATAGATAGATAGATAGATAGATAGATAGATAGATAGATAGATAGATAGATAGATAGATAGATAGATAGATAGATAGATAGATAGATAGATAGATAGATAGATAGATAGATAGATAGACAGACAGACAGACAGACAGAAGACAGACAGACAGACAGACAGACAGACGGACGGACGGACGGACGGACGGACGGACAGACAGTGAGACAGACAGAGAGATAGACAGAGAGACAGACAGAGAGACAGACGGACAGACACTTTTCGCGTTCGCCCTGATATGGGACGGATGGCGAGGTCATTGGTAACCCGGGCGACGACCTATGCCGGTGTAGAAGTATCCGATCTGTCAACTGAACTCAACTGCATAATTCGTCTCCTGCAGTATTTCAACCCTGGCAGGGCCCACTCCTCTCCAGGTGGCCATTTGCCCGTTAGCCTCACGGATACACTTTCCAGTCTGCACCACGGGTAGGTGGGGTTGCTTGTGCGATCACGTGACAGGAGCTGGATACTAATTTTCGCTTTTCACCATCTCGAGAAAGCTAGCTATCCCCAACACTGCTGGCCGCAATGCCAGGCGTGTGTGTGACCACACCTTGCAGACCAATAACAATATCATATATGCTATATAATTGAGTGCATGGCGTGACACCGTGAGCTACGTGTGTTTTTCGTTGGCACAGGAGCGGAGCAACTATGGGGTGACCCGTTTGCTATGAAGCTGAAACTAGGATTACCAGATTACCAGATCATATAGGCCTTGATTACATCTTATATTGCCCATGTAGGTTCCGGGAGGGGAGGGGAATCGACACATTGCCTCGCTAATGTGCATTAAGTACAGGGCGACTAATTCGGTAAGTTTCCTTCAAAATTAAAGTCCATCCGCCTCAATGACGAGGATCCAACAGTCTGCATCTATCCCATATCTATAAAACAGATGTACACGCAAAACTCAAGTTCTGGAACAAAACCAAAGTATCACGTGATACTCATTCTGTGTAGCGCTTACACGTGTGAACTGATCACACCCCGCCACTGCAGCGCATAGTTCCAATTCCGATTATGCCAGTAGCACTATGTGATGGTGATGAGAATAGAAATTCAAATACAAATGAATTTTGTTACTTGCATAAAATATGCATTCCACATTGGCCACTTTATGAGAAAAGGAAACTAAACTATATGGTAACAAGAAAGATGGCGGGAAAAAAGCAGAGAGATAGCAAAAGAGAGAATGATAGCTTCTCTCTCTCTCTCTCTCTCTCTCTCTCTCTCTCTCTCTCTCTCTCTCTCTCTCTCTCTCTCTCTCTCTCTCTTATTTTACCCCGCCAGGACATCGCACAAGCGATAAACACCTGATGACACAAAGTGCCTCCATATGGATGAGGATCATCGTGGAGAGGACCCAGAAACCGCGTTTCACCATTAGACCATATTTATGGCCGGGCTATATTGCGGCCCCTAGCAAGAGCCAGAGTAGGGCTTCAAATAACAAAAAAATACGTCCTAAAAAGGACGTAGGGATATGAGAATGATAGCTTGGCATCACGACAAGGAAGAACACTTATGACAGACATTTTTAGCGGCACACGAGATCAGAATCTGTCAACGGATATGTCATACGGTATGGCAAATAATAATATTAATAATAATCAGGATTCCTAGAAAATTTGCATGACGCCTAGCATGTACTTAATCCTATATCTACATTTAAAAAAATTTGACAAACGCATTTGTCTGTGTTTCTACGAGTCGCAAAGACACAGACTACCGCCATCCTTTTACTCAAGAGAATAGTAACTGGAAAACCTCCACAGGGAAGTGTCAACTAGGCAGAAATGTCTCATCGTATTGACGTCATTACCAGTGTACTTCGCTTAACTTCCAGTTGGCCAGGAAGTGGGCCACTAGTGAGCAGACAATTAATAATAGTTGGCTGTGAATGTGTTTTTGTGTCTGGTCAGAATTGTTTGTTTCTCACGGAGGCAGAGTTTAGATAGTTCAACGACCGCAGGGGCGCCGAGACAAAGAAAAAAATTTGGTGGTGGAGTGGGCATTGATAGACTGAAGTGGCAGTGAGGATGGGAAAAAGGGGGGGGGGGAGTTCAGCCCTAATACACATTATCAAGAGGCAGTGGGAAGAGGCCTCCAATAAATTTAAGTCTTGATAAGTGTGTAATAATAATAACAATATTTAATATTATCATAATTATTTTTATTGTGTGCTGGCTTGCAAAAAAAATATATTTACTAGGTTAGTTGTGTATCCTTTACATGACGTTGCAGAACCAACCCCAGCAGATCCTGGCTGTGCTGTGGTTTCTCTATGCAAATTACGTTCAGTAGTTTGCCATTGCTTTCTTTGCCATAGCTTCTTGATACCACTGTCGAAACCAATGCAAGGCGCATGGCCCGCAGCTGGGATCGAACCCGGCACCCCGGCATTACGAATCGTTCGCATCGACTTAGCCACAGAGCCGACGAATATATTTCAGATAACGCGAAATGTATCAGCGAATACTTTTTCGTGTTGACCAAGTGTAAACTTCGGCCGAAAAGTCTGGCTCTTCGTCTACTTCTAAACTTTAATTTGTTGTTTTAGAGCTTGATTTCTGCGTGCACATCCGTTTTACATATCCGACTTTTTGTATGCTGATACCCTGCCTCTCTGGCAGATGCACTCTGACTTTGAAGAAAACATCATAATAAGTGGACTTATACAACATGCTTTCAGGAGAGGAGGCAGTGGGTCTATTCCTCCCCCCCCCCAATGGAGCCCCGAACCCATACTTGGAAAACAAATAATTGAACAAATGAACTATTCGTGTTTGGAGGAGAGGGTCGTTTAGCTTCCTCATACATGTTTTGAGACAACCCCCCCCCCCCCCTAAATTTTTAGGGGAGGGAGGGCAAGGTGCTCGAGCTCCCAAACCTTCCCCTCAGGCTTTTCGGCGCCCTTGAACGACTGGCTTTTTCGACTGGGAAAGACTTTTGGGTCGCGAGTTAGCTTGGGCAGCTTGCATTAGTGAGCCATGGAGACAAAAATTGTCCCGTGCTCTAATAGTTCCTCTTGCTTTTTAATATTGCTTATCCAATGCACTATAAACTTTCCTTACCCCTTTTATCTTTGCAAACAGTTGAAATAAAACAGAGTCGGTTCTTTGATCTTGTCTTATTCTCTGATTCTGTTACTTTGATCCAGTGAGTACCACTCAGCTCTTGAGCTCCCCACTGGACAGTTAATACTTTAATGTAAAGGTAATCCGGGACCTCAGACAGGAAATAAATCATCAACCACTAGCTTATTTCATAAAAGTAAACACTTCTAAATTTTCTTTCCTGGGATTTTTAAAAAATATAACCGGATTAGAAGTATAACATTGGAAACTTACCGTTATGGGCCACTGAGTGGGAACAAAACTATAATAGTTGCGTATACTTTTCAAGGACGTCGTAAAAAAAAAAATAACACATTTGTGTTGTTGCTGTTTGTAGTTTTTTTTCCCTAGAACATTTTACATTCTCTCTCTCTCTCTCTCTCTCTCTCTCTCTCACTCTCTCTCTCCCTATCTCTCCCTCTCTCTCTCACTCTCCCCTCTCTCCCTCTCTCTCTCCTATATCTCTCTCTCCTCTCTCTCTCTCTCCCTCTCACTCTCCCCCCTCTCTATCTCTCTTTCTAAACATGAGATTCTCATCAATTAATCAGAGGAGGTCTCAACCATCAAGGTTAGCTGCAATGGATCTCTAACAGACTATGTCTTTCGCCATAGATCAAAGGCTCTCAACCTTGCTAATTCCTCGACCCTTTAATACAGTTCCTTATGTTGAGGCAACTCCCAGCCTAGTAATTATTTTCGTCGCTTCTTTATAACTTTAATGAATATGTGTTTTTCGAATGTATTTTGCGACCCCTGTGGAAGGATCGTTTGACATTAAAAAAAAAAAGTCGCGACCCATAAGTTGAGAACCACTGCTCTTGATGTACACTCTCCCAGACTGCTGTTTGTCCATCTCTTGGTGTTATTCTCCCACAATTCATGACGATGGCCGTCTGAGGCTCGTTTACCTTCAAATTGTCATTCTAGTATGGTTTTTATACGAGTATTATGTCTTTTCAGATGGGAGACATATTTCACTAGTCTCTTGTTTTTAGTCGGCTCTGTGGCTAAGTCGATGCGAACGCTTCGTAATGCCGGGATGCCGGGTTCGATCCCAGCTGCGGGCCATGCACATTGCGTTGGTTTCGACAGTGGTATCAAGCAATGGCAAACTACTGGATGTAAATTTGCCTAGAAACACCACACAACAGCCAGGAACGGTTGGGGTTGGTTCTGCAACGTCCTGTAAAGGATACGCAACTAACCTCTTGTTTTATTTCTTTCAGATCCTCCCTTTTCATTCCTGGTCACTTCATAGCCTCTGTATTTGGATCCATGTTTTTCCGTGTGTGCGCTGCGGGGTTCCACTGGGGGGGGGGGGGGGGGGAGGATCAGAAAATTCCCACTGCCTCTCTAACAAACATGGCGTAGTAGTAGACACATTTGGAGCATCCTTCGAATTAGAATACATTTGTATAAGAGCTTGGCAACCAACAATTAGCATACAGATAAGCCAGATCTGTGAAAAGAATGTGCTGCAGCAAACAGTTATAGAACAAGACTAAAGTCTGGAAGTGGACGAACGCCCAGAACCTTCCATCGGAGTTTAAAGAAGAAGAAGAAGAAGAAGAGCATCATGTTTGTTTCCCCTCCTTGTGTACAACCACATTTTCACATACAATAATATTTTCAGTCTGCTTTTCCATTGCAATGGATTCCAAATCACTGTAGCTTAGAAGGCAGTAAAGAGCAGATTAGCCCGAAGCGGCAGTGACATGAGACAATCAAATTGTGATTTAGTCCACCAAGAGACTTACCAAGAGAATAATAATAACAAATGCCAGTAAATGTGGGTAGATACCCACATTTACTTTTCCCCCCAAGACTGGCTTCACCATAAGAACGTCTTGGATGGCGCAATCTTTTAAAACACAGTTAGATATGTGTGTATGCTTAATAATATTGGGCGAGGAGAGGAGTGGGTCAGAGTGTCTGAGCAACAATCAGACCTGTGTAGAATTCTGATCACATTGGGCTGCGAGTGCAGGGACTGGCCAGCGAAATTTGTGTGCGATCTATTCTTTAGCTTTTCTGAATGATACTAATACTATGGGACATATTGTGGCAACAAAACCCACTAGATTCATCGAGAAAAAGCAGATCAAGTGGTTTGACTATCTCGTTAAAATGTAGCAACATTAAATACCATCACCGGCATTACATTTCAGAAGATCAGCTACAGGAGCAAGAGGACGGACACGAACAATTAATTGACAACGTTAAAGATCATTTACGCGTTCACGGCATGACAGAAGTCAATGCTAGACAGTGTGCACTGTATCGTAAATTATTCTTTCCTACACCGCTTAACGGCAGAAGTAGTTTATGATAACGAAAATCTTCAATTTTTAGTTATCCATGTGTAAAGATACTTATAGTAACAAAGTAAAGTAAAGGACCCTTTTCCACGCCTTTAGGCGTATAGGGCACCTAGGGATAGATCTATATTTTATAGACCAACGGCACAAGATGGATTATGTGGTCAGCATCACACCGGCCGCCTCTACTTTCCGGGACTGCACCCGGTACCCACTAAAGGCTGGGTCGACCTGGGAGCCAAGGTCATTTTTGAAGAAAAGTCCGGCTCCGCCAGGGAGCGATTCCACGACCTTCTGATCCGCGGCGCGCGTCTAGCCGCTTCGCCACGACGATTCCCTAAGATACTTATAGTTCTGTATAATTAATAAAACCTACTGACTTTAATTTTACCATTCGGCGTAATTATTTTCTTTGAGATTAGCATTTCTCGTATTTCCGCTATTTTAGAGGCGACCCTTCCTTTCCCTCTCTACAACCATGGGATCTATTAATTCTCTCTCTCTCTCTCTCTCTCTCTCTCTCTCTCTCTCTCTCTCTCTCTCTCTCTCTCTCTCTCTCTCTCTCTCTCTCTCTCTCTCCTTCCGCCAACCCCACATTTTCTCCCCTGACTTGTGGCTGTCAAGACGTTATCGTTAGATTAACTTAGATTCATTATTATATTAACCCCAACAACCACGATCACAGACATATCCTGTATAAATCTCATTTATATGTTCCTTGTATGAAAACAAATCAGGTGACATTACACTTCCGTGTAGCACTTCCGTATGCTCAGAGACAGGCGATCCTGGATTCAAATCCGAACGGAGACAGGCTTATTTTATTCTTCAAAATATTCTCACCAAAAATGTACCAGATAAAGTTATGGGAAGTTAAGGCGATCGGCGTGATGTTGACCACATCACTCACCGAATGCCGATTGGTCCATAAGATATAGATCTAGCACTATTTGGCCAAATATAACCAGACGCGTGAGAAGGGATTATTTTTAGTGACTAGTTGCTACCGTTACAATTATTTTTTTAAACAGATCTTTAAAAGTGGTGTTTAATTTTTCTATAGTGCGTTTAAAAATTCTCAAAGTCAAACTTTAACGGATTTCTTGATAAATCCTGTACGGATCAACATGACTTTCATCTTTGTTTGACTAATAATTATGTACCCATAAAAACATAATCTACTGTAATTGACACACGCACGTGGATTGTTTGTAAATCAGTATTCATGTGCAAAGGTGCGTGACGACTATTTTGATAGCAATTTCCTCATACAATGTAAATCCGTATTTCACAGGAGCCTAATGCATGAAACGCGTGTAAACTGATGTTCTGAATGGTTGCCGTTATTCACTTAATTGTACGCACGCTGACTGTTTGCCTTCAGTCGGTTGACTTTTTTCTCATATACTGAAATTACTCAAATATCACACAAGAATAAATTAGGGTTCCATCAATCAATTCACGCCCCCCCCCCCTCCCTTTTCCCCCCGCCATCTGGGTCACGATAGTTTTTAAGCGTAGGCTTACTATTGTGTGTGGCCTCCTCTTGCGTGGATCAGTGACTGGCATCTCCTGGGCAAGGATGCGATTAGATGTCTGATGTGGGCCTATGGGCTGCCTACTCTTCCTGAAACAGATCACGACCATTGGCGGGAGCAACGTTTTGGCGACAAACACGTCTTTGCAGCTAAGCGGATTCATGTCTGCAGACAGGGATGGTCAGGGAAGGGTTTGAATATTATTGGCAGCCAGGAACTGCGTGGTCAGCTGTGCAGAATAAGGTCTGGCGTTGTCCCGTTGAAACATATATCTGTTGGTATCCCAAAATGGAAGGACATGTGGTCGAAGAATTTCATGGATGTATCGTTGCGCTTTCAAGCATCCTTCAATGTGCACCAATTGACTCCTTCCGTTGTAACAGATCATTCCCCACACCATTACACCTCCACCGCCGTGCAGTAGAGCTTTATCAACATAATTTTCGGCTAAAACTTCATTTCGTCTACGGTATACCCTACGCCGTCTATCATGACGCTGCAACCATAAGAAAGATTCGTCACTGAACCAGACACGGCTCCTCTGATTGTCACTTACACAGGGACGATGTTGGTTAGCCCAAAGGAGTCCATGATTGGCGTTATCCTTTTATAGCGTTTCAATGGCGTTGGCAGTGAATAGTGTTCACCGCAAACTGTGTTGCTTTCTCGTGCTCGCATTGTTAGCTATGCTCACAAATATTGTCTTAAACACAATTGACCACTACGTTGTAAGATTACGAAAACCCACGCTATTCACGCCCGCATGTCCACAGAACACGGTAAAGTCTCCTTTTCACATACCCGGGTGCGATATTTTATTTACAAACTAAAAACTAATTTGCAGATAATGTCAGAATTTCAATATTCTTCAGACCGGTATTATAAGGATCTTCCTGAAACAGTTTAGGTCAAAAGCCCCGACTTTCTTGTTTAGAAATTCCCATCACAACATGATTTTCTGAAGCAATACATTAATTTCTATTGACACCGGATAGCTACAGTACACGAATAGTTGGATCACCCACTTTTCATAGGTAACCAGACCGGATAAAAACCATTTGATGCCCGCCCTAAGCACTTAAAAGATTTTGCCAATACCCCCCCCCCACCCCTTCCACCCATCGAGAACCGTCTTAAAAGCAGAATGGGCCCCTGGGAAAACCAGTGTGCTGAGGCCCCTACGACAACCACTTACAGAAATAAAAACGTAAACGGTCACTTGACATACACAGATTAACATGGGGCCCTCTGCTCGCGGGGGCATCCGGCCAAGTGCCCGCGAATTAAGACGCCTCTAGTGCTCCCATTTATATGTACTTCAAAAAATAAACAATTATAATCCATAAAATACAATTGTATTATTCAATACATAGTTTTTAGTTATTTTGTAGACCCACCATGGCTATTGCCGGGGGCCGCAATGTATCCTAACGGATGAACGGGATTTCTGGGACCTCTCCACGGTGATCCTCATCCGCATGGTGGCCCTTTGTGTCACCGGGTATTTATCGCTTTGTGTGATGTCCTGGTGGGGTAAAACTTATCTACATCAATACAAAACAAAACAGAGTAAAATTGAAATTAATGCCTATTTTTCTATACTTTCACTTTATTTGTATTCGAAACGTTTTATCCCACTGTTTCAAATGCAAACTCTTCGATAATATCCTTAAAACCCCTACTTCTAATACTTAATGTGAATCCAGCTTGCCTTGTTGCACTGTTGTCCTGATGGGCAGTTAAAATAGACCGACTGGGGAAAAAGAGGCACAGCTACAAGATGTTTGAAAATGTGTTTGATGTTTGATGTTTGAACAACGGATCAACATCATGGCACACATGTAGTAACCTAACCCATAAGTGCTATATTCTTCTTCTAACTCAAGTCTGATTCCGAAGTAGCTCAGCACAATGCACAGGCTATGTAGCACCGGCGAGGATCCTGAAATACTTTAGGTAGATTTTTAACTACAAATTTTGCCTCGGCAGCGCCGTTAGGCTACTCTTTTCAAATCCAACTGTCAATGGATTTTTGACGTTGCGCAGCAACCTACATGGGCGTTTGATCTCACTACCCAGAGGGGACACCATGCCTCGAGACCACACAGCCCCCTAAAAACGTGTACGGGGATCCTTCGTTTCTGATGCCTAAAGCGGAGTGTCCCTAATTAATAGTTAATCCGGCTCTGTAGGTAACAATATAAAGTAGGCAACTTGGCAACTTTACCGCTTCAGGGGCGCCGGAACTTGCAGGTCGGCGCGTCATACACATACACAGATACACACACACACACACACATATACACACATACATATATGTATATATATATATATATATATATATATATATATATATATATATATATATATATATATATATATATATATATTCAAGAACACACATATACTCATACTAGAAATTGTCGTGACGACTGGAAAGATAACTGGCAGAAGAGACAGAAAAGATGGTGGATGGCTTAAGACAGTGGCATGGAGGAATATCATCTGTGGAATTGATCCAGAACACTAAAGACCGAGATCTGTGGCGATGCATGAACGCCTACACTAGCTGGCAAGGGACTTGATAATGATGATGTTGATGATGATGATATGTGTGTGTGTGTTTGTGTGCGTGTGTGTGTCTTTGTGTGCGTGTGTGTGTGAGTGTGTGTTCTTTAAACAAAAGATTTTATAGTCTGTATGTTTGCTATACATAAGCAAAGCTGATAATGGCTGTCCCTATTTAAAAGTACCCAATTTTAAAACTCAACTTTGTCCTTCACCCAGTAGGAACGTGACCTCGTCTTGCTTCCAGTGTGTCGACGGATATTCCCGGACAGATTGGGATATCCTGGTTGTTGGGAAAAGTTGGAGAGCGGAAAGTTTGAAGTCCGAGTATGGGTTTTGAAATACCATTTGCTGGGGGAGGGAAGGGGGTGGGGTGGGGGGGGGGGTGTCGATTCACTTCCTGCTTACTAGCATGTCGTAAAAGGGGTCTTTTTTTTTTTTGGGCCTAAAAGATAATCTCATTTTTGGGGGCGAACACGCATGAAGAAGAAGAAGAAGGAGAAGAAGAAGAAGAAGAAAAAGAAGTAGAAGAAGAAGCAGAAGAAGAAGAAGAAGAAGAAGCAGAAGAAGAAGAAGAAGAAGAAGAAGAAGAAGAAGAAGAAGAAGAAGAAGAAGAAGAAGAAGAAGAAGAAGAAAAAGAAGAAGAAGAAGAAGAAGAAGAAGAAGAAGAAGAAGAAGAAGAAGTAGAAGAAAACAGATTTTAAGTTGTAGGACAGATCGTGTGACCAGGATACAGGAATAGGAACAGAAACAAAAAAATTGGTGGTTGTGAGGCAGGTAATGAAACAATGTCTTCCTTCTGTCTCTTTTCAAGTGTTTTGATATAACATCGTGTCAGGAACACCCCCGCTCCATCATCCTCTGACTCTCTCTCTCTCTCCTTCCCGGCTCCCTTCTCTCACTATATGTCTCCACTTTCCTCGAAGAATACTCGTTCTTTCTTTCTCTCCCCTCTCTCACTGTATATGTCTACACCTTCCACAAAAATATATGTTCTCTCTCTCTCTCTCTCTCTCTCTCTCTCTCTCTCTCTCTCTCTCTCTGTCGCTGTCTCTTCTTTCTACATCTCAAAATTCATTCATCCTGTGATTCTCTCTGACGTTGATTCACTTTCTGAGTCCTTTATGTTCATTGTTCATTTGTTCGTCCTTGTTCTCTCTCACTCACCCACCCACTCACTCACGATCACTGGAACTTCAGATGTCGTCCCCCCCCCCCCCCCTCTTTAAAGTTATTTCACATCCTCCGATTCCAAACCCAATTACATCTTTGTAGATTCATGGAAACAGGATGCTATGGACATGGATGGGAGAAATCACGAAGGGATTGGTAATACAAGAAAACAATATTTGAAGATAGGTTAAGTGCAAACGTCTGAGAAGAAACCTAATAAAACCCCACCTTGGCAAGAATGGTCTTGAAATTCTATTCTCTAATTGGGGGAAACATCTTTCTGTGTAAGCCGATCTTGCCAGTCACACTCGCCGCCATCACCGTGAACTTTGCCTCCCATGCCTCCATGTAGCGCTTTATAACGCAGCGATTCTCAGCCTATTGGTCGCGACCTTTTTTTTTTTTTTTTTTTTTGGAGCTGCCAAAAACAATCGCGCAACAAATATAAATTGAAGTTATGAAGTAACGAAAAAATAATTGTATGACTGGGGGTCACCACAACGTGGGGAACTGTATTAAAGGGCCGCCACAACATGGAGAACCGTAGTAAAGGGTCTCGGCATAATAAAGTTTGAGAACCACTATTATAACACTATTATTTGGAAAAATGGAAAGATGCCAACAAAAGTTACTTCTAGAAGACCTGTCTTGGGTGTGACTGCTCCTTAAATGTTGTTAAAGGCTGACCAAATATTTTATTTGGAGAATTTTACAGGTGGTAATAATTTATGTAAACTGCAATTCCTAGAATATCATGGGCCCAAATAAAAAAAAAATAAAACGTCGACACCCTAAACGATCCGAGTATCGAAGAGAACTGGCTCATAAACAGCATCCTGCCAGATCTTCAGGAACAGATAACAAGGGCTAATTGCCATTATCTCCCCCTGAGGTTACCTAAACTGGAGTGCCGGTCAGATCGTCACTATTGACACAGTGAGCGGAAAGTGTTGGCAGAAGAATTGACAAAGTCGGATTTTATTGTGATGACAGGTGAAGTAGACTGGAGGTGTGACTAAGCCTATTAGCTGGGACCAGCTTAATTGAACCTGTAGAATGTGAGCGTGGGAATTCAAACAATTGTTGTACAGTCACTGACTGACAGTGAATATACACCCACAGGGAGGAGCTGTGATATCCCTGAATGAGAATGATTTTAGGCGTAATGTAGGAGGAGCTTGATAAAAGTTATAAAGGGGTGAACTATAGGTCTGGTAAATGAGATCCTGTCGAGCACATGCCATCTGTTGGGCTTAACCTAAGCTTGGGACAGAACTTTTGGCATTGTGGTTTCATTTTTCCAGGTAAGATCGAAATTAGTTTCAAAACCTTTATTTTATTTATGATAGAGATCTAGCTGTCTTTTTGCTCAAGTGTGTGTCTTCATCACTTTGTAATACTCCTAGGCGGACATTTCTTCATTCTCGTAGGGCACTGTCACATTGCTTCATATCCTAACTTATAGTGTCATGAATGTTTTTCGTGAACATGTGTTTCAATGTTGTAAAACCTAAATGTTGTTGTTGCCATTGAAATTTAATGAACTATCATGCTTTTGAAATCACAAGCGTGAAGATAACTTTGGCAATCTTTTCACGTGTGGTTAATGTGAATCTGTATTACATACAGCTTACACACTGAAATGTGTTTAACTCTCGGGAGGCTAATGCGGAGATTGATCCCGGAGAGTAAATCCACGAGATTTGTTATTTGATTCGCACCAGAACTATTGTTAGCATTCTGGGCGCGTCGATTGTTCCAAGCATAGATTCCAGAACTGGTTCTGTCTGACTGATTGTCATTTGAGTCTGTACGAGAGATGGCACCTGACGTAGAAGACTTGACTATCATTACAGGACGTGTAGAGGAAGGCAGAAGATGTAACAGTTGGAATGTGAGACATAAGCCCTTCCAAATTGGACAGGAGTGAATGTGAGCATGAGGGAGAGATGAAATGTTTTATTTAAAAAAACATGCTTGATGATTAGTATAATATACATGCTTAGTGTACATCTAGAGCAGATACTACAAATATGCGCTTGTTTCTTTATCACAGTTCCCACATTGGGCAGAGACTAGTAGGCATCCATTATTTGCCGACCGTCGAGTGTAACGACCTGCAGAAAGCAGTGAGGACGACAAACTGGAAAAGATAGGCAGGGTCTCAAGCCGAGAACTGTCCTGACGGTGAATTCTCTTACTAGGAGTTAAGTATATGTACAAACTGTCATCAATCACACTCCCTCAACTCTACTAGCCTAAACAAGTTCATTTTATTTTAATTTCGATTTATTCAAATAAATCATGTGTGATGAGTTTCATGATAGTTGAGTAAATTGTGTACTTAGGTTCAAGTGTCTTTGTGCATATTAGTTTACTTCAGCTAACAAATATTTAAATCACTTGATGGGGGCTTTTAAGTAATGCCAGGAGAGGAGACCAGTCGCAGGGGTTAACTGAGCACCTGGATTATATCACAGTGGGTTTATCCAGATATCTATCTATCCCTTCTCCTTTTCCTGTGGATACAAGTACAGCAACTTTCATTTCATGGAACGAGCCACTCGCTGTTTTCTTGGCTATCCAGGACTGTCTAGGATCAACATAGCTTAGATAATAGTCCAGTTTCTCACGTGGGTGGGCATTGTTAAGGTTCAAACCCACACCCTCACTATATCAGTGTATTTACCCACGTGGGCGCGCGACACTTACACTCCTTCTCTTTTTCTCCCTCCCACAAACACACTGGACTGCAGGTCACTTCATGACTGTAATCCCTAATATAACTATGTTATAGATTAAACGGGGTTTCTTGGGTTTGCCCTCGTTTGAATCTCATCCTTCAGGTGATGATCTTGCGACAGCAATCCCAGAGTTGAACAATGATCAGCCTGCCCACCAGATTCCGTGTTTTACCTGAGAATGTAAGATCAGGATAGATATAAAAGAAAAGTAAACACACGGGAACTAACAAACAGGAACCACAAGAAACGATAACTGCCACCAAGACAGGATATGACCTTCTCTCGAGCAGCGATGATGGCAGCTCTGAAGAAGATAGTGTAGGAACGCTTGAATGATTATAAAATTTCCCAACTGATGATTCCCTCGGAAATAACTAACTGTGCTTGTTTACGTGCCCCCCTGTAATACCTTGAGAAATAAACATAGGCGTTAGTTTTTTCTTGTCAGCCTCGAAGCGAAATAAAAAACAGATTAAAGGATGATAAGGATGGGGACGGAACGCTTATGTGAATATCTCAAGTACTATGCTATGAGTTCTCAATAAATTTCATATCTCACTTCCTCAGATATTTCTCCGTGTGACTGTTTTTCCCCTCCAAAAGGTAAAAAAAAATTAATGAAACGTCACTAGATCGATGAGATTGAAGAGGTTCGAACAAAGGTGACGAGACTACTGAAGACTCTCACATAAAGTGCCTACCAAAAGGGTTTTCACCATTGACGAAAATGCTGGAATAAGCGTATGCAGTTTATAAGAGCACTTAATTGAAGGAGATAATACCCTGTGACTAAGTGGTCTGCCATGTTAACAAAATTTCAGTCCCAGAACCCAACGATCAGCCTCGTATACAATGTTCATTGAGTATGTCATGTTGCCTATTGACTGTTGTCCCTTTTGCACTGCTTCCAACTTCTAATCAACGTCAAGACATCAAACTGTCATATTATAAATCAGAGAACCATGTTGACATGTGGTATGTCACGTTGCTTTGATTTACTACTCGTGTTTCCGTCTATTCCCGTACACTGTGATAGAACACAGCCGTGGTATCCTTGATCGTGCTAACTGTACGTGCTTATTTGTTACTGCTACACTGAAAATCACTTCCTAGTTTTTGACCGACTGAGGTAGCAGGAAGCGAAAGAGGTGAAAAACAAGTAGGGAGATGTGAAACGAAATGTGACTAGGACAGTAAGTAGTTCCCCCCCCCCCCCCCCCCGGATTGCAAATACAGGACAAGTAAAGAATAGATAAATTTTCTTCTGGTGCAGGAATCATAAAATATTACACATGGCTCATGAGATGAATATATAAATAGTGAATTACATGACAACAATTACAACATATAAATACGTAGACACCGCCTAGTAAGACCACGTGCAAGAAACACAAATCATTTTCCGAATTAAACAAATGGAATATGATGACACATTCAACATCTGTTTATTTTCATGAAGACAAAACTAGCGTGCTTCGCAGAAAATAATATAATAACAATCCAACATGTTCGAACAGATCATGTGCTAATCACTCTAGCTAATAAAGATGAGAGTTCGCCTTCTTTACCTATTATCATAATCTCCGAGCGAGGATGTACAATGGACATCTAGATCTTACAAAATCTCTCCAATGCACCTACCACCACACAACGAAATCAGTGAGCCTGTTCATCTTTCGACTCGATCCCCCTAAATCTACGTTGCGCTAGAGGGCTGTAAGGTTCCGCAACAAAATGTCAGGACTACATGTTTCTTGTCTAACCGCCGCAGACCCAAGAGACCGTTTTTAGCGGCGCTGGACCTAACAACAAATTTTCTACTGCCTGGTCACTTCCGGGGAGTTCCAAACTGCTAACCTGGGAGTTTGAGTTTGCAAGTGTAGCCAAGCCAAAATTATTATAACAAACCAACAGACTACCCATACCAGCCTGTAACACGAATAAGTTTTGTTGAGTTGAGCTGAGTTAGGAAGCGACATCACAGCACTCGGCGTATTCTATTAAGCGCTCCGTCCCAAATTTCGTCAGCCAGCGCAGAGTTCCTACTTCACAGTACCAACAACAATTTGATTATATGTCCTCTTAGTGTTGAGTTTAGGTCAGACCACTTGGTCACTCCTTACAGTACGATTTCCTCAAGTCTGTTATGATCTGTTTGTTTCCACAGGGCTAGTCTAGCTTGTTCGTGCATCATCATTTCGCGAACTAGTATGCAGAACCAGCCAGCATGGCTGTCTAGTCGTTTCCAACACACCTGCATACCCCAACGAAAATATCTGAAGCGATGCTTGACACTCATTATAGAGCCTGCCTGTCTTCACCCTTTTCAGTATGTTTTGTGAGCCTGTTACAATTCACGACTTGTCAATGAATAGTTTAACAAGTACGTAAAGTAAAACTGTTAGATTCAGCACAGCAGTGAAGGACCATTTCTCACGCAACTGGAATATTATCCAACCCGTATTCTACAAACTAGCCATCATCTTAGCGGGGATATCAACACCATGCTAGCTGATTAATTCATCGAAATACCAGTGCTCTTCTTTTTCTGCTGTCTCTCCCCCCCCCCCCTTTTTTTTTCGCCCGCTTGTCAGAGCTTCCCTCCAAGTCCAGCTGCCAGCCAAGGCTAAGGACCTGGTCTGCCATAACATAACACAAAGTTTTCAGGTTGCATTTCCTCTTCCTAGAATATGGCTAGTATCCTCCCCAATGTGCTTCTCCGCCCGAAGCCGTTGGCACAATATGGGATGTCAGGTTTGGTATACGGCGTCCAACATCGGCGTTAACAGAAGACAGGTGGTACCGAAGAAATAAAAAAAAAAAAAAAACAATCATAACAGAAATGTGTAATAGAATTATAACAGAAATACTTAACAATACTTCTTTTTTGAAAATGACAGTGGATCCCAGTTCACACGAGCCTAAAATGGGTGCCAGGTAGCGCTGTGAGAAGTCCCGTCCGCTGATGTTATGTTAATAAATTGACTCATTAAGTGCTGATTTGTCTAAACAAATTATGGGTCTAGCACACATTACACCCCAGCTCCAGTGCTTTCGTGCAGATCCGTCACCAATTTACTTTCTTAATTATTACGCACGCCTGTGATTAATGCATATCATTTATGTCTGTAAAAGGTCATATACAGTGTCCGGATCTATTACTTTTTGTTCCTAACAGGTTTGTTGTCAATCTTTGTTGTGTTTCCCTATTTGGTGTTGGATGATATCAAGGGTTCGCAAACCCTTCAGCGGTGACAAATCATCATTTTATGACATCTCCTAACTCTACCAGTCCTAATCAACGCCCGATTTTTTAAACAACTTATCAATTTATTCCCTTCCATAGCACAATGCGTCCTTTTTCTTTTACAATTTGGTCAGAACATACTCAAGAAATCTGGCTTTCCCAGTAATCACTACAGCTATGTATATAAGCCACTTCGTTATGTTTACACCATGATTATTTGGTCACTACGTTATCTGGGGCGAAGCCTTCTAGCACTGTTAGTGTGAAGTATACCATGTTCTTTTCTGTTTCCCCCTTAGAATCTCAGTATTTATGTGGTAAAACCATCTTCCACGAGCTGTGGCGATCGCAGGTTTGGATTGACTGCTATAATTGCAGTCACTGTCTGAACTCTCAAACCAGGGGGAAAGCACAGCTGATACAAATCTATAGAAAAACATAAAATAATGCCACGACTAGCAAAGATAGTTTGTTCGAAAACCACAAAAAACGAAAACCCAAGCCTTTTTAGCTTGGGAGGGGAACTCAAGAACCTAAGCTTTGTTTGATGATGATGATGATGATGATGATGATGAGGATGGTAATGATGATGATGTTAGGGATGATGATGGTAAGGATGATAAGGATGGTAATGATGATGATAGTAATGATGATAATGATGATATGATGGTAATAATGAGGATGGTAATGATGATGATGATGGTAATAATGATGATAGTAATGATGATAATAATGGTAATGATGATGATGGTAATGATGATGATGGTAATGATGATAATGATGGTAAGGATGATAGTGGTAATGATGAAGGTAATCATGGTAATCATGATGATAGTAATGAAGATTATGGTAATAATGATAATGATGGTAATGATGTAATGATGATGATGGTATTGATGATGATGATGATGGTAATGATGGTAATGATGATGATAGTAATGATGATGATAGTAATGATGATGATGGTAATGGTGTAATGATGATAATGGTAATGATGATAATGATGGTAATGATGATAATGATGGTAATGATGATAATGATGATGATGATAATGATGATAATGATGATGATGGTAATGATGATGATGGTAATGATGATAATGATGATGATGATAATGATGATGATGCTAATGATGATAATGATGATGATGGTAATGGTGTAATGATGATGATGGTAATGATGGTAATGGTGTAATGATGATAATGGTAATGATAATGATGGTAATGATAATAATGATGGTAATGATGATGATGGTAATGATGATGATGGTAATGATGATGATGGTAATGATGATAATGATGATGATGGTAATGATGATGATGGTAATGATGATGATGAGGATGGTAATGATGATGATGATAATGATGATGATGGTAATGATGATGATGGTAATGATGATGATGGTAATGATGATGATGATGATGGTAATGATGATGATGATGATGGTAATGATAATGATGGTAATGATGATGATAGTAATGATGATGATAGTAATGATGATGATGGTAATGGCGTAATGATTATGATGGTAATGATGATGATGGTAATGATTATAATGATGATGATGATGATAATGATGATGATGGTAATGATGATGATGGTAATGATGATGATGGTAATCATCATCATTACTATCATCATCATTACTATCTGAGCCCATATACGCAAAATCACCACCTGCGAGATGAGGTGTCTGAGAAAAGCTGCCAACCTAACCATCCGAGATCGCGTTAACAATGAAACTATCAGGCAAACTGTGGGAACGACACCTTGTACTAGATTCGTTGAGAAACAACAGATCGAGTGGTTTGGCCATCTCGTTAGAATGCAGCAAGATTAAATACCATCACAAACACTACATCTCAGAAGATCAACTACAAGAGGACGGCTGCTGAAATAAGCATTGACAACATTAAAGACACTCTACTTTACTTTATAATACTAGATAGTTATTGTACTTCTGTTTCATTGGGAGAGGACTTAGGTAAGTCACCTCCTATTTTTATTATTAACCATCATTTCGATAATAACAATGCCTCTCACTAGGAGCCAGACAGCAGGGAGAACATTCGCAGAGGTGGTGCAGGAGATTGTGCCAATGAGGAGAAGGACTAGGAGGACACCTCCCAAGCAACAAGAGATGACAATGGAGCAGCAGAGAACAACAGTTGAGGAGGAGGACCTTAACGTTGCGATCAACCAGATTGGCGGAAGACAGGTGATGCTGACATCCCTCACCAAGGACAAGGCTAAGGACATCCTGGAGACCAAACTAGGGAAGAGGACGGTGGCTGCATGCACCAAGAACGCTCGAGGAACTATCATGGCCACCCTGAACAGGACCAAGGATACAGAGGAGATGATCAGGAAGATTAAGGAGACCAAAGAAGGGACTGCTTTGGACCTCCCCCATGATATTAGGATCTTTGTGGACATCAACCGACCGGAGGTGACAGTGGTGGTGAAAGGAGTGCCTCTGGCTGAGGATGAGGAGAGGACCGCTGAGGAACTGAAGAAGGAGAACCCGAGTGTAGAGTTTAGGGAGGTGTCCAGGCTGAGCACCACTGAGGGCAAGCTGACCACTGTACTCAAGGTCAGATGTGGAGGCACAAGAGTCCCTGAAAAGGTAATGTATCAAGGTAAGATAAAATACTGTGAGCTGTTTGTCCCATCTCTGCCACATTGTGAAAAATGCTGGCGTTTCTTTCACAGCAGGAGAGACTGTCGAGCCAAGGAGCCATCATGCAAATTTTGTGGGGGCAAACACTGGGCAAAAGACTGCGTCAAGGCCAGGGAGGACACTCAATATAAGGAGAGGAACCCTAACAGGAGATGTGTTAACTGCAGTGGGAACCACAGTGCCAGATACCTAGGTTGCCCGGAGAGGAAGAAGGCTATGGGCATCTGGATAGAGGCCATATTGACTCAGACATCAGTAGTAATGGTGAAATGGAGGCACCATCAGAGGGACAATGCAACTAAGGCCATCACACGAATGGAACCAATTAGGATGGTGGACAGCAGCTGTGGACCAGGACCAGCCAATGAGGGAATAGATGATAAGGAATTGGACCAAGGAACTGAAAGAAGTAGCGCTGAGGAGGTTAGCAGTCCACGCAGTCTAACCCCCACGGAAGAAGCAAGGCTCCCGAACCTCGAATCCACGCAGTCTCACCCTCCCCCTGCATCACCCACCCCTTCTGATTCTGACACTGATGTGCCACCCACCCCAACTCCCTCTGTCACTCCCCACCCTGATGTGGCACCCACCCCAACCCCGTCTGCCACTCCCCACCTTGCTGTGGCACATATCCTACCTCCATTGGCTACTCCCCAGCCAACTGTGGTACCCACCCCACCTTCCCCTCCCACTCCCCGCCCTGCTGGACCAGCTCCATTTACACGTCAGTGCCCCCCTGGTTGCCCATGCACCAAGCCCACAGCTGGAGGCTCGGCCGCTCCCCAGCCAACTGTGGTACCAATCCCACCTTCCTCTCCCACACCCCGCCCTGCTGGCCCAGCTCCACTTCCACGTCAGTGTCCGCCTGGTTGCCCATGCACAAAGCCCACAGCTGGAGGCTTGGCTGCTCCCCGGCCAACTGTGGTACCAACCCCACCTTCCTCTACCACGCCCTACCCTGCTGGCCCGGCTCCCGTCACACGCCAGTGCCCTCCTGGATGTACATGCACCAAGCCCCCACCCCCAAGCCGGTTTGCATGCCGACCACCCTTCTACCATGTCTGTATGCCTATCCCGGCATGTATGCACTATGCGGAGATTGAGAAAATAGTAGCGGTGAATGCAGATTTCAATACAATGCTGGGTAAAGTATCAACAGAAAGGAACAAACTGAGGAAGACAGTGCAGGACCTTACCGGGGAACGTGATAGGATGGAAAAGGAAATGGACGATATGAGGAACGAAATAAGGAGACTAAAAGAACAGACCGGACAGACCAAAAAAGGAGAGGGCCCAGAAACTAAAACAACACCTATTGACAAAGCAGATCTTTATAAGAGAAAGGAAGTTCTGGAACTCCTAGCATTTAAAAAGAACTTCGAAAAAAGAGTGAATCAGTCCAGCAAGCAAGGAGGAATTACTGACAGTGCAGGGACTACGAGGCAGGTGAAGGGAGGTACAGGCATCAACAAATCTGCCAATGCTCCCCCTCTCAGACCCAATGTACCCAAACCCGCACAACACCAACCACCTCCAGCTGTACCCTCCCGACCCAGGCATGGAACTTACAGGCCAACTGTGAGACCTGCCACTAACCTACCCAACACCAGTGGGCCACACCCTCACCGACCAGCCTCCGACCTACCCTATTCCAGTGACCTACGCTCCTACCGAGATTACCCACCTCTTGACTACGCCCGCCCTCGTCCTCAGCACCAGCACCCTCAGCAGCATGCGCCCCACCAGCGCATCCCCCACCCTGCACGCCACCAGCCCATCCCACACCCTGCACGCTACCAGCCTCCACCCCAGCACCAGCATTCCAAACCCCATGCACCACTCCAGCGCAATCCACACCTCACCCGTCCTCACCCCCAGCACCAGCACCACGGGCCTCAAGCTCCACCCCAGCGCATCCACCCCTACCCCCGCCTTTATGTTCACAGATATTGAATGTTGTGTTGTCTCTATCTAACTAGATAAATAGAAAACTAAAGACACCAGTCAGTCAAACCCACACTAAGCCTAACCAGACACACAAAATCACCAAAATTCAATCCTAGAGTAGTGAATAAACTAGACCTGCAGATAATTCAATTTAACTGCAGAGGAGCTAAACTTAACCTACCAGCAATGATGTCAGATTTCCAGGGCGAGTGTAATATACTAGCCCTTCAAGAAACAAACCTGAAACCAAAAGATACCTTTAAACTCCCAGGATATAAAATATTCAGGAATGATAGAGAAATAGGCAATGGAGGTGGCGTAGCCATCCTCATCAATAAGGGAATAAGAGAAATAACTCAGGACAAGTTCAAAACTAACAACTTTGAAGGTCTGTGTGTAGAAATAGCTTGCAAACCTCAAAATCTAAAGATAATTAACATCTACTGCCCAAAAGGGGAGATAGAGGAGAATGATCTTAAAGAAATGGAAAACAGGATAACCACTAACACAATAATTGTAAGCGACTTCAACTGCCCACACCCCTTATGGGGTGGCAGAATAGAAAGTCTGGCAGGAAAAGAACTATTAGAATTTATTGAAGATAATCAACTAATAGTACTCAATGACGGGTCGATAACAAGGATTAACCCAATTCCAGGTAATAGACATTCGGCTATTGACCTTACACTAGTAACACAGAGTTTAGCTGGAAGCCAATGGAAAGTTTTAGAGGACACCTCAAGCGACCATCTTCCAATTTTAACGAGAATTAAAACCCAACCAACAAAATATGAAACTAGTAACAAACCTACTTTCAATTTTAAAAAAGCGAAATGGGATAAAGTTATAGATGAACTTAATAATACAGAGTTGGTTAGAGCTGAAGGTGAAAACATTGATACTTTTGCTGAAAGAGTGACTAATACAATACTAAAAGTAGCAACAAGAAATATTCCAAATAAAAACATGCCTACCCATCTTCTTGAGGGAGGAAATAAGACTTTAACTAACTACAATAAAAGAAACGTAAACAAGAACCCTGTTGCATGGTGGACGCAAGAATGCACTGAGGCGACAGATAAACGTAAAAGGGCTCTGCAGGACTATAGAAAATTCGGGTCAACAGAAAGATGGCAAGAATATGTTAAACACAGAAATGCAACTACCAAAGTCATTCGCAAAGCTAAGGAGGCGCACTGGAGGACATTTTGCCAAAAATTGAACCCTGATACTCCAGCAACTGAAGTGTGGAATCAGATTAAAGTCATTAAAGGAGACAAAATAAAAGAAAGGATCCCTACAATTCAGGTACCCACAGTGGCAATTACTGATAAAGATAAGGCAGATATCTTCGGACAGCACTTCTATGAGGTCTGTTCCAATAATAAACTAAATCAACAAGAACGGAAAAACAGAACGGCTCTTAATAAAGAGATTATGACAACTAAAAAATCACAATTAAGGAAGAAAATTCATACCTAGATGCAGATATAACTACTGAAGAAGTTAACTCAGCAATACAAGCCAAATCTAACACGGCAGCTGGGGCCGATATTCTAAACTATACTATAATGAAAATGCTACCAGCAAAAACCATTAAACAGATTACTGATTTCTACAATGAGATCTGGAAAGAGGGAGAGATTCCAAGAAGATGGAAGGAAGCAACTATCATACCTATTAAAAAGGCTAATAAGGACCCTCAAAAAGTAGACTCATATAGACCAATATCTTTAACATCCCACCTGGGGAAAATATTAGAAACAATCGTCAATAAAAGAATAACATTCCACATGGAGAAAAATAACCTGTTTAGCAAAACTCAGGCAGGGTTCAGATCTAACAGATGCACCCTAGATCAAATTATAAAATTAGAAGATCATGTTAAAAAGTCATTTAAAACAGGAGGTAAGACAATGGCAGTGTTCCTGGATCTGGAACAGGCATATGACCAGTGCTATCGGCCAGCAGCCTTGTTTAAAGCAGCTAAACTAGGATTTACCGGAAGAACGTATAGATATATCCGAAGCTTTCTACAAGAAAGAACATTTTCAGTACTAGTTAATAACGAAAGATCACAAACTTTTGATCAGGTGAATGGAATCCCTCAGGGTGCTGTAATATCCCCTACCCTGTTCAGCATATTAGTAAACGACCTTGATGATGCCATCACGAACAAGGACACGGGACTAACTCAGTTTGCGGACGATTGTGCAATCTACCACAGCCATAATCAGATCCCCTGCGCTAAGAAAAGATTGCAGAAAAGTCTAGACGAAGTTGCGCATTGGATGGGAAAATGGGGATTTAAAATCAACGTCGACAAAACAGTAAGCATGATATTCAACTTTAAAAGACAGCTTAATTATGACCCAGAAGTAACGAGACTCCAAATTAATGGCAGAACAGTTCAGCGGACACGTTCGACGAAATTTCTAGGAATGATTCTGGATGAGCAAATGACCTGGGCTAAGCACATCGATGATCTCGTAGTAAAGTGTACAAAGTACAATAATATGCTGAAAATGATTAAAGGAAACGGATGGGGAGCACACCAGGACACCCTAATACAATTTTATAAAGCTTTCGTTAGGGGCAAAATGGAATACGGAAGCATAGTATACGAATCAGCATCAGAGAACAGCAAATGCAAACTTGATAGGATTCAGTGCCAAGCCCTGACTTCCATCATGGGCGCTGGCAAAGGGACATCGAGAGAGAGGCCATGGAGGTAGCACTAGGCATCACACCGCTTAACCTCAGAAGGAAACAACTAACTTATAGCTATTGGATGAAAGCGGCCAACGATGCCAGACACCCAGCTTCAGACGCTTTTCATCATAACATTACCCACCTAGGTGACAGACCGGTCAGAGACATACAGAGACCAGCAGCCTGGGACGCTGCACTAGAAATTAACGATGATGAGGACTTAGCTAGGACTCTAGAGGCAAGCGTTAGGTTTGTCCCTCAAATCCCTCCATGGAGACTAGAGCTGCCCAGGACAGACATGAGTCTGATGAAAATTATTAATAAGAATACTGAAACATTTGAAGCCAAAGCAATAACAGAAGAATACATAGACCAGATCCGATCAGACAATCTGGTTGCATACACTGACGGATCAAAGAATGAAGCAGGAGAAGTAGGAGCAGGAGTAATAATCCCACAGTGGAATATACAAAGAGAATATAAAATAACAGATCATGTGGCAGTATGCACAGCAGAACT
>CAJHNH020001247.1:936251-938751 GCA_905116865.2 Candidula unifasciata | reverse complement strand
GATTGCGTCTCTGTTGTCAGCATACAGTTGACAGTGTTGGAGCACATGCTCAGCATTTTCGGGTGCCACGCTGCAGGGACACGTCTCCGTATTTCCTACACCGAAAAATGTGAACATATGTTGACGAAATCTGTTGTGCCCTGTCCTTAGTCTGAATATAATAGACTGTCCCTCTCTAGAGAGGCGATGAAGTGAGTCTTGGGGAGAAAATCTGGTGTGGGTATCCAGCCACCTTTCTTGGATACTAGATTGTATTAGTGTTTTCATCTCTTGGTGGGTTAAGTCGCTATTTGGTTGTAACATGTCACTGCCGTTTCTGGCCAATCTGTCCGCTATTTCATTGCCTTCCAAGCCACAGTGACCTGGAATCCACTGCAGTACAGATTGTTCTACTGAAGAGCCTAAGTAAATCAGCTGTTGCGTCAAGTCTACAAACTGAGTGTCTTTTGGGTTAACAATTGCTTGTAGAACTGACATAGCATCAGTCAGAAAGACCACTCTGCTATATTTGCTGTGCTGTTGTCCATTCAGGAAAGAACATGCTGCTAGAAGTGCTTCTGCCTCTGCTCTGTAATTGGAGGAATATGAACCTGTTGGTACAGCCTGGTTGATTTTTAAACCATTTGGGCATTCTATGTATATTCCTCCTCCTCCGTCTCTTACTGCTCTCTTGGCTGAACCATCTGTATACACTCGAATCCAACTCTGGTGTGGATAAAGTCTATTGATCTCTCCTTCTGTAGTTGATTTCATATCAGTGCTGCTCATTGATGATTTGGAGGAGACCCCTGTTACAGTGGTTCTGACTGTTGGTAGGCTTCGAATGGAGACTCGCTTTAAAATGCAGCAGCGACTGGCTGCAGTCCACGGCCGGTGTTCGAAACCGGGCCTATTCCCGGGGGTCCACTCAGCCTCTAGGTAATGGGTAATAGAGCTACCACTCTGGGGTAAGTGGAGGAACGTCGCTGTAGCTACGGAGCTGCTTATCAGCTATCCCTACTAGTGGCAGCGCACTTATGGTTTATAACCGTGTGCAATGACGCTGGTTCAAATCTTCCGACTTTACTTTTTTCAGATGATGCTTTCCTTATTGCGCCGTCTGTTGGTGCTGTTACTGCCATTGCTTGGGTTGTCCTCTAAGCTGCTCATGGTGATATTGCTGTACCAGTTTTTTGGTGTTGTTTTAGTAGCTGTTATTACTGTTGTTACGCAATTAGGTCCACAGTTGCTATCACGATCTTGACCAGGCTTGGTCAATGTTGTCGGTAAGAGCTAAGGGTATACTGTCAGTTGTACGTCAGAATAGTCTTGTTCCTGCGGCTTGGCGGCGTCTTTATTAAGAGGCTGATTACTGTTTACTGATTTAAGAATCGACATCATAGCACACCGGGTATACCCATAGATGCTCCTCCTTAGGCAGCAAATGACGTAAGGAAAAGGTCCTTTTTCCACGCCTTTAGGCGTATAGGGCATGTAGATCTTTTGTATAGACCCAATCGGCCAAGATGGATGATGTGGTCAGCATCACGCCGGCCACCTTTACTTACCGGAACTGCACCCGGTACCCACTCAAGGCTGGGTCGACCTGGGAGTCAAGGTCATTTTTAAAAGAATCTCAGTATAGTAACTGTCAAAACTGATTAAAGAATTCAGACGTAGACAATGGATGTTTCTGGACATGTTATGAGAAGGACTAAACTCGAGAATTTGGTAACAATCAGCAAGGTGATATGACATAAAGAAAAGCCTTGGGTATATCGACTGAGCTGCGTGGATTTGTACCATGGTTTTGGGGCGTCGCAGGTCGACCCAGCCTAAAATGGTTACCATAATGGATGTCCTGGAAAAGTATAGATGGTCGGCGCAATGCTGACCACATTACCCACCTAGTGCCGATTGGTCTGTACAAATATGGGGTGTTTTCCCCCTATACCTGATGCGTCGAGGGCGTGAAAAGGATCTTGACTTTATATTGACCAGGTGGAACAAACACATTGACCGACATAGTAGTATGTATGTATTTTTGATTATGTATGTATGTATGTATGTATGTATGTAGTGTAGTATGTATGTATGTATGTATGTATGTATGTAGGTATGTATGTATGTATGTATGTATGTATGTATGTAGTATGTATGTATGTATGTATGTAGTATGTATGTATGTATGTATGTATGTATTTATGTATGTATGTATGTATGTACTGTATGTATGTATGTATGTATTATAGTATGTTATGTATGTATGTATGTATGTATGTATGTAGGTATGTATGTATGTATGTAGTATGTATGTATGTATGTATGTATGTATGTATGTATGTATGTTGTATGTAGGTATGTATGTATGTATGTATGTATGTATGTATGGTATGTGTATGTATGTATGTATGTATGTATGTATGTATGTATGTATGTATGTATGTATGTATGTATGTATGTATGTATGTATGTATGTATGTATGTATGTATGTATGTATGTAGTATGATGTATGTATGT
>CAJHNH020001247.1:927284-936234 GCA_905116865.2 Candidula unifasciata | reverse complement strand
CTTATTAGATAAAAGCACGCAAACTAGATGGGGTGAGCTGGATGTGACTTCGAAATAAAAAGACGATTTGGCGTGAGTTAATTAAATTCCCTGTTGACGGAGAGGAGGAAAACGTAGGTGAAATAATTGAAATTACTAGCCATCAACTCTGTGCTTCAATAACAAACGTTTGTAAATATCGACCAGGAGACTGGACTCCCGCTCTTAAAGAGTTAAACCACAGGACGTCATGGCTGACCTTCGGGTAACCCGAACAATAACAGTCATCTAGAACACAGAAATTCTAGCGTTCGTTTAAAAGAAAATCAATCTTGTCTCTCGCGCTTTGCCGGCGAGAACAGAAGCTCGCACAAAACAATCGCGCTGTACAGCGAGCTGAAATACCGTCTCTTGCCCGTTTAGCATCAACCTTGATGTGCAGCAGCAACCCGCCTGTCTTCTGGTCTTTGGTTACTGGTTCTAGTTTCTCGTCCGATCTAATGGAGGCTCCGGACAAGTGTGAAATTAACAACACAACAAAATTTTCTCGCGTGGATAGATAGTGACATGTTGGTGAAACGGCACTGTTGGGTTTCTGCTAATGCTGTTCACTGTATTTATGTGTGTGTGCACACTTTATTCTGAACGAGTGTTCTGTTTTACAATTAGAATTAAAGGTTTTTCTTGAAAGGATCGCGTTGGTTTTATAAATTTCAAGATTGTTTTAACAGTTTAGTATAAACATGTGTTGGCATTTGACAATAATTCTGACAATTAAGTTGCGCATACTGTAATCATTTAAATGCGTTGATTCAAGTTCAACCTGCTATGGTGTTATTTTCTCTCCTCAATTTCCATGACCGATTTTGGTTAGTTTAGGTTTACGTGGCGCTCTCACTCTGTTGTTTAAAAATATGTGTTTAATTTCTGTGTTTACCTACTATTGTATGTTGGTGTTTGGGCGTGTGGTGGTTCTTTTAACCAGACCAAGTTTAGAAGTTTACACAGGGAATATTTGAGCCTACTGACCTCTTTGTTGTTACCGCCGGGGCCTAGACTCTTTGGATAAGGTCGGACAATAAAATGCTCACCTTCTACTTTAGAAAATCGAATATTACGGACCGGGAAAGCTAACCCAGAAAAAAAAGTCTGAAGAAGTCAGAGGTGTCGGCAGGTATTGCAGTTGTGGTGAAACGAGGCACAACGCATTACATAACTGGACGAACGATAAAGGTAATACTAAAGAAACATAGATTCCCTTGACTGTAAATGTTTTCTCCACACCAGAAAACAACGGAAAGCGACATATTGCTTAATCAATCCACGGGTAACAATTAGGTCCACATTAAGAAGAAGAAGAAGAAGAAGAAGAAGAAGAAGAAGAAGAAGAAGAAGAAGAAGAAGAAGAAAAATAGGAAGAAGAAGAAGAAGAAGAAGAAGAAAGAAGAAGAAGAAGAAGAAGAAGAAGAAGAATAGAGAAGGAGGAAGAAGAAGAAAAAGAAGAAGAAGAAGAAGAAGAAGAATAGAGAAGGGGGAAGAAGAAGAAAAAGAAGAAGAAGAAGAATAGAGAAGGAGGAAGAGGAGAATAAGCGGAGATTTATTAAAGTAAATAAATCAGTGATAATACAAATTCATCAAAACAGTTCGAGAAAGACTGAACTCATATCAATACTAAAGAAACTGAAGAGCTTGACTGAGAAATTATATTCCTCACAAAAATCTTTGCATAAAAATAAAGCATTACATGCAAACACATTGTCAAGGGAACTGGTTGTTTCTTTTCTTCCCATTTTCATAGACTATATTATTATCAAATAACGGTATGCCTCCAGGCACGCTCCCCCTTCAACCTGTCCATCACCCCCTCCCCCTTCCACCTTCCCATCACCCCCCCCTTCCCCCCGTCAACCTTCCAATCACCCCCTGTCCGTCACTACCTCCCCCAACTCCTTAATCTAAAATCAACATATTATGCAAGCCAAATTATTTCTACAGACGAAAAAAATAAATCAACCTTCCAGTTTAATGTCGCACAAGAGATATATGATTTGCTATAACTATTTCTAGAAAATCGCCACTCAAGAAAAAGGCACAATTAGGAACCATTTTTTTTTTTTTTTTTGGGTATTGAAATTATAACATTCGCTAAAATGCAAGCAAAATGTGTTTTTAAGTTAATCAAATGCGGTTTTGTTATAATGTATTGTTGTTGTTAATTCCAAGCATAGATTGGTCAATTTAGGAGGTTTAGAGTTTAGAGTCTAGAGCTATTTATAGAGACTGGAGATGTGGATAATGTTTGCCTAGAGTTCTAAAAGTTGAAGGTTGGATTCAGGACGTCGTCCTTATGTCTGTCTTTTTCGTATCTGTGTCCGTAAGTTTAAGTGTCTATCCGTTCCTCAATTTGTCCTTATAGTGTATTGTAATAATATCAACAATAGGTTAGTTGCGTATGCTTTACATGACGTTGCAGAACCAGCCCCAGCAGCCCCTAGTTGTTGTGCGGTTTTAATAGGCAAATTTACGTCCAGTAGTTTGCCATTGCTTCCTGGACGGTCGGCTTTCTTAATACCACTGTCGAAGCCAACGCAAGGCGCATGGCCCGCAGATAGGATCGAACCCAGCATCCCGGCATTACGAAGAATATCAACAATATCCTGTCTTATATTCAATATTACACCTGGATATTTAGTGTTTATTTATTATTGTTTGTAATTAGGGAAACCCTAAGGCGAACGTGAAAACAGAGGGCAGGATGCTGGGCTGGATTCTATCCATGATATGGAACTGACTGTACACAACTGTCGATAATGCGCTTGATTCTGATGATTATATGAGAATTTATTTCTTCTTCTGTGTGTGTCTCTCTATTTGTGACGCTACACAAACGTAAAAAAAAAAACACTACAAAGAAAAAAAGAGACCCACACACACATACGCAGAGAGAAAGAGAGAGATAGAGAGAGAGAGAAGGATGGGAGGGGTAGAGAACACACACACACACACACACACACACACACACACACACAGAGAGAGATAAACAGAGAAAAATGATTGAGTTCCTTCTTAGCTACAGAAATTTCCTGTACCACATTCCTTCCTCATTATCTCTGCCATAAACGGTGTGTTCTTTCTCTGTTGCTATCATGTGTAATTCAACAATTACCTCTTGAATCCATTTTCATTATCGACTCCTTTTTCGTCACAGCCGCACAGCGCCTCAATTAATTATTATCTTTTCCGGAAGTTCACGTCTGTTCGCGTACTTACAAAACCACATTGTTGTCTCAGTAAAAACAGATCTTCTTTAATACTGAGATCTCTCCGGGTTTATTTATTTTGTCTGTCTTTCTAATAATAGAATAATATGTTTATGTCTGTGCGTGTGTGTGCTTATGAGTGTGCGAGTGGGTGTAAAATGACCCTTTGCCACGCCTTCAGGGGTATTGGGCATATAGGGCGACACCTATATAGACTAATAGGCACTTAGTGGTGGTCAACATAACGCCGGCCGCCTTTTCTCCTCCCATACACACACACACACACACACACACACACACACACACACACATATATATATATATATATATATATATATATATATATATATATATATATATATATATATATATATATATTAGGCATTACGAACCTTGCTGTAGATTTCAGCCCCTCTCCCTTTCCATTCGTCTCTATGACTAGCCTTTGCCTTCACGCTAGTTACTGCCCGTGTATGCAGGTCTTTTGGAAACATTACAGCTGCCTTGCATTTTTAATTTACAAAATGATCTATTCCTATTTAACTATGTTGTGTACGCAGTCTCTCTCTCTCTCTCTCTCTCTCTCTCTCTCTCTCTCTCTCTCTCTCTCTCTCTCTCTCTCTCTCTCTATCACCCTCTCTCTTATCTGCTAGTCTCTCTATATGACTGTCATTTCTGCATAGTCGGCGGATCAAGCCATCGTAAAAAGATTCGATTTGCATACATACATGTATGTATTGATGTGTGTGTTTTTGTGTGTGTTTCTGTGCGTTTGTGTGTGCGTGCTTGTGTGTGCGTCTGTGTGTTTGTGTGTGTGTGTTGTGTGGGTGTGTGTGTGTTTATGCGTGTGTGTATGTTTGTGTGTGTGTATGTTTGTGTGTGTGTCTGTGTGTTTGTGTGTGTGTGTGTGTTTGTGTGTGTGTGTGAATGTTTGAGTGTGTGTGTTTGTGTGTGTGTTTGTGTGTGTGTTTGTGTGTGTGTTTGTGTGTGTGTGTTGTTTGTGTGCTTGTGTGTGTTTGAGTGTGTGTTTGTGTGTGTGTGTGTGTGTTGTTTGTGTGTGAAGAATGTACACCTAAAGTTTATGATATCATACTGCATCTTTAAATTGTAAAATGACCAGTTTTTTTTGTCACTTTCAAAATGTTTTCTAAACAGGTCAATATTTATTAAAAAATCTATCTACAGCATTTCTGTAAACTAATATCTAATTAAATCAACAGCTTTTTGAGAGAAACCATTATCTAGTAAAGTCAATAGTGGTAATTTTTTATATAATATAAATAACTATATTGTTCAAGTAAAGTCAATAATCTTTATTTTTAAACCACGAGATGTCAAAATCTAGTTAAATCAACCACTTTGCAAGAAAAGCCATAATCTGGTGGATTTTTTTTTAAAGTTTTTGAAAAAAAAAAAAAAATCATGTAAAGTCAATAATTTTTTTTTTTTAAATCCCCAGAGAAGTCAGTGTCTAGTACTGTCTCTAAATGTCTTTCCCGAGAGAAGTCCATGTCTAATGCAGTCAGCATATTTTCTAGAAAAGTAAATTTTTAGTCAGCATGTTTTAGGGAAGTCAACATGTAGTCTAGAGGATTTTATTGACCTCACAGCATTATCTCTAACCCCCTAGTTATTGCATTCTGCTGAGAATCCATCTAACTTGCTGTTTCGAGAACCAGCTAAGTGATTTTGTTTATTTGAGTAGTATTGTTTGATTTGTATGTGCTGATGAAGGCCGCATAGCCGTAGAGTTCACGTTTTGTTTGTATTTGTTATATTGTAAAGCTTGCTAATATACATCTCATTCGGGTTTATATCTTTTATTAACTTTCCTAATGAACTATTTATTTCGGAAACTTGTCATACAAAGTATGTAATCCAGTTTCGTCATTTTTAGGACGACATTTTTTTTATTTGAAGCCCCGCCCTGGCTTTTGCCAGGGGCCGCAATATAGGCCGGCCATAATTATGGCCAGTTGTCTGAACGCGGTTTCTCCACGGCGATCCTCATCCATATGGTGGCACTTTGTGTCATCGGGTGTTTATAGCTTGTGTGATGTCCTAGTTGGGTAGAAAGTCAGTCAGTCAGTCAGTCATACAAAGTCAACGTTTGGTTTCGACCCATTTTGTTGTTGTTGAGAAGTTAAGATGCTGTACGCAAATATTATACGCTCGCGTGCGGATACGAATGTCGTAGATTTAAATCCGCATAAAGTCTGGTTTTGTTTTTATGCATGACATTGGCTCCCAGTCTACCTAGTCTAAAATGGGTAATTGGAAAAGTCATGGGAAATACAGGTGGCTGACAGGATGCTGAGCACATCACCCATCAAAGACAATTTAAAAAGCACGTAAGTCTAGCCTCTTATATGTGATGCTCAAGTTAAGTGTGAAAAGATCGTTACATTTTTACTTTGCTAAATAATACATAATTAGCGTCAGGTGAATTCCCTTCCACCCAGAGCTAGAAGAAGAAAGAAACTCATAGCTACTGAAGTGCATTTTTGTGTGATCAGATGCCTGATGTGGACCTGTGGGATGGCTTCCCATTCTTCCCGGCGTGTCTGGAACAGATTACCACCATTGATTGGTTCGAGCAACTCCCGGCGAAAAACACGTCTTTGTAGCTCATCCCACAGGTGCTCAATCGGACTCATGTCTGTAGACAGGGATGACCAGGGGAGGGTTTGAATGTTTTTGGCAGCCATAAACTGCGTTGTCAACCGTACAGAATGGGGTCTGGTGTTGTCCTGTTGAAAATTATATCTGTTGGCATCCCAGTAATGAAGGACATGTGGTCGAAGAATTTCATTGATGTATCGTTGCGCATTTAAGCCCTCAGAGAAATGGGAAGGATAGAGGACTTTGGGGGCAGTGAATCCACATCACTCGCCAGAATGCAGACTTGGGAATTAAGATCGGCATAGCAAAAAACGGGACGCACACCAGACACACCAGAAGACTTGTTAATCAACATACAACTGGTACTATTAGCCATCGGACGTTGGGGTTCATACTGAGGGGAGGATCTGAGCACCTATGGACATGTCCGGAGTCCAATGATGATAACCCAACTAACTAACTAACTAACTAACTAACTAACTAACTAACTAACTAACTAACTAACTAACTAACTAACTAACTAACTAACTAACTAACTAACTAGCTAACTAACTAACTAACTAATTGCGCATTTACGCTTCCTTCAATGTGCACCAATCAACTCCATTCGTTGTAACTGATCATTCCCCACACTCACTGCGGTGCAGCAAAGCTTTGTCAACATAATTTTGGGCTTAACTTTCATTTCTCTGGGTCGTTCGCTGTGAAATTGGTCTTTAACTGAACGAGTGGCTTGGAACTGGTGCCAAAGTCTAGATGCCTGGCAACCTGAATTTGACTTTCTCCTGCATGCAATCGGCCAACAGCAGTATTCCTTAAATGTATCGATAGAGGTGCCATTTGTGACCGCTTGAAAATGAACTAAATCTTTTTGTGTAGTGTTACCCTTGTATAGGATTTCAATTTCGTAGGCAGTGAATAGTGTTAACCCCAAACTGTACTGGTTACTCGTGCGCGCATCGTAAGATATGCTTACAGATATGGTCCTTAACGCAACTGACCACTGTGTTGTAACGCGGCAGTTCTCAGAATCTTAGAGAGTGCATCTATTACCGAGCTGACGTCTTTCAGGTTATTTATAAAAAAGACTGGCATTGTCTCTTTTTCTTCCTATATCTCTCTCTCTCCCCCCCCCCCCCCCCCCGCAATTCCCCCACCCCAGCCAGTGTATTTTACTTTCTATCAATAGGAAATGTTGCTCGTAAAAAGCATCTTGTCTAGTACACTGAAATACCGTCAACTTATCAAGCTTATCAAGGTGGACTGAGAAGAACAGTAGCAAAGGGCATGGTACCGGATAAGAGGAACTGGGGCCAACTAGCACGAGTATGAGCACTGAACATAATAGACACGATGGGTGAGAAAGTGCACCAGGCGGCAGAGCTGGTGAGGAACCGAGAGTCTTGCATGTGATTGGAGCAACGTTATGTAAAGGATATGCTAGTAAGGTAATCTATAGTTTATCTTCATTTCACATCGACAAGTCTATAAGAGTTCGGATCCTATCTTCGATATATACCTTAGCGTGCGGCGACTGAGAACACCAGTTTTGTGTTGGTTTACTATTTTTCTTTGGCTGCCTGCATAGTTCTCATGTTTGTCGACATCTCTTTTGACCTGAAGTTCTTGTAGTCGGTTGAGTGATGCTGACTCACCGTCGTCTCCTGAATCATCTTCTCGTCCTTCCTCCCTGAGAATATTGAGAATACCTGCACGGTCCATTGTTTTTCCTGAACCTACCATGGCCGTACCAACAAGCCGATCCGCTTGTTTATTCCCTCTTGCATGAGAAAGTTTTGTCACAAGAATGAAACTGATCCCTATCAGACGAGATGTCCTGATGGAATCCAACCATTGTCTTCGAATCCATCCTGTCTCTGTTTTCTTTAAGCATGTTTATGGAATCACTTGAAAAGTACGCGTGGGAAAAACACCGTGTCTACAGCCACATCATTGATTTTGTCACCGGGAGTGCATCTGCCGTAGAGGCAAGGAACCAACAGTCTGTATTCGAGAGAATGAGATCTGTAAAACTGATGTACACGCAACACTCAGGTTCTGAAGCAGGACTGCAGTTCAGTAGTGGACGAGCAACCAGAATTTTCCGCCAGAGTTTACAGCTGGTGAACGCGAAGAAGAAGAAGAAGACCTCCGTAGTCAGACTACTTATGGTCGAGGCAAAAGCGCAGTTATCTTCAGAACCGTAAAAGCTCATGACTTTGCTGATATGAATATGATTTTACCTGCTGTTATCCTTTTATGCAGTTCGGTTGATGTTATGCAGTCTAGTTTGAAATTGCTGCCACTACTTAAAAACATCATACACACCAGCCATAAATGTGACATAAATTGCTGACAGCTTGGAAAAGAAAGGTATAACTAACTGAACAATAAATAAAGAATATGTTTGGTGACACCCCACACTAATTTTCTTTTGAGCTTGTGGTGACAGTAGAGTGAAGGACCTTTTCCCGAGCCTTTAGAGGTATTACGTGTATAGTGCTTAACCTATATTTATAGATTAGTTGGCACTTAGTTGAGTGATATGGTCAGCTATTGTTCTATTATAGTTCGTTTCAAAAGTAATATTCTCGCACTGTTTCAAATATCTCAAAACCTCATGTAGGGATCTATACGAATTTCAGCCTGTCGTCTTGAATTTCTCATAGCCTTATGATTTTTGAATTTACAATTGTCCAGGTGCTGCTGTTTTCTTGAAGCGGATAATTTCTTTGATCTCTGTTTGACTAATAATTTGTGTACTCTTGAAATAATAGAATATTCAGTAACTGACATATGCGTGAAGATTTGCTATAAATCAGTTCACATCTGCAGCGATGTCTGGGATTATTTTGATTATCTATTAGGCATACAATCAAAAAGTGTGTTTATTTAACTCCTGGGTGGCTAACGCTGGGATGACCACACGAGAGTTAAACGCATATACAAACGCTTGAAATCTGACGTTTTGAAAAGTTTCCATTACGTATGTTGAGTGTAAACTTTGAATAGGTGACTGTTTATTTTTAATTATTTTTTTTTTATTTACAGCAAATAAGGCAAAATGAACACTATTTTGTTTGTTTACA
>CAJHNH020001247.1:917284-922284 GCA_905116865.2 Candidula unifasciata | reverse complement strand
CATCTATTTTCAGTGCACTTTATAGCTTTTTTGTCAGTTCCTATTTTGGTTTATTTTACTCAGTCATTTCTAGGCAAATGCATTATGGTTAAATCTTTCTGATGCGTCTACGGAAAACATTTTACAAATTCAAACTACGCTAACTGTAAAGTAAAACTGCTGGAGTAATTGTAACGGCCCTGATAAACATACTTGTATTTCAGTTTGAAATAAAAACAGCATCTAAGTTTTTAATAGATTTACAAGTTAGAAAATTCTACATCATGCAGGATAATTGAAATTACACATTGATAACGCTACATCTGGCAGAAAACTGGACACTGAAGCGGGCAGTGTATGACAAACTGCGACTTACCTTTTGCTTGGGCAACTTATGATGTAAGACATTCCGTGAAGCAACGCACTATAATTAATTCTAATACATGACTGGTACTTTTGAATTCAATATCATTTAAAATGATACATAAGAACTAAAGGATACATAAAGCATAAGAACAAGTGTGCAAATTGAGATGCTTTTCGACAACTTTTTTGTCATAACCGACAATAGGCTACATTTGTCATCGTCACCCTTTAACATTCGTAATGGTGTCAAGGAGGGTTGGGTTCTAGCTTCCCCATTGTTTGCCACTTCCTTCACTGCATTGCTTCGGCGTGCTTTTTAACAGCCACTGAAGGGGTATATCTCCTTACGAGGTCAAATAGCCAACCGCCCAGACTTCGTGCAAGAATTAAAGTGCAGGCAAGATGCCTCAGGGACATTTTTGGGGGGAGGATGCAGCCATTACTGCACCTACAGAACATGATCTTATGAATCGTTTTGCCAAAAAAATTGAAAAGAATTTGGACACGCCATCAGTCTCAACAACACGCAAGTGATGGGGATGAATGTGAGAAATCCACCAAACATAAGCATTTACGACCATGAGCTGTTGGTTAAACAATAAGTTGAAGACCCAGGCTCTCGAATCGCAGACGATCTTTCTTTATATGCAGAACTAAAATGATGAATAGGGAAGGCCTCTGCAATGCTTTCAAAACTCACAGCAAGTGTGTGGTTGAACAAAAAGATAAGGAAACAAAATTAAAGTTTATGAAGCTTGCGTCCTGAGCAAGTTACTTTACGGCTGTGAATCTTGACTCGATATGCTCCTTAAAAAAAAAACACACACATGAAACGTGTTTCCGTTTATACCTGCGAGATGTTGTCCTCAGTGAATGTGTACTCGAAAGAGCAGGAATGTCAGCAATGTACTTTCTACTGAAGCAGAGACGCCTGCGTTGATTGGGACATACTTCTCGCAAGAAGGTCGGTCGTATTCCAAAGGATCTCCTGTAAGGTGAACTGGTAATGAGGAAAAGACATGCAGGAGGGCCAAAGCTACGCTATAAGGACTGCAAATGCGACCTGAAAGATGTCAACATTGACACAGGTATTTGGGAGAGATCAGTTGCAGACCGAATCCTTTGGAGGCAGACAGTAAAAGACGGGCTGTCGCAGCTGAGAAAAAAAAGGTGGGGGGGGGGTGGGGGGGGGGAGAGGGGCCTGTTACAAACTTAAAATATTTAGCTCTAACGTTAAATTATTACTGTTGTATAGGGCACTAACATAAAGAAAAACTGACGCACAGTTACCAAAGACATTTATTAAGCGATGCCTGTGCTGAATAGAGGAAATGAAATGGCACGATGGAATCACTACAGTGCGTTTGAAAAGTCATGCCCTCATACTTTAACAAATATCTCGAAAATTCCATTACTGACCAAAGCAGTGTTAGCGTGTGGCCTTAGATTTCCCATTTATATTTGATTTTAAAAGTTACAATTGCGAAGGAGCTGCTGTTTTCTTAAAGCTGCAAATTTATTTAGTCTTTATTTGACTAATAATTTGTTTACCCCCAACAGCAATAGAATATGCAATGACTGACACACACCTTGAGATTGCACTGGAAATTATTTCACATGTGCAGCGACGCGTGGTGGTTATTTTGATAGCGTATCCTGCATACAATAAAAAAATCTATTACCCACAGGAGACTTATGCTAAGGTTAACCACATGAAAGCGAGACAATTGTGAAACGCGTGAAACCGATGTTTTGAAAAGTTTCTGTTACTAAGTTAAACAGTAAGCATGCTGATTGTTTGCATTGAATCCTGATCTTTATTTCCAAATACCGCAAAAATGGCAAAATGTAACTAGAGCTTGACTACATTTTAAAAAATGTCACAAGGATCTGTCTATCTTCTTTTACCTCACCAGGACATCACACAAGCGATAAACACCCGATGACACAAAGTGCCACCATGTGGAGGAGGATCACCCGTGGAGAGGTCCCAAAAACCACGTTCAGCCATTAGACCATATTTATGGCCGGGCTATATTGCGAACCCTGGCAAGAGCCAAAGTAGGGCTTTAAAAAACAAAAAATTTCATCTCTCAAGGAGATGACCAGATTTTTTTCTCACAAAGATATGATTTTCAACAGGTTACATCAAAAGGTCAGCAAAAGACGATGGCTTCTTTATAGGATAAACGTAAAAGGTGGGGTGGGAATGGGGGGAGGGGGATCAGACAAACAAAATAACGATGCATTAGCTCATGCAACCACTGGGTAAAAATAATATACATAAGAAACTATAGACAGACTAAAACAGGCACGGAGAAGGAAGCTATAAAGTTAACTGGAAATAGATGGGGAGGACATGGGGCGAGCTGCACGCAATGGCAAAAGATCGGGACCACTTCACTGTGTTGTTTTAAAGACTATTGTATTGTAGTTGATTTATAAATTGACAGCACTCAGGACAGTAAGCGCTCGGTCCCTATCTTCAGCAGCACGAGAAGAGTTCCAATTTCAATGACACCAGAATAGGTTTGATTGTGCATCCGTCTCACCTTTCCTTGAGTGTCGAGATCAGCCATATCTCCTGGTAATTCTTGATTCTACTGAATACAAGAAGAAAGATGAATGTTATTAAAAACATATCCAGTTGTTGTACAGAGTAGTAATGGCCAGACCAAACATGAGGAATCCTCGAAGATTTAGTTACCTAACCACTCCCTAATATATATATATATATATATATATATATATATATATATATATATATATATATATATATATACATGTGTGTGTGTGTGAGTATGTGTGTGTGTGCATATGTGTGTGCATTGCAATTGATTATGTCACCTTTGAGCATGCTTTAATAGCCACTTCACTTGAATAATTCCTCAACTGTTGAGTATGATGAAGAAAACACTAAACAACTATATACATCATATTTACTCAACAGTTGAGGAATTATTCCAGATAATTGGCTATTAAAGCATGCTCAAATGTGACATAATCAATTGCAATGCCCCAGGTTTTATCCAATACAGATAGGTCACTATGTAGAACGGCTTTTCGGTCCTAAACATAACACATAACCTTCAGAAAGAGGGAGATACACACATATACAGAGAGAGAGAGAGAGAGAGAGAGAGAGAGAGAGAGAGAGAGATAGAGAGAGAGAGAGAGAGTGGAGATACAGACAGAGGCAGGCAAATACTGACAGAGAGAGAGAGAGAGAGAGAGAGAGAGAGAGAGAGAGAGAGAGAGAGAGAGAGAGAGAGAGAGAGATGTTAAAACGATGCAGAGGAAATTGTTTACACAAGGCGTGTACAGAAGCGCCATCTATTATGAGATCACATCGGACAGAAGAGGGTGAAAAAAAAGGGGGAGGTGATAGAGAGAGGAGAGAAAGAAACGTTAAAACACTGCAGGAAAAACTTTTCACACAAGAAGTGTACAGAAGCTTTATCTATTGTGGAAAGGGAAAAAACGTTTAAAAAGGCAAAAAAACCCCAAAAAAGGGAAAGGGGAAAAAAGGGGGGGGAGAGAAAAAAGGGGGAAAAAGGCGGAAAAAAAAAAAAAAAAAAAATTTAAAATTTGGAAAAAAAAAAAAAGGGAAAAAAGGGGGGAAAAAAAAAAGGGGGGAAGGGGGAAAGGGGGAAAAGGGGTTTTTAAAAAAAAAAAAAAAAAAAAACAAAAAAAAAATTTAAAAAAAAATTTTTTAGCCCCCCAAAAAATTTTTTGGGGAAAACCCCCCAAAAATTTTTTTTTTTTTTTTTTTTTAAACCTTCCCCCAAAAATTTTTTTTTTTTTTTTAAATTTTTTTCCCTTTTTTTTTTTTTTTTTTTTTTTTAAAAAAAAAAAAAAAAAAAATTTTTTTGGATTTTTTTAAAAAATTTTTTTTTTAAAAAAAAAATTCTTTTTTTAAAAAAAAAAAAATTTTTTTTTTTTAAAAAAATTTTTATTAAAGGGGGGGTTTTTTTGGGGTTTTTCTTTTTTTTTTTTTTTTAAAAAAACCCCCCAAAAAAAATTTTTTTTTTTAAAAAACCCCCCTTTTTTTTTTTTTTTTTTTTTTAAAATTTTTTTTTTTTTTTTTTTTTTTTTTCCCTTCCCCCCTTTTCCCTTTTCCTTTTTTTTTCCCCGGGGTTTTCCCCTTTTTCCCCCCCTTTCCTTTTTTTTTCCCCTTTCTTTTTTCCCCCTTTTTTTTTTCCCTTTTTTTCCCCCCCTTTTTTTTTTTTTTCCCCCTTTTTTTTCCCCCTTTCCCCCCCCCTTTTTTCCTTTTCTTCCCCCCCCTTTTTCCCCCCCCTTTTCCCCTTTTTTTTCCCTTTTTTCTTTTCCCCCCTTTTTCCCTTTTTTTCCCCTTTTCCTTTTTTTTTTTTTTTTCCCCCCCTCTTTTTTTTTTTTTTTTTTCCCCCCCCCCTTTTTTTTTTTTCCCCCCCCCCCTTTCCTTTTTTTTTTTTCCCCCCCCCCCCTTTTTTTTCTTTTTTTTTTTTTTTTTGGGGGGGCCCTTTTTGCCCTTCCTTTTTCCCTTCTTCCCCTTTTTTTTTTCCCTTTTTCCCTTTTTTTTCCCTTCCTTTTTTTCCTTTTTTTCCTTTTTTTTCCCCCCCCCCTTTTTTTTCCTTCTTCCCCCCCTTTCCTTTTTCCCTTTTTCCCTTTTTCCTTTT
>CAJHNH020001247.1:839784-912284 GCA_905116865.2 Candidula unifasciata | reverse complement strand
AACTAAGGCAATTAGGAATAAACTACAAACATTCATTAACTGATGTCTGCGCAAAAAAGAGGGAACTGAATTAAATAGTATGATATAATCACAAATGTAGAGCTACGGGAGAGAACTAAACAAGCTCCAGTAGGCCAATTTTCTGGTATATGTTTGTCTGATATTTAGGATATATAAACGTTTTACTGTGAGAAGACTTGTGTTATATACTCTGTTATGTTGTTTGGTAGAGAAGAGGTGAAGAAAATCTGCTAGCATTGGATAGGACACGCTGCATGAGAAAGCGACGGAAAGAACGACTTGGCGTGAGTTGGTTGCCTATGCTCTACTTGTGGTAGCAAGACAGAAGAAGACAAATATGTTCTGTGATCAGATGAGTTTTGTATGTACACTAAAAAGGTTTTAACTGGCAATACAAATGTGTCATAAAACAATAGAATGTGCAGAAAAGTCAAAAGTCGTTTACCAATATGCATGCAATGGGGTTTGACTGTGAATAGGTGTGTGTCATATATCGACATAATGTGCTGAAATGTCAACAATCATGTGTCAATATGCATGAAATGGGTTTGAGCTGTGAAAATGAGTCCGTCATTTGTACATAGAATATGTTAAAGTGTCAACAGTCTTGTGTTAGTTTGCATGGAATTGGTTTGAACTGGGAAAATGAGTCTTTCATATGTACATAGAATATGTTAAAGTTTCAAGTCTTGTGTCAATATACATGAAATGGATTTGAGCTGTGAGTATGAGTGTGTCATATGTGTATAGAATATGTTAAAGTGTCAGCAGTCTTGTGTCAGTATGCATAAAATGGGTTTGAACTGTGAGTATGAGTGTGTCATATGTACATAGAATATGTTAAAGTGTCAGCAGTCTTGTGTCAGTATGCATGAAATGGGTTCAAACAGTGATTACAAGTTGTCATGCACAAACTGCATAAACTATGATTACGATTAGTCATACATGTACATCGATCTCGTCATCCCCTTGTGGGATGCAAGTTTTAGTTATATTGAAACCCCGCCCTGGCTTTTTCTGGAAGTCCTAAATATAATCGTCCCGTAAATATGTCCTAACAGCTGAACGGGTTTTCCGCGACCTCTCCACAGGAGATCCTCATCCTCATGGTGGATCTTTTTGTCACCGGTTATTATCGCTGGTGTGATGTCCTGGTGGGGTACAACTTACATATATACATACATTAGTCGTATTTAGTTAAAATTAGTTTCACTGAGACAACTTTTATATTTTGTGTGTTTGTGTTACGTAGAATGAATTGACAAATAGAGAGTCTTGTGTAACTTACACGTGATATTAATTTAGTAGTGTAATATTTAAACTCTAGAAGCTACCAGAATAAAGCAAGAGGTTTGAGGTTTGAACAACGGATCAACATCATGCACACGGGTAGCAACCGATGTGCTCCGTTCTTTCTTATAATTCAAGTCTGAGTCCGAAAAAGCTCAGCACAATGCAAAGGCCCTGTAGCACCGGCGAGGATTCTCAAATACTTTTGGTATATTTTTAACTCAAAATTTTTGCCCGAGCACCACCGATAGGTTACTTTTTTCGATTTACGACCGCCAAGGGATTTGTTTACGTGCACAACCATGCACACGGGCGTCAGATCTCACTACTCAGAGACCGGTGGGAATTACTAAAAGTCCAAGTCCACGTGAAAAAATTCCAGCCCTTGCCGGGGATTGAACCTAGAACCTCTGGCACTCGATGCGGACACCATGCCTACGTGGTATCCTGCAATAAGGCATAGGGCCTCAACCAGCTGATGCCAAGTGGTTATATTCTGTGCCGCCGTACGCAGCTCATCCCACATCTTAGCTATCTTTATGTGTTCAATCTAGTTATCTTCACTGTGTGTGTGTGCGTGCGCGCGTGCGTGTGTTTAAGTCTACCATTATATTCTGTGCCGCCGTACGCAGCTCATCCCACATCTTAGCGATCTTTATGTGTTCAATCTAGTTACCTTCACTGTGTGTGTGTGTGTGTGCGTGCGTGTGTGTGTGTCTGCGTGCGTGCGTGTGTGTGTGTGCGTGCGTGCGTGTGTGTGTGTGTCTGCGTTTGTGTGTGTGGGTGCGTGCATGCGTGTGTGTGTTTAAGTCTACCATTATTTCCTGTGCCCCGTGGTTTCCAGTGTATAGCTCTTCAAGTTGATTTTTAAAAATGTAGTCAACGCATGTTCCCTCCGGTAAAAACATCTTTTCTTTACCTCGTGGTTCACTAGTACATTATGTGATTAGTTTTTTTTTCTTAAGTTCAACATTAGGGCGTCTTTCGGCCGACACATCCGACTTCTTTAGTTCTCGGCTTACCCTTCCTGGCAACATATGTAATAATCTAAAATCTGTGCAAAAATCAGTTAATGAATGTTTGTAGTTTATCAGTTCACCAATTCTTTGAGAAGTTCTCAATGTTGTAGCTTCATACAATAGCACTGATTTGACATTGTAGTTTAATATTTGAAGCTGTATATTCTTTTTAATTGTTTTTCCACAAACTCCCTAGTGCTATTTGCAACTCTTCTTTGTTGCCTTTTAAATTCGTATTTTGATACAAATATCCCCATCTGTATTACTGGAAAGAAGGTGTTATATTCAAACTGCCCAAAAAAGGTGATTTAGCAGACTGCAACAACTGGCGTGGTATCACCCTACTATCCGTACCAGGAAAACTGTTCTGCAGCATGCTAATGCAGAGACTGAAAAAGCCAATAGATGCAAGACTCCGAGAAGAACAAGCAGGATTCAGACCGAATCGGTCATGCATCGACCATATATTCACACTCAGAACCATCGTAGAAGAGTCAGTAGAGTTTCAATCCCAACTCATCATCAACTTTGTTGATTTTCAGAAGGCCTTTGACAGCATACACCGCCCTACACTCTGGAAGCTACTCACAATCTATGGTTTCCAAGATAAATATGTCAATATTATAAAGGCCTTCTACACCGATTCCCGCTGCCTTGTTAGAACGGAATCTGGTAACTCTGATTGGTTCCCAGTAGAAACAGGCGTGAAACAAGGATGTGTCTTGTCACCAATGCTTTTCGGAATAGCACTCGATTGGGTCATGCGCAAATGCACACAGGACACACATCTAGGCATCAAATGGGTCGACAAAGTTCTCGAAGATCTTGACTTTGCTGACGACCTAGCACTCCTGAGCACAACACATCTAGAAGCTCAGGAAAAAATGGACCGCCTCCAGAATATTTCAAGCCAAATCGGCCTTCAGGTCAACGCAGCCAAAACGAAAATCATCGATCTTACCAACGAGTCGAAAGACATCAAACTAAAGGATATTGTTCTGGAAAAAATCACCAGCTTCACATACTTAGGGAGCAAGATAACCTCTGCGGGAGATACAACATCAGAAATAACGACTCGAATCACGTTAACATCAAGTGCCTTTAACAAACTGTCAAACATTTGGAAGTCAAAATCACTCAGCAACAACACGAAACTTAAGGTCTTCAATTCCTGTGTGATCCCAGTGCTAACTTATGGTTGTGAGAGTTGGAAATCATCAGTATCAATAGATAAGAAACTAGTCGCTTTCGAGAATAGATGCCTCCGAAAGCTATTGAATGTTCACTGGTCGGACTTTAGGTCCAATACATCTATAAGACAGGAAACAAAACAAAAATATGTGTCTGATTTTATTAGAAAGCGTCGCTGGAATTACATCGGTCACGTACTCAGAATGGACATACAGAGACTTCCCCACCAAGCCTTCATATGGTCACCAGAGGGTAAAAGAAAACAGGGAAGACCAAAAGAAACTCTCCGTAGAACCATCACAAGGGAGAGCTCAACCATAGGTCTCAGTCGCACTCAAGACCTACATCAAGTGGCAAAGAACCGACAGACGTGGAAAGCTATGACCTCTGCCCTATGCGCCATCTTTGGCACAAGAGGAATAACTAACTAACTAACTAATTACTGCCCAAATAACACTCGACACCTATTGATACAAAAACAGTGTCTCAATGCCAGGGGAAATGTTGTGCTTTCCCTAGCTGTTGTCGGGGAACCTAATATAACCCAGCCTATAGGTTGAACGGGGTTTTGGGGACCTGTCCCTGGGTTATCGTTATCCGAATGGTAGCAATTTGCGTCACAGGGAGTTTATAGCTTGGTGTGATGTCCTGGTGGGATTGAACGTCAGTCAGTCACTCAACATCTTGGAGTTGGATATTACCAAGAGATATTAGGATCGTGTTTGTCCAGTTTATTATCATTGTCCCTAAGTTATAAATTTTTAGACATAATTGTTGTGCTCTCTTGTAATTAAGAATCTTTGCCCAAATAAGAGACGCGGTTTTTCTTTATTTTTAAGCTCCACCTTGGCTGTTGTCGGGGTGCCCTATTATAACCCAGCCTATGGGTTGAGCAGGGTGTTTGGGATCTGTCCCCGGGGGATATTTATCCGAATGGTGGCACTTTGTGTCACCGAGTCTTTATGGCTTGGTGTGGAATCCTGGTGGGGTTAAAGGGTAATCAACAAATCTCTTATATAAAGTATGCCTAATGTATCTTGCGTCTGATTTTATGAGTGTGCAAGGAGAGAAGTGTCACCAACTAGGTCCAAATCATCAAGCTGTTTTGTAGAGGCTCACTGAATTTCATTGCTAGTTGTAGCTGTCACTGTCTTTTTAATCCAGCCTATAAAGTAAAGTAAATGACCTTTTTTCTAGGCCTTCAGGCGTGTTAGGCATATAGGGCCAGAACTATATTTTATAGACCACCTTGGAAGGTGATGGGGTCAAAATCACGTTGACAGCCTTTACTTCCCAGGACTGCGCCTGGTACCCACTCAAGGCTGGGTCTGCCTGGGAGCCAAGCTCAATTTTTGAAGATTGCTTGGTATCGTCAGGACCCGAACCCACGACCTTCTGATCCGCAGGCGAGTGTCTAGCCGCTACACCACGGCGACTCCCAATCCAGTATATTGCCCAGTAAAACAGTAAAGGCGACAAACAGTATCCCTGTGGTACATCTCTCCTTATTTCAAATATATCTGAAATTGCATGTCTGTAAATGTTTTCTTTACTGTTAATAGTTTTCTGTGACATCCCATCGCTCGCCGCGGATCGGAAGGTCGTGGGTTCGCTCCCTGGCGGAGCCGGACTGTTTTCAAAAATGACCTTGGCTTCCAGGTCGACCCAGCCTTGAGCGGGTACCGGGTGCAGTCCTGGGTGCAGTCCCGGGAAGTAAATTCGGCCGGCGTGATGCTGACCACATCACCCATCTTGTGCCGATTGGTCTAAAAAATATTGGTCTAGCCCTATATGCCCTACATGCCCTATATGCCCTATATGCTTAACTGCGTGGAAAATTGTTCTTTACTTTACAATATGAAGTGGTGATTCAGCTCAGTACTGTGTTCTATTATTACGCTAAGTTTCTCTCACTGGTCAGTACAGGATCGTTTGGACGAAAACCTATCTGTTTTTTTCAAAGACTTCTATTAGTCCTTCCAGAATAATCCTACATAATACTTTTCTAGGAACTGAGCACATACATTCTCTAAAGTGTGCCCACTCCTGCAGGTAACGTGTGTTTTTCTTCAGTTCTCTACCCTGTCGGTATCTCTTCGGACTCCCAGACTTTACTGACTTATTTGTGAAGCAATTCCATTAGTATGTTTATACGGGCCTTAATGACCATTGCTGGAATATCATGGGGACCTGTAGCCTTCATTTCCTTCAGGAAATATGTCCTGCTCAACTAATATTAAATCCTCAAAACATTGCATGAATTCAGATAATTCGGTATTTTGATTCTTTCTGTAAGCTGGTGAATGCTTTCCGTGTTTTTTGTTGTTGTTGTTGTTGTTTTTTTTTTTTTTTTTTTTTTGTTTAAATTAATTAACGATTTTGAAAAGCTTTTATTTATTTCTAGTGTTTTCGTTTCTATTAGGAAAAATGTGCCCAAAACATATTATTTAAGTGTACATCTTTGTTTTTTATTGGTTCGAACAAGGATCAACATCATGGCACAAGGGTAGTAACCCATAATTGCTCCATTCTACTTCAAACTCAAACCTGCGTCCGAATAATCTCAGCGCAATGTACGAACTCCGTAGTACCGGCGAGTATCCTAAACTCTTTTGGATAGATTTTAAACTCCAGATTTTGCCTGGAAAGGTGACTTTTTTCAATTTCCAATTTTTTTTTTTTTTTTGGTTACGTGCGCAACAATACACACGGGCGTTAGATCTTAATACACATAGACCGCCAGCCTTCACCGGGGCCTGAACCTGGGACCTCCAGCACTCGAGGCGAAAGCCCTGATTCGAGACTACTCAGTTCCTTTTGTTTCTAAATATGTGTCTATTCGTTTATGTTTCTGTCCTGTATTTAGATTAGTGTGATCATTTAAGCCTTTAGATGAAGACTGCTTTAAAAAAAAACTACAGATTCTCTACTGCAACATGAAAAGTCACAACACAAAGTTGCTATGCGGCTTTTCTTATACTTTTCAAGCTACACTGCCCCCGTATCGGGAAATTTGTCGAATTTAAGCAGCAATAAAAGAAACACATTACATCCCATAACAAAATGTACGCCTGCGGTGATTCAGCTCGGCATTGCTGTGTAATTCAGTGTGTAAATACATTTGACGGGTACAAGCTTGCTCGCTACGGCTGTGAATACTGGAGAAACCACCCGGTTATGTATGTGCGTCTTCTTCCTGCTTGTTAAAGACTGGGGCAGACCATTACTGGTTCTGCACAACCTGATTTTCAAGTAAAAAGAAGGAGGAGGTGGTGGGGTGGGGGGGGGGAAGGGTGTGAGCAAGCGTTATTTATGTCCTTCACAGGACAAGGTATACCTACCCCAGTACCTATTTGTTGTGTGGTTTTATGAGGTCATTTTTTACCATAGGTAGTCAGCAAACAACTGTAAACGTAAGCGTTCTACTCAGTCTTAAAGTGTTCCAGGTATCGTCATGATCGTCTTCATCATCATCATCGTCATCTTCATCATCATCGATGTCATCATCATCCTCTTCATCGTCATCAATAAGCAGGTTCTTTTTAGAACGTCGCTTTCTTTACGGCACGCCTGAAAGTATCTCTTCGTTTAGCCAGGTCTTCGGCACTCTACGCGTTCATTCGACACTGCATTTTAGCACGTCTGAATGCACCCACGAGAATGTGGTGTGTATGGTGCTAATATTTTAGCACTTTCGGACCAATCTGAATTCGATGATGTCTAATCATCAATACATTCCTCACTTTCTAGAATATGTCAGTGCATTCATATTATAATGGATGGTTCTGGGCATTGGCATCTCTGGACCTCTATTAACTATAATCAAAAACAATGTTAGGGACATATACAAAGTAGAGCTGTACCGAATAAGTGATAATGTCAAATGTACGCTTTACTTTTACTTCACAAAATGTAGTACAGAACAGTAAACATTTAGAAACTTTTTATTTTTGGCATCCTTCAGTCAGTCAGGCTATTGTAACTAATATCTAGGAATAAAAGTATTCTAAGTATTATAACACGTAACTGAACTTGTAAATTGTCACTGACAAATAAGTTAATACATTAAAGCTGCATTAGCTTTCAACAAAAACAATCGTTCCATGTTGTTAGCATTAGGGCAGCTTCTCGTCTCACTGAAGGTATTTCCAGCAGTACTAAACAGACCTGCACTTGGTACGCTGGTAGGTGGTGCACAAAGATAACGCTTGACAGTATAAACCAAGATGGGAAATCTTGACGTGTTTATTTTCCCCAACAATCCAAGGATCAGTGTCTCTTGGGATACACGGCTCTGATAGGTAGTTATTCACTTCTGTTTCAATGTTAACTTGAATGTCGCTATTTTGTGCTTCAACAGGCTTCAGCTGATCGCACGAGTTCAAAAAGTCGTTAGGTTTAATCTTTTTCTCGGAGTTCGTCGTCAGCTGCAGGAAAAACTTCTGAAGTTTGGACTGTGGCTATATATGTCGATGACTGACAATTTAATGTAGCAGTCACAATGTCTGACTTGGCTTGTCGTCACCAGCATGCCGTCCGTCATATCTTCATAGACTAATTTGGACTCAATGGGGTCACCAACACGCCGACTGCTATAACTTTATAGTGCCTTTCTGTTTATTAGATAAGGTCGACATGAGGCTAGAAAGAGCAGCCATGATGATTGGAAAGAGGTAACGGCTCGAAGACGACTTATCACGTACATCAAAAAGAGACATTCATCTTTTTCTGATCATGTGATAAGAAGAAATTGTCATGGCAGGAAGGGTTGTCACCAAACGAACTGATGCCGGGGACCCTACAAGCCTAGGGGGCCCCAAGCTGATCTGGCAATATAAAGATACTTGCCATATAAGAAGTTCGTAGGAATAGATTAAACAGCACAAAGAACCTATGGCAAAGCACCTGTAAATTAGTGAAAGTAAAAATCTTGATATCGTGCATTTTCCCTATAACAATTTACGGTTGTGAATTCTGGACTTTCACTCAATCACTAAAAAAATGGGAGCTTTTGAATTAAAATGTTGCAGAATAATTATTAGAATACCATGGATCAAGAAGAGTGAAACCATCAACATTGTACACGAGTTAAACGTCACGGAGAACTTTAAATACATACAAGATATTGAAGCTGCAGTGGAATGGAAAGCACATAGGGCTGGAGAGCTGGCTAGGGAAAGGGATACTTTCAGGCGTGCCTTGAAGAAAGCGACGTTCTGTAAAAGACTTGCTGATTGATGAGTAATGTCATACTGTTTTTCTAAGCTGTTCTCACGCGTGAAACCAGTTTTGCGGAACTGCTAATCAAGTGAATATTTAATATTATTGACCGTTGACGTTTTATTCCTGTGCGTTTAATGAGGGCCCCAGCACATTGATTTGCCCAGGGGCACATAGTGCCATTAAGACGACCCTGATGATCGCCCAAGCCCTTTGGTAAGGCACTTAAAGAAGCCCTAGCAGGGCATGACCCACCACAGTTCACGACTATTCATTCATTCATCCATTCATTTTCTTATTCATTCATTCATTTATTCATTCATTTATTCATTTACAAATTCACGTAACTAGTCAGTCATTTATCATTCACTCTCACAAACATGTTTAGGATATTAAATTTAAACTTATTGCTAAACAAGTTGAAACCATATATTCACGATCTGCAAGTTTCCGATTACATTGTTTTCGTTAGTGTTGGACAATTTGCCCATTGATGTCCAGGGTTCAGTCTGCAGCCACGCAAACATCACAACCCTGCGATTTCGGAGACTTTCGTTTGAGTAAAAACGTAGTAATGCGGGTTAATTGTAATGTTACTGCATTATCTTGAATGTTGAATTAGAAATCGACATCACAGAACTTCATCAATAAGTGAAGGGTTCCAATTCCGATAGCACCAGTATCTGTCTGATTGTTTGAGTGTTTTCCCTGAGTGTTCAGCGTCGGTCAAATCCCCTGGTAACTCCTCGCAGCGCAATTCTCATCGGACCTTAATGATATATCTGCGCCTTCGCACTGTTCACTCGTTTCCAAAAAGCCCCTTACACTGTCTAGCTTGTCATACAACAATTCACCACAAGTGGTGCAAAGCCGGCCAATCTGTCTGCCTGATCATTTCCCAATACACTATAATAACCTGGAGAAAATATCCAAAGGATGCTAACTATCCGGGACCTCCGAAGGGGCGCTTGTCACTCTGCACAAAGCATGCCTGTCTTCACTTTTCTCAACATGCTCTGTGAATCTGTTATAATCACGGTATGTGTGTACAGCTGATTCTCAAGCCAGCGGTAGGCAGCAGAGACTGCCTCCACTTCCATTCTCAAACTAGACGCTGTGAAATCATCTGCAAGGCTTTGCTGCACTAGGTGACGTCCATTCGCCTTCGCTATGAAACTCCGTGCACTTCTTCTGCTCCTCAGCACACAGCCATCTGTATATATGATCACATCACTTTGTGGGAATTGTCATGAATTATTTTTTTAATTTCTGATTCTGTACCGCCAACTGGCCAGTCTATGTACTCACGATCCAAAGTGATTAGAACCCTACACATGTCTGAAACTTGTTCGGACACCTTTACCCACTCCTCCCCTGGCTCAAATTGTTCAAGCCCCGCAAACATGATCAGTTGTGTCTGCAGCTTGAGCCATCCAAGACCTTCCTCTTTTCAGTCTACAACCCTTAGCTCTACCCATTGTTTCATGAAGGAGGTGCTTCTTGTCTGTAGCTGCTCTGAGATATTACTTTGCCTGCAGAACTTTGAGCCTTTTTTCGATAGTTAGCGGTTCAAGTATGTATCGCACACATACCACCGCCGTATCTCTTGTACATCCACGATTACCCGCATGACTTCCTTCTGTATGCGTTAGAGTTGTATCAGCTGTCTCTTTGATATGGTTAGCATTCCAAGTTCATACTTAATCACCGACAGGATCGCACGCTTGAACATCGTGAACAGCATTCTTTGTTCCATGTCCATTGCTGCCATAATCTTAAGAGCATTAACTCCTTTTTTGGCATTTTACCGCAACTGCCTCCATGTGATCCTTAGAGGACAGGCTTCTATCGAAAGTAATACCCAGGTACCTCAGTGTCTTTCCTAATTGATTTTACTGTTATTAACTGTGAGGCTTAGAACATTAGCTCTTACAATTTTATTGTCAAGAGAGCACCACAAAATAGCCGCCTTTTCTAAGTCGACGACAGCATCCATTTCTGCACACTAGTCAGCCTTTTTTTTTTCGACAGTTGCCTGCAGTTCTTAGGCTATCCGTTGTCCATCACTCCCTGGCCTATATGCAAGAATTTTAACAAAAAAATTTCGCTGAAGAATTTGCGGCCTGGCAGCACATATCTTGATTTGTGTATCAATCAGTTGCTTAAACCCACTGTCCTCAACAAGTGAATATGGCGTGATGTCAACAGCAATCATTTTTTCGATAGATCGCTGCACTTTTTGTGCCTCTTGGCTGTCGATCGACTACTTCTTCTTCTTCTTGTTAGTGACGTCGCGTAGCGTTTGTTGAGTCCTTCACGTCGGCTGAATGCCAGTTATCGAACTTGCCGAAGCTGATGCTGCTGATTTCTACTTTATGATCTGTTTGTACTCATCCGGGTGTTTATACAAGTAGTTATTGAGTGGAGTTGTTATGAGTGACTTCGTCGATCTAACTCCTGTGCTGAATAATTAATAACTAACATTTCCCCAGCTCAAGCTTCAAACGCTGAATGTCAGCCTGGGACTACACTGATGCTGTAATGTCTCGGTCGAGTCAGCATGCAACGACCTCGCCAGCTGCTGTACCACGCCAATGGGTCGCAGTGAACTCACTGCGACAGATTCACTCAGCAGCAGCAATTGTGTTATTGAAAGAGTTTCAGTTCACTCGCAGTGGCTGCAGCAGCCGCCGTGTGTAACTTGACCACTATTTGTATTCGCCCGACAGCAAGTATTCGGCCAAATACCGAATACTTATTAGGTCCAATATTCAGCCCCGAAGCGAATAGGAAGCGAATGTTTGGTACAGTTCAAATAAAAAGATCTAACGCCTCTAAAAAACTTTACTACAGAGCATCGCGAGGTGGGAAGACGAGAAGAAGCAGACCAAGAAATATTTGGATACTGAACTTGACTGATAGGTCAAACCTTAGGCACGCAACCATGAAGTCCACTGCATCTGACCACCAAAGACATGCTTTCTCTTTCTCTCTTTCTCTCTCTCTCTCTCTCTCTCTCTCTCTCTCTCTCTCTCTCTCTCTCTCTCTCTCTCTGTGTGTATGTAAGAGCGTGTATGTGTGTGTGTGTCGTGTTCTCTAGCCAGCGGAAAGCTGCATTGACAGCCTCCACCTTCATTCTTATCTCCGTCTTCCATTCTCACCAGATGGATTCGAACCCTTTTAACGTATCTATGCCCTTCATATTCCTTATTCCTTATTAATATAAATTGTTTAAAAATAAGTGGTCTCTGTGGGGCAGAAGTCAAGTGTGTTCGTTTCACGGGATTGCTTTCGATTCCCAGTAAATTCTTTAGAGAGATTAAAATAGACTGTTTCGGAAGCTACTTAATTTACGATGTGCTCGTCTTTCTCGCCCGCTATCCGTTCCTGGAAAGAGGGGGAGGGGGGGGGGGGCAGGGAGACAGAGAGAGACAAAGAGATTAAAGTAAACATTAGTAACCTGTCTATAAACTTTATGGGAACATAAGCTTGTACCATCAGTCTGAAGCTACTGAAATGAAATCTGCATTATGCATAATATGTGTCCCAATATTACCTCATTTTATGGTCGACCCAACCTCAACAATTTATCAGAAAACATCATGGAAAGTAAAGTTTGTAAGCGTAATGTTGACCATATCATCCCTGGAGTGTTAATAACATGAAAGGGGTCTTTTACTGACTTTACAATTAACTAGGAAACATCATTTTAATTAAAAGGTTAAAAAATGTACCCTTTTAGACATCAGTGCATCAAGTTTCATTCCATCTACGAGAAATGAATAGATGTCTTCTTAAAGCATTACTAAAAGCACGAACTCTGTAGCCTCAGAGACACCCCCCCCCCCCACGCCGCCCTCTGCAAAAAGATGTATTCTACACTAGTGAGCTGAACAGTGTATTTACAAAGCGAAATGGCGATATTCTGAGGAGAATGTGTTTTCTAGGATGGAGGGAATTCATTTGCTAAAACGCTGTAGAACCTGGAGTTGCCGTGGCGTGGCGGCTAGATGCTTGCGTGCCGATCGGAAAGTCGAGGGTTCGCTCCCTGGCTGAGCCGGACTTTTTCAAAAATGACCTTGACTCCCAGGTCGACCCAGCCTTGAGTGGGTAGCGGGTGCAGTCCCGGGAAGTAAAGGCGCTGGTGTAATGCTGACCACATCACCCATTTTGTGCCGATTGCTCTATAAAAATATAGGTCTAGCCCTATATGCCCTATACGCCTAAAGTCGTGGAAAAGTGACTTTTACTTTACTTACTTTGTAGAACCAGCGACTACCCCAGCAAGCTGTCGGTAAATAACATATCTCTCAGGGAATCGATAAAGCTACAGAAATTTATCAGAATTTATAGTGGGGATTTTGGATGGCAGTGATAGAAATATAAGTTGGACGTTACATAATAAGGTAGTTTTCCACAGACGATACCGTCTTTGGTTTGCTAACCGTCTGATCTTTTTTCTAATATTCTAGACCAGTGGTTCTCATACTTCCTTTTGACGTGACCCTTTTATACAGTTTCTCATCTTGTAGCGACCTCCGCCTTACAATTATCTTAATTGCTACTTCCTAACTTCAACGGATATGTGTTTTCCAATGGTCTTTGGCTACACCTCTGAAAGGGTCGTTCGACCCCACAAAAAAGGTCGCGACCAACAGGTTTAGAACCGCTGTTCTAGACCTTAATATAGGAGCTAAGGTGGCCAGATAGTTTTTACATTCCCTGTCCTTCAAGAACATTTCCAAGATAGTTCTAGAATTCAGTCACCATCATCATCATCATCCGCAATCACCAGGTTCCTTTTCAATACATTGCTCTCGTTCTGGAACGCCTAAAAGTCTCCCTTTCCCTAGCTCTGTGTGCTTTCAAAGCCAATGCATCTTCACTGTCGTCTTTCGACCTTCCGGGAGGACTGCATTTGCCTCGTTTGGCGGTAACTGTATCCTCACTAATCGTTTTCTTTGGGCCACCATGACTTTGGATCAGATGCGGTTTATGAGCCAGTTCTCCTCAATGCTCAGTTTGTGTCTGCTGTCAGTGTGATTCTTCCGTCTGGTCTGTGGTATTCTAATAATTTGTTGTTGTTGTTGTTAGCGGTTCAGTTCAAAAGCTCCGATATTTTTCTTTGGTAATAGAGTGAGGTTCCACAGAGTGCATCCATATGATGCTATAAAAAAAGTTGCATAATCTCAAAACTGGCTTAACCTACGCCTCGTGTTCTGACGGTTGTATCAGGACTCCAACAGCACACATGTTTCAGATATCTTTAGGGGTCGTTGACCTACAGAGTTTGTGTTTTGCGCAACGCTCTCACAAGTGAGGGAAAATGTTTTTTTTTTTTAATCTTTTTGATCATTGGAGAAAAAACATCGTCAGCAAAATCAAGACCTTCCAACTGGGATTCATTGGAGGGAAACTGAGTAGTGTATGATCAGATCCGACTCATCCTGTCATCTTCAAACACTATTTACGCCTTTTATTGCCAGAATCTTGTATCTCACTAACTTCTTCTTCTTCTCCGCGTTCACACACTTTACAATCTGGTGGAATGTTCTGACTGTTCGTCCCCTTCTGCACTTTAAACTTATTTAAGAACTTGACGTCTGAGGGCACATCCGTGATTACAGGTCTTGCTTTTTGGGTTTGTTAAATAGAACGTTGATTGCTCATCTGGCAAGCAAAGACGCTCCGACTTCGCAGGAAACTGCCCCTATTAGTCTACTTTTTTAAATGCCTGTTAGGGGGTGGGGGGAGGGGCAATGGGTATATCCCCCTCCCTATTCCCAAACGAGGCCACTGAAAACGTTCCAGGGATATCTAACCCCAGAGTGAGACAAAATTGACAACACTTAACTCACAGGTGTACTAATTCCACCGGGGCCAAATACACAATTCCTTTTTTTCAGCGTTCGGAACTCTGGCAGGTTATTGCTACAGGTAAACCTCTGCCTTCTCAACAAGCATATCATAGGATTCGTCTAAATAGGGACTTCCTTCGATTTCGGAGAGCATCTGCCCGAGAGGCGAGCAACAACTAACTCCACATAAATAAGCCAGTGAAAAGAAGGTACACGCAAAACAGATTCAGGCGCAAAGCTTAAGTCCAAATAGGCGAAAAACTAGGACTTTCCAACCGAGCTCACAGCCAGTGAACAATGATAAAGAAGAAGAAAAAGCTACATCCTCCGAACATCTCTGTAATTAACTATCTCTTTTCAAGCTAGAGACTCCCACTGATTGTAGATATGCCTGGATATTATCTCTCGATCGTCTTTTTAATATAACTCGAGGTCTACGTCCATTCACCTCCCTTGTTTACACAGATTGTGTTCTTCTCTGTCATCTACCATCTATCTATATGCAAAGGTCATTTCAGTCTACTAACACTCTTGAAGCTAGTGATTAGTGGTGATTTCAGCAGATTATTAACCTCGTTGCTGCTTTTTACTCTTCATCCCTCATTCTCCATTTCCCTACAGTTCGCAATGTTGATGAGGCAAAAGATTTGTCATAAAACTCTTTTCACGGACGTCATCTCCGTTAGTTTTAGTTTTTAGAGCCGTAAACAGAAGAGTAATTTTTTTTTTTTTTTTTGCCTTCTTAAGTATGCCTGACTACACAAACTATGCCATTATTATCATAATCTAGACTCACTAATCAGGTCAGTGTTCTTGCCCCCCCCCCCACCCATTTGGCCAAGCCATCTAAATGTATTTCTTTCTGTAATCGCTTTGCTCTTTTCTTAATATTACCAGTAGTTAGTTCTCTAGTACATTGCCTCTTATAACATGTCCAAAAGATACTGACAGTCTACATTTAATTTCTCTAATCAGTGTACGGTTTAAATCTATCGCGAGAAGGGAATGCCTCGTTACATACAATTTATACACGTATTAAGCATTTTTGTTAGTGCACAGTAGTGATGTAGTATAAAAGATCAGTGGTGTCTTATTAAGGTAAAGATATAAATACACATTAAAGAGTATATAAATTGATTACAAAGTTCCCGTGTGGGTTCCAGTGCCCATTGTGGGAGAAAATAAGAATAGAACCCCTTACTTCCCAGAAAGCATGTCGTAAAAGTCGACTAATTAGGAGCTTTCTTCGAGGTTGGAGCGCATCTGCCCGAACTGCAAGGACCAGCAAACTGTATAAAAATAAGCCAGTAAAATATATGTACGCGCAAAACTCAGGCTCTTCCACAAAGCCAAATTGACGAACATCCCGGACTTTCGCCAGAGCTTACATCTAGGAAACAAAGAAAAAGAAGATTACAAAGTGGACTGCAGATGGCACTACACAGAAATATTTAAATGCGGTGCCTCTAGGTCCTTATAAAAATTACATATAACAAACAACAAGACATGTATTGATATGCAATATGCACTCATATAAAGACGTAGAAATATGAAATCAACTAGGTACCACATGGTCATGTGTCTTAATACACTTATTTCTGCAGTGAGGCGCTGTCGCCATTTGAAGGTGACAGGTTCGGTTCCTGAATGGCAGCTTTATCTTTCCATTGTCATACTATCTTTTTACTTCTTTCTATGAATGCCGTTCAATACACATCTGTTTGTTTATATAATGTAAAGTAAATGGATGGATGGGTTTAAGATGTTTTTAAAAGTGAAAGACAGGAACTAATTCCAGAGAAAAAAAATGTCTTTGTGTGTGTGTGTGTGTGTGTGTGTGTGTGTGTGTGTGTGTGTGTGTGTGTGTGTGTGTTTCAAATCGTTTGAATAACTTTCTAATAAAGTGGTATGTCAATTTCTTCTTCTCCTCTCGCTTCATCACGGCCGGATCTACTCTATCAGTGTTAAAGAAAATAATTGTCTCTTTGACAGTGTGGCCAAAATGCCATTTGTCTTTGTCGGGCCTGGTAAAGTGAGCAGGAAAAGAAAAAGGGCGCGCAATTAATAGGTTTTCTGGAGACAGAACGCAAAGGAAGATTTCTTAAACACTTGTTGACAGAACTGCGTAAAACAGTGTGCAGTATAGCAGGTATCTCTGTGGCGCAATAGTCAGGCAGCTTTTCTCCCGCTCAGAAGGTGGTGGATCCGTTTCACTGTCGTGTCATTCGGGTCGCCGGCATAATGTGTACAGAGATCCTAGGAGATCGTCTTTGGAGCTACGAAATTCGTTCTGTATGCTACTTACTCGGTGGTCTGCTAGCCATTCTGCGGAGAGAGACTTAATGAAATGGGGTGAAACCCTGTGTAATTAAGTCATTCCTTTGGACTGTTTATCTTCAGTCTATGTCGTGTGAGAATGGCAATCGTTTTTGTCTATAGGGTGGTCTTCAACATTTTTTCAGGTGGCGCCTCTTCGATATATGGCAAGGGCTCCGCTTTCTCCCATGTCATTTTATAAAAATGTGATTAAAGACACAGTGAAAATTCCCAAACACTATTCACAAGAAATTGAAGAATGGTGTGCATTGAAATACATTTTGGACAGAATGTATTGTTTATTTATATTTAAATGCTAATGTTATCTAATTAATTAGATTTTAAACTTTGGATGTACAAACTGCTCATGACAGCAAAAACTCCCATGATTTGTTTTCTTTTATCAAAAGCTTTAAAAAATACTTTATTTAAAACTAAAGATGAAAAACATTTTTTGTAAAAAAAGGAAGTACAAAAGTATTAAGTTTTAAGATTGCATGACACCCCTAAACCCCTCCCCTCTTTATCTTCTTCTTCAGCATTTCGAGCCCTTGAGGTTCATTGCTGCAGATATCACCCGCCTCCATTCATCTCTCTGGTTGGCTTTCTCTTTCCATTTGGTGACATCTGACATTCTTTCAATATGCCCCAACCATTCAAGTATTTTAGCTCTCATGATGCCAGTGAGAAGCAAAGAATGAAATGGTTTGGTCACCTAATGAGAATGGAACCAACGATGCCAGCATCAAGAGCATACAACATGAAGAAGATGGATTGAAGGAGTCACGGACAACTTGAGACTTCATAACATCACGGCATATGAAGCGACTGAGCGCGCCCTGGCTCGGTTGCCGATCATCTGATAGACTGCGACGCCTAGCGGCACAAGCAGATTTTGACAAAAGAAAGAAGAAGATGCCAGTGATTAGTGGTGATTTAAAAAGATTATAAATTTAGTTGTTGCTTCTCACTCTCTATTCCCCGCTGTGTGCATCTTTGATGGGTCCAACGATTTGTTGTAAGACTCTGTTTTCGAAAACCTGTAATAAGGTTTTAACTCTTTTAGTTGTTCTCCAAGTTTCAGAGCCATATAACACGACTGGTCTAATCAACGTTTTATATATTTTGATCTTGGTGGGCGAGACAGACACTTTGACTTTAGCAGATGTTGAAGGGCATAGTATACTTTATTTCCAGATTGTATTCTAGATTGTATTTCTTCTGTCAGCATGTTGGAAGCGGTGAAGTTTGCACCCAAATACTTAGATGTTTCTATTCGTTTGCTTTTCGTATTATCACTCCCCCACCCTGTCCGAAATTTCCTTGCGCCCCCCAGATTGTAAACCACTGGTCTGTGATCTCTGGGTATAATTACTGATTTAAAAATCGACATCACGTCACATCGGGCATCCCCATAAATGCTCAGTCTCCAGCTGCAAATGGCTTAAAGCTATTGATTCTAACTGCTCTATTACCACACTGATGACACTAGTCAACTTCCAAAACACCAGAAATGTTAAGCAGCTGGTCTTAAATCATTTTGGTTTGCTGAAAACAAAAATGATGTAAAAAAAAGTTGATCGCCTCTAGTTTTAGAGACAAATGCTACTACTTTGCTTATCTGGGGCCAGATTATATTTATGACACAACTGTTTGTGGCCGCTGCATAATTATTGTTTTAAAGACCACTAAAACTGTAACCATATATTGATGATGCCGTCCTACTTATGTGGGACCTTTGTGTGTAAATATCTCAACTCTGACAAAATTTTGACATTATTAGCTACTTTCCTATATCTGTATTATTACTATCATAGTTATAAATGCATAGGGCGTGTATAAAGAGAACTTATAACTTCTGTTATGTTTGTGGTGATGTGGCATTTCTCTCACAAAAACGAAAAATAACTAAAGGGATACATTTTGTGGTTTTGCTGCGAAATAAGAGATCAAGATCAGAGCTGGGCGCCATACATATGTTACAATTCGTGTGCGGTAAATCTGAAACTGTGGTTGACTTTTACAGTCCCAATTATTTGGAGAGAGCCAACTCATCATCTCAACAACTGTTATTTTTGCATGGCCCATCCAACTGGGAGAAGAATATCAAAGAAGAAGTGATCTCTGGAGTATCCAAACATCCCCTCTGCAATACATCCAGTAACACAATGCGATGACCTTCCAGTACCCAGAGTGCCAGAATTATTTGCGACTGCTTCTACTGACGAAGAAAAGGACATTGATGGCCTTGAACCAACAACTTCAAACAAAACAGATTTTGAGCAAACTACATCCTCTAAACCACACTTAATAATTCAAAGTAAACTAAATGATTTTGTAAGAGATTTGAAGTTACTTAAGAACAAAGCTGAGTTTTTGGATTCCAGATTGCAGCAGTGGAGTACACGCACGCACACACACACAACCACTTGTTCAGAGCATACTAAAATGTCCTAATTCTGTGGCACACGTTAAATAGTGTATTTTGACTCCTTAAAAGTTAAAGTCTCTTGATTCGTTTGCTTCCACTTTGGAAGTCTGCTACATAAACGTGATAGGATTTAAAGTGCCATGTGTCTCTATCGATATTTTCAAACTGAATTTTAAAACCTTTCTCAAAATGTCGAAATCCTTTCCCAATTGCTAGTTATTAAACGACGTTTAGTTCTACTCTACGTCGGTGAATTGGTGTTATTCTGAATTTCAAAATAACAGTCCAGACTGTTGACTTCAAATAACACCTTATGCTGTGTTATTATTAATATTGATTCTTTGATAGAGTGCAAGGCTAGATTTTAAGTGGGTTCAAAATAATCGCAAAAAATGGCGATTCGGTTAATAAAGAAGCTTTTTCTGTTGGGTGTTATAAAAATGAATTGCTACATAAGGTTTGAGTGAGTGAGTAATTGAGCAAGTGAGTGAGTGAGTGTGTGTTCCGTATCTCTCATAAACAGCCTGACATTGTAATCGCTTGGTTAGCCACTCCTCAACCGTTTACTGAACAATTATGAAAGACAGTTCTTCTTTATCTTCATTTTCTTCTTTCGTTCGCTTGAAATAGATTATCTGTATGTGTAGCGTTGTCTCTAGTATGAACTTCACTGTCTTTTGTAATTCACTCAGCGACCCGTAATGTTCGACTAACACCGATGTTTCTCTTGGCCAAAAGTTTTGCATTGATATGTTGTATTTGGGACAGTCTTGGAGGACATGATCTGTTGTCTCAGGTGCCAGTCCACATGTGAACATGGCTGATTCGCCGATTTTAAATGTTGTGTACATGTGGCTGCAAAATCGATTGAGTCCTGTTCTAAGACGTATAATAATCTCTTGCTCTGGTCTGTCCATAAAATGGTCATTGTCTTTTGCCAGTTTTGGTGGCTTTCTGATTAATTTGACTATTCTCTTCTTTTGTTAATAAGAGACTAGTACGTCAGGTTGTTCTTCATTTTCAGCTTCCTTAACTAGTTTATTAGCTCTTTCATTTCCAGGAACTCCACAGGGTGATGGTATCCATTGCATAGTTACCTTACACAAGCTGCCTAGTTTGGAGAGTAGTGTTTCTACACTAGGTCATATTCATGGCATTGTGGTGCTGGGGTGTCTGTGGATTACCTACCTCCCCGGGCAGCAGCTAGAAATGCCCTGTACCAGTTCTAAAGGAAATATGGGTTGTGTTTCTGCCTTTCCCTTTAACACGTAGCTAAGGTGGGGCTCACAGTGTTCTCATTCCCCGCCACCAGATTGCCTTCAGGTTTCGCTGAGCTCTTCATGTCTCTAAGCATGGCCTAAGCATGAGTAGTTGGGGCAACTGGATCGTCACGTCCTGAGTCCCTGTGCCTTCACGATAGTTTCCGGTATTCAGGGGGGTTAGCATACTTGTTTCCATTCCTAAGACTGTTCAGCACACCTCTGGTTCCTTCCCTCCCCCAGGGGGCAGTACGGTGTGGTGCACCGGGTTTATTATCGAGGTTTGGCCCTGATCCTAATGACAGCATTAACCATCTAACAAGAAGGGACCAGGCCACCATCTTCAGACTTAGAACGCAACATACTCCACTCAATGGACACCTAAACAGAATACAGCCACAACACTCCCCAGAGTGCCAGCTATGTAACTACCCCTACGAAACTGTTGAACACCATCTCTTTGAGTGCCCAAAACTCAGTGAGACAAGAAGAACGCTACTCCTTCCGAGACCAGACAAGTGGAACACCTTGTACGGAGGAAAAGAACAGCTTGTGAAAACATGCAAATTTCACTACATGGCATTGGCCAAAGGGCGAAAGCTCATGCGCCGCTGGATCGATAACAACAACAACAACTACACTAGGTAGTTTTCCAAATTGGAATGCCTGAAGCATGGCTCTTGCATCTGTCAGAAGCACGACGGCTTGTGGAATATGACGTATATTTAACAGTTTCTCTGCTGCTATTTTGATGGCTTGAACTTCTGCATCATAGTTATGCTTTCCTGTAGGAATATTGGCTGTATATCTGGTATTATTTGGATGCTCAATGTACACACCTGCTCCTCCATTTCTGCTTGCGTTTTGTGCTGATCCATCCGTATAGACAGAAACCTAAAGATTATGTGAGTATTCGTCATCAAGTAGAGCGAGAGTGGCTGTTTTACGTTGCACACTGATTTGTGCTTCTTTGTCGAATACTCATTTCATTTCTGTTTGGATGTGTATTGGCAACTTATAATCCGCTTTCCAGGAGGTCTGATCTAGAATAACGTATAAGGGGCTTTTTGATGCAGGCAGATCATTGGTTTGCCTGCAGAGTCGTTGGTCCTGGTGGATGAAATTGCTTCTTTTTAGTCGCTTCATTGCTAGATTTTAAAATCTTTCTTTCATAGAATGTTCAGGCATGCTAAGAAACTTTTCTGCTTGTAATAGTATCTTATTGCCTCTTGATTCTGTCAGTGTTTGAGTCATCGCTATCTTTTCCATCACAGCAATAGGTATTGATTTCATTCCGCCTGCTATGACTCTGAGCGCTTGAATGTGCACCTTGTCTAACTTTCATAGTGTGGTTTTTGATGCTGAACTCCAAGCACTAGACCCGTGTTCAAGGTGTGATCGTACACTTTGTTGATGAACTTTCCTAAGTATTTTCCCACTTGCGCCGTATGTTGTTCCACTTAGTTTTTTTAGGATAGCTATCTTCCTTCTGGCTTTGGTTGCTGCCTTGTTGATGTGTTTTCTCCATGTTAGCCTATCATCAAACGTAACTCAGAGGTATGTGGGCTCCTTATCCTCCCTTCGTGGTATAATATTTATCTGAATTTCGTCTGATTTTTGTTTTGGGGATAGGATGAAAAGAGTGGTGCTACACTTGTCTATTTTGATGCTGACACACCATTTATCAGCCCATGCAACAATTTCATCTATGGGTCCTTGTAGCAGTCGATTGGCCACTTTTGCACATTTTGTACCAGGTCGTCAGCATACATCGCAGCCCTAAGACCATGGGGTAGTTCAGCAATTAGGTTGTTGATATAGACCATAAAAAGTGTTTGGGACAAAACACCACCTTGTGTAACACAACGGCGCAGCAAGACTTTCTTGCTTTTGAGTCCGTCTATCTGTACCCAGGCTATTCTGTTATACAAGTATAGTTTCACCGATCTACACATATTCCCATTTACTTTGTAGTTTCCCAGTTTCTTAATGAGACCTTCTTTCTAGAACTTGTTAAAAGCTTTATTCAAATATATCTAGCACAAGTTTCTCTTCTTGGAAGGCATCTTCGATGTATTGAGAGAGGTAAGTTGTCTAGTCTTCTGTAGATTAGCACTGTCTAAAGCCTACCTGCTGCGGTGTGAAGTTTTCACTTTCCATGTACCATTGAAGTCTAAGGTTGACAACGCGTTCCATTGTTTTACAGAGACAGTTGGTACGACTGATTGGTCTATAACTGGAAGCATTAATATTGTCTCTTTCCTGGTTTTAGGAGAGGTATCATGATTGCTTCGCTCCATATCTGTGGAACAAGCCTGTGTCCTATCGCCGATGCTTTTTGGTATAGCAATCGACTGGGTCATGCGCAAGTGCATAAATAAAGCAAATTTAGGCATTACATGGGTTGACAAAATTCTGGAAGACCTAGACTTCGCCGACGACATAGCACTCCTGAGTTCAGAACACACAGACGCCCAAGAAAAAATCAATCGACTCCAGAATTTCTCAGAACAAATTGGACTCCAAATTAACACCGCAAAAACAAAAATTCTAGACTTTACAGTTGATATCACGCTGAACAACAACAGCCTTGAAAAAGTCAACAGTTTCACTTATCTAGGGAGCAAGATGTCATCTACAGGAGATACCGCACCAGAAATATCATTTAGAATAGCACTGGCATCTAGTGCCTTCAATAAACTGTCTAAAATCTGGAAATCAAAGACACTTAGCAAACACACAAAACTCAAGATCTTCAATTCTTGTGTGATTCCAGTACTAACCTATGGATGCGAGAGCTGGAAATCAACGAAAACTCTAGACACAAAATTAGACAGTTTTGAAAATAAATGCCTTAGAAGAATACTAAATTTCAAATGGTCAGATTTCCGAACCAATACACAAATAAGGCAAGAATCCAGGCAAGAGTATGTGTCTAATTTTATACGAAAACGCCGCTGGAACTATGTCGGCCACGCCCTTAGAATGGATAAATCAAGACTTCCTTACCAAGCCCTCATTTGGACACCACAGGGGAAAAGATCTCGTGGAAGAACAAGGGAAACCCTACGTAGAACTATCATCAGGGAAGGCTCGCTCATGGGCCACTCAAACATCCAAGACCTACAACGGATTGCAACGGACCGCCGTGCATGGAGAGTCACGACCTCTGCCCTATGTGCCGCACTCGACACAAGAGGAAAGACTAACTAACTAACTAATATCTGTGGAACGTTGCCACTGGCCCAACTATAATTTCAAAAACTGCAGCAGTTTTGTTTCAGCTGTTGTCCCTAGGTTCTTGATCATTTCGTTGGTTATTCCATCAATTCTAGGCTGCTTTTCCATTTTCGGCTTCGATATTGCTAACTCTAACTTTCTAAACGTAAGTGGTGCTTCTATTACATTACCTTCTAGCCCGACCATCAGCCAACTAACACGAAGTCGTCCTTCCCTTCGCTTTTGCATGCAGATTACCCCATGTGATCCCCCCTTTTTTTCACTTCACTTTGTTAGTTAGTTGGGGGGGGGGGGGGGGGGGGGCATTTTAGATGTATGTATGTATGTATGTATGTATGTATGTATGTATGTATGTATGTATGTATGTATGTATGTATGTATGTATGTATGTATGTATGTATGTATGTATGTATGTATGTATGTATGTATGTATGTATGTATGTATGTATGTATGTATGTATGTATGTATGTATGTATGTATGTATGTATGTATGTATGTATGTATGTATGTATGTATGTATGTATGTATGTATGTATGTATGTATGTATGTATGTATGTATGTATGTATGTATGTATGTATGTATGTATGTATGTATGTATGTATGTATGTATGTATGTATGTATGTATGTATGTATGTATGTATGTATGTATGTATGTATGTATGTATGTATGTATGTATGTATGTATGTATGTATGTATGTATGTATGTATGTATGTATGTATGTATGTATGTATGTATGTATGTATGTATGTATGTATGTATGTATGTATGTATGTATGTATGTATGTATGTATGTATGTATGTATGTATGTATGTATGTATGTATGTATGTATGTATGTATGTATGTATGTATGTATGTACGTACGTACGTACGTACGTACGTACGTACGTAGGTAGGTAGGTAGGTAGGTAGGGTAGGTAGGTAGGTAGGTAGGTAGGTAGGTAGGTAGGTAGGTAGGTAGGTAGGTAGGTAGGTAGGTAGGTAGGTAGGTAGGTAGGTAGGTAGGTTTGTATGTATGTATGTATGTATGTAAGTATGTATGTATGTATGTATGTATGTATGTATGTATGTATGTATGTATGTATGTATGTATGTATGTATGTATGTATGTATGTATGTATGTATGTATGTATGTATGTATGTATGTATGTATGTATATATGTATATATGTATGTATGTATGTATGTATGTATGTATGTATGTATGTATGTATGTATGTATGTATGTATGTATGTATGTATGTATGTATGTATGTGTGTGTGTGTGTGTGTGTGTGCGTGCGTGCGTGCGTGCGTATGTATGTATGTATGTATGTATGTATGTATGTATGTATGTATGTATGTATGTATGTATGTATGTATGTATGTACGTACGTACGTACGTATGTATGTAGGTAGGTAGGTAGGTAGGTAGGTAGATAGGTAGGTAGGTAGGTAGGTAGGTAGGTAGGTAGGTAGGTAGGTAGGTAGGTAGGTAGGTAGGTAGGTAGGTAGGTAGGTAGGTAGGTAGGTAAGGTAGGTAGGTAGGTAGGTATGTATGTATGTGAAGGGCAATAATTAATCATGAAAGTAATTGTATGACGGTTGAGACAAACGACAAAAACGCCACTCATGAAGTCAAGCACAACACCTACACAAGCAACATTTATCTATCTTCCTCCTCGCAGCGTCAACCGGCTGCAAAACCTATGCAGCAGTGGGGGAGGGGGGGGGGTGTGGTTGTTTAGTTCTAGACCTTGGTCGTGTTCTAGAAATTGTGTTTTTCATTATCTGTTTCTTGGAAATTGCGTATTGGTATGCTAGTTCCTCGCGCCTCAGGCAAATGCACTACGAATTCGATAGAAACACTTTTAATTGGTTGACGTTTATGATATGCTTATTCGGTGAGCAATGGATCTATTTACACCCCCCCCCCCTTTTTTTCCCCTAAAGGGGGGTACCCGAGACAGTGAACATTCATGTATGATCTGCCCGGTTAGCAGGTCACAGTCAACTCAACAATTTGTTTAACAAGGGAGAGTTGCGTTATTACGTGCAGGGCAAACAGCAAACACTTTTTGCTATTTAAAACGCGGGTTGGTTTGACGGGGTGGAACATTTAGTGGGATTAATACTTGTCTCCTTGTAGGAAATAAACATGTTGACTAACCATGAAGTGTAAGAACATGAAACGAATGTTTATTAGCAAAATTCAGTCACACGGTGCAGAACTATGTTTGAGATTTAATTAATGCTGTCCTTGTCGTACCCTTTTTATCTTTACAATAGAGATTTGCAATCTATTTATTACTTCTGATATTCCATGCGAATAGAAGCCACGGCTGAGTGGTGACTAAACCCTCGATTGCCCGCCTGGAGGTCTTTGGTTTGGATCCACATGTTTCGAAATTGTTAATTTAAATCATATAGGCTTTAAGGTTAATCCAGCCTTCAGACTTAAAGGAAATATCTAGGAAAGTAAAGGAGACTGTCTTGAGTCTGGTAACATCATCCAGCTAGGGTCAACTGCTCTTTACATATTAGGGGTTTAATATTTATACTCCAGGTGCTAGTTGTATGTGTATGTTATTTAACCCCAGCAGATGAGGATCACCCGAGCAAAAGTCACAGAAACCCCGTTAAAGCGTTACGTTATATTAGGGCACCCGTCTGCTGCAGGGGTAAGGCCTCAGAATGAAAAAAAAAAAAACATTTCGTCCTCCATTGGGATGGGAATTAACGAGGTACTTGTTGCGTGAACTGGGCCTTTAAAACCGTCACTTTGCTCAATCGGCTATTTGACCTATGAAAGAATGAATTTCTACCCCACTAGGACATCACACAAGCGATAAACACCCGATGACACAAAGTGCCACCATGCGGATGAGGATCGCCGTGGAGAGGTCCCAGAAACCGCGTTCAGACATTTGGCCATAATATGACCTGCCTATATTGCGGCCCCTGGCAAAAGCCAGAGTAGGGCTCCAAATGACAAAAAATTTCGTCCTAAAAAGGACGAAATTGTGTATTACTACACACAATTTGACCTATTTGAACAAAGAAGACGCAAACAATAACTGCACAAACTGAAAACTGAAACACAAACTAAAAAAAAAATCGACTACATTTTCTAGGATTAATTTATTTGATTCATTTTCACCAATTGCTACTGTAGTATGCACCTGACGAAAAACAACGAAATATGCCAGGCAATAAATTGTGCAGTCTATTATTTGTGTCTTCTTTGTTCCAATTCACAAAGGGGAAACATTGCTTTGATTATTTGACATATGCAAGTTTACTATGGAAGTTGTCATATTCTAATTATTAGGGTTACATATTCTTTCAGACAGCTGTTCGATCTTGTCTGCATATTATTCTTCACTTGTCTTGACGTCTGTCCTTGCTTGCCTTCACTAAACTTGTTCTTCAAATATTTTTTTTTTCTAAAAGTGTTATGCCTTTTAATGGATCCAAAATATTCAAATCGTCCTCTTTCTAATGTTTGTCATTATCAATCCTTCCTTTACGATCTTTCAATAACCTCTGTAGTTAACTACATGTGTCATATCACATATTGGCTGAAAAAATTAAAATTCGATGCAGTAAAGCAGGACAAGTATTGGGACAGCTAGGCCACCTTCTACAGCATATGGGAACCCTAATCACCACAAAAAGGCATCTCATGCAAAGCATATTCATTCCCACCCTATACAGTCAGTGCCAGACAACAAATTAGTTACCATGGAAATGAGATGACTGAGAAAGTCTGTAGGGGTGACCATAAGATATAAAATCAGCAATGAGTTGTTACGAGATAAAGTCGCCACCAAACCAATTCTAAATTACATACAAAGACAGCAAATCAACAGGCTTGCCCATTTGGAGAGATTGCTTTTTTGACGCTATACCATACAAAGCTTATATCAAACGAAAAAAAGACGTATATCAAGAGGTAGACCAAGAGTAATAAGGAAGGCTATCATCAAAGAAATTCTACAGCACCACGATGTGTCTATGGTCTAAGCAGCCGGAAGAGCACGAAGACGGACCTTAAATCTCCCTCTACACCCGAAGCGGTAAAAGAAGACATAAAGAAGAAGAAGAAGACTCAGGCATATAGGTGACTAGCTGTACCCGGCCACGCATTGCTGTGGCCCAGAATAGTGATATGGAGAGGAAAGAAAATAGCTAACAGTGTCTGTCATATCCCCCTTCCCCTCGACCCAGTCATATCTCCCTCTCCTAAGGATTGAAAAATCATCCATGGCGAAATTATTAAAATATAAATAGTTAAGAAATGAAAACATTAAAATAATATTTGAAGATCTCTCAGCTAACTGTGTTTGGCATAACCCTCCACCCCAATCATATCTCTCTCTCCGAAGGATTTAAAAATCATTACCTGGGGAAGTCATATCTCCCTCTCCGAAGGATTGAAAAATCATCCGTGGTAAAATTATTAAAATAGAAATAGTCAAAAAATGATAACTTTAAAATAATATTTTAATTTCTCTTAGCTAACTGTGTCTGCCATAACCCCCTTCCCCCCTCTCCCCCCACATATATATCATCCTCTCCGAAGGATTGAAAAGTCACCATGTGACGAAATATTGCAACTAAATTGAACTTGGCATCTGTGTCCACCCAGACTTCAATAGGTAGCACTAACTTGTACAGAGAAGTAAATGTGGCCAGTGTAACAGCTACCACATCACTCATCCAGTATCAGTACTGCAAGCACTACCACCACCACCATCACAACAACAACAACAAAAACTGTCACTACAGTCTGTGTAGGTCGGTGTAGAAAAGAGGAGTTAGCGCCGCATGCTGTCGCCAAGGACTATTTAGTTTAATTTTGCCCCCGACATAGAAAAAAAAACTTCATCACGTAACCAGTGGTGGAACCCACAGTAAAAAGTACACTATACGCACGAATAGCGGAGAAATATACCCCGCACCCGTCATCTCTCCCTATCCGAAAGAATGATTTTTAACTGACCTTGGCATTCGTGTCCACCCGTCGGGGGAAGGCTAATTGGGACAAAGCTGAAATCGGATGTCTTTGGGCGAAAGGCGCAGATATCGCAGACTAGCAGTAAACCACAACACAACGTGGCAACCATCCTTTTAAGGGCAAAAGAACAATTGTCACCCAGCGGGGAATCGAACACCGGTCACCCGCGTGAAGGATGGGATACTTACAACTATACTACCGAAGACTGAAGAGTCTAGGTCAGATATCTCAGCCTAGCTGTAAACAACAACACAACGTGCCAACGCCCCTCTCGAGGGCGAACGAAGATTACCCGTGATATGACCACTCAGAAGCTGAAAAACAGAAAATGAAGAATAAGATAGAAGAATACGTGAACCTATCAGAATTCTTCTGAACATGTACAGAACAGCTGTTTACTATTGACAGTTTGAGAAGTGGCAACTCTTCCGTCTTAGAATTATGTTTTTACTGTCTAAATGGTAACTTTTTTAACTCACTGTAGGACTAGAGTATCACAAACCTGAAGATTTAGTGAAGTATGGCTTGTGCAGTCGCACAAAAGTGAGCAGGCTATAATTTTCTAACCACATATTAATCCCACCTATTTAAAAAACAGTTTATACGTACACAAAATCCAGTTGCATATATCAATGTAGATCTAAGAGTTTAAACTGGAAACAGGACTGCAGAGCATATCCCAAATCGCTACATAGACAGTTTAGTGGAGTTACTGCACGTGCGTCAAGATCAACAAAGAGGAAAGAGTCAATTAATTTCCTTGGACGTCATCAACTAGACGCTGAAAACATAATCGAAAACAATTGTTTCTTCTCATTTTTTTAACACACATGGGGCAAGCGACTACTGAAATTTGCGGAAGCGGGGACATTTAAAACTGACAATGTCGTGTTGTGTCTACTAAGATCACATAGTTATTCTCAGCCCTCCGCAGTAATCACGTGGTTAATCTGTGACTTCCATAGGTGTAACGTAAAGTGTAACAAGATACACTGTGATGTGATTAATTTACTGGAAGGGATTATTATTTTTTCCATTACATTTAGATGTAAATTGTGAAGTTTACAGTTTTAACAAAAATACAAAAAATTGTTTATGTCCACATTAATTAGATTCACAGAGGAAAATCGTTGTTTTTAATTTCTGAGAATAGAAATGTCCGACTTAGTGTTAAATAACACGAGCTTGTTTTTGACATATAGAGATGTAACAAAAAGATATTAGCATTTAGAGGGATAGAAACGTTGCACCATAAATTGTGTAATATTTTAAATAATTAACTCTATCATATGGAGCAGAAACCTGGACAATGAACAGACGAGGAAAGTCTCCGGCTGTGGTCTTGATGATGTAGTTATGCAGAAGAATATATACTGTATTATCCAAAGCAGAACCAATCAGTGATAGAGGTTAGGTTGAGACTCAGTTAATAGATGGTTGTTGTCGGAAATTAAAAACAAATAAGTTAAATACTTATGCTAAATACTTATATGCCTTATTAAAATAACTAATGCCTATAAAAACCCTACTGGGGGGAAATACTGGCGAACAGCAGGGGACAGGTTGGCGTCGATACAACTGGAAAGAAAACATCAAGAGAGGCACAAACAATAGTCTGACAAAATGTACAGCCAAAGCGAGGGTCAGAGACTGCTTTAAATTTAGCGCAACCAACCTTCATTATCAAGACAGCCCCTTCATCTTCTTCTTCTTTCGTTCGCCTGAAATAAGTTGTCTATATCAGCAGTTGTGTCTCTTGTTTAAATTTCACTGTCGTTGTTAGTTCATTCAGTGGTCCATAGAGTCTACGTTCCACTGTTGTTCTTTCTGGCCAAAAGGTTTGCCTTAATGTGTCGAATTCGGTGCAGTCCTGGAGTACATGCTCTGCTGTCTGGGCACATTTCCACAGGTGCACATGGCTGATACACTTATCTTGAATTTTGTGTACATGTGGTTACGTAATCGGTTGTGCCCTGTTCTGAGGCGGAGGATAATGACTTGTTTTGGTCTGTCCATAATAAAATAGTCGTCTTGTGCTGTGGCTGGTGGTTTCCTGATCGATTTTATGATTCTTTTCTTTTGGTGGTATGTGACTGGTTCATCCGGCTGCTCTTTTGTCGCACCTTCCCCTGCCAGTTGATCAGCTTTCTCATTTTCAGGCACTCCACAAAGAGACAGTATCCACTGCATTACGACTCTTCGCTGAAGGCTGAGTTGTGTCAGCACTGTTTGCAATTCTGGTAGTTTTCTAGACTGGAGTGCTTCAGGTACTGATTTAGCATCTGTCAGCATTACCACATACTGTGAGCCAAGATTGGTATTTAGCAGTTTCTCTGTTGCTATCTTGATAGCTTAAGTTTCTGCTTCATAGTTATGGCAGTACTTCCCGGTTGGTACGCTGGACTTATCCCTAGTACCATCTGGGAATTCGATGTACACTCCAGCACCACCATTTCTAACTGCACTTTCTGCGGACCCATCTGTATAGACTCGGACCCATTGTTCTTGTGGGTATTCTTCATCAATATAACTGAGGGTGGCCATTCTGCGTTGTACACTATCTTGCTCTTTCTTATCAAATATCCCTTTCACATTTGTCTGGATTTGTACTGATAGTTTGCATTTTTCTTTCCATGGGTTTGTCCCGAAATACTTTTAAGTGGGCAACCAATTTCTGGAATGTCAGGAGTTTGTCTACATATTCTTTTTGCTTGGTGTATAAAGCTGCTTCTTTTAAACCGTCCCAAGGCTAGGTTCTTAAATCTATTTTCCATTGGGTGATCTGGTATACTGAGGAACTTTTCAGCTTGTATTTGCAACTTTGTATCTCTGCGTTTTCTCAGTGCCTGTGTTTTCCCAGCTTTTTCCATTTCTAACGTGGGGGTTGATATCATCCCTCCTGTGATGACTCTGAGTACTTAATTTTGCACTTTGTCCAACTCCTTTAATGTGGTCCTAGATGCTGAACACCATGCAGTTGACTCATATTCCAATTGTGGAGTATGCTCTGCTTGTATACTTTATTGAGTATTTTCCCATCGGCTCCTTATGTGGTTCCACTTAGTTTTCTTAGTATTGCTGTCTTCCTCCTGGCTTTGGTTGCTGCCTTGTTGATATGTTTTCTCCATGTCAACCTGTCATCAAATGTGACTCCGAGGTATGTGGGCTCTTTATCATCTCTAAGGGGTTTCCGTTTATTTTGATGATGCCCGCTTTTTGCTTTGGGGAGAGGGTGAAGAGTGTGGTGCTACATTTGTAAAAATTGATGCTGACACACCATCTATTCGCCCATGCCTCAAGTGCATTTGTAGCCTGCTGTAGTGTTTTTGTGGCTATTGTTGCATGTTCATTGGTGCACCACAGTACCAGGTCGTCGGCATACATTGCCATTTTGATTCCATTTGGTATCTCATCAACCAGGTCGTTGATGAATAAGAGGAAAAGTGTGGGCGACAGGACACCACCTTGAGGGACGCCTAATGGAGCAATGATGCGCAATACAAGACTCTTAATGTCTATTAGCCTCTCTTGCTCAAGCGTACCTCACCTTGACGTTCTTGTTCTTCCCAGCAATCCAGTTGAAGGTTGGGGTCTCAACCCCCAGCAGGAAACTGGATGGGACAACAAACGAGGTAAAGGCGAAAGACGATTGGGTGAGCCTACTCTCCTCGAGTATAACCACAGTCTACCCTTGCAAAACAAGGTGCTGAAGTCGGAGGCAACCAGCCAAGAGGCGCACCACAGCAATCGGGATGCCTCGCACACACGCAATGGAAATATGTCTAAGACGGCACCTGAGACTTTCTGAGACTCAAATGTTTTCAGAACGTTTTGTTTGGTTACATCATCGTCATCATCACCATCATCAACAGCCTTACTGACTGGCGTAAGCGACCATGCCGGTCCATACCCTGATCGTCAAAAGCATTCGTTAGTCGTTGTTGACAGCCTTGATAAAAGATGCTAAGAATCTTCTCCGATTTATTAACCTTGTGAGATGCAATTTTTTGTTATTTTGAAGCCCCGCCCTGGCTCTTGCCAGCATTCGCAATATAGGGAGGCCATAAATATGGCCTTATGGCTGAACTCGGTTTCCGAGACCTCTCCACGGGTGATCCTTATCCGCATGGTAGCACTTCGTGTCATCGGGTGTTTATCGCTTGTGTGATGTCCTGGTGGAGTAAAATGTACTAATACTACTAAAATTCTCAGATCTTCTTCCCTACCTCTGTTCCTGAAAAACTGTCCTCTGATCACAATATATTTAAGTATCACTCTACTTATGACATGGCCCCCACTCCTCCCCCTCCCCATGCCTGTATCTTGTTCATTTTGTTTACTATGCACTGTATTATTCACACCATTTTCTTTCCTATCATTCTCTCCCAGTGTGTCAGTCAATATCTGTTTATTTACTCTAATCAAAGTGGTGAAGCCAAAACTTTCCATGTCCGTAATACGTGCAAGACCCATAAACGTGAACACGTCAAAACGTCTGACGTACCGCCCCGAGCCGCTGAATACACTTCTCTCTGCCAGACATTTTCATATTCATGTCTCTAAACGTTTACGACTTTGAGCTTTTGAACCGAAGCAAAGAGCGACCCGTGGAAAATAAAACTTTCCTGTCGTTATCTCAACTGAACATAGTATGATATTCACTGATAACGAGGCATACAGACTCGCAAACCGAGCGAAGTTGAAATCTTTCAAAAGCGAATTTAGTACCTGGTCTTAACAAGAGAAAGCCATCCAGTTTTTAGGGCGGTCTTTTTAATGCTCTTCAACCGCTAAATCATTATCACCGCATGTCATTGCCGAGTGTAGGTATGTCTGGCGTGCGTCCTACAGGTTATTTGTAAATACAAGCGTCATTGAAACTGTCATTATTTCCCAAACTTGTTGAGTCACATCTTAAAACCTTACCTCAACAGTCTTTGAATTTTAATAAAAGATCAAAAATTCTTCGACATAAAAACTTACAGCTTGTAAAAAGTTAACTACAATTAGCTGGATTTGCTAATAGTACAAGACGCTTTATGTGAAAGATGTTAACGTACTATATACATTTAGAGGTAAACATTAAAATAACACAAAAATAACACCTAGTTCGTGTAATATTTAAGTCTAGGGCCTGAAGTTCGCAGACTGTTTTGATGCTTTCAGTCCATGGTGTCACTGGTAAGAGGAAAATAGCTGTTAGAAACCAGTCTGCGTGTGTTTTTGTTTGTTACACGTCTAGTCTTTTTCTCTTCAGGCAAGTAGATATATCAAGAAATACTTTGATGCGTATAATTAAAACGAAAATATTTATTTCCAAGAGATGTTTATAAGTATCGTAATCATTATGTGGGTATGTTTATACGTCGCATGGGGCCAGAGTTTATTGCTGTATCTAGTGAAATGTTTTTGTAACAGATAAGGGAATCCTGTCCAACACCTCTAGTCTCTCTCAGTAACGTTTGTCTAAGTGTTTCTCTTAGACTTCACTGTTTTTTAGGGGAAAACATGCCTGTTATGTGATTCTTGTCTCTCTGTCTTAGAGCTTGCCTATAGTATTCCCGTCTTTCACTAAAAGATGTTGGTCCAGCAAGTGCGCAGACATTACTCTATCTCTTCTTAATTTTGCCGGTTTCAAAACAATATATGGGTAAATCTACTTCCTTTTTTTTAGCATTTCAGAAGTCAAATGAATTAATGATTGTAATCTTATGTTTCCATCTGCAGAATTCTTGTTTCATGCATGTGGTTATTTGAATATACATCGTTTATAAAATCTTTGATTGATTCACTTTTGGCATACAGAAGTATTAGTAATGAAAACATAATTCTTGTGAAACTATCAAGTGTATTACTTATAAGGATGGAACAGCCTCTGGTGGTGTAATATTTTAATAAATATAACTGGGACCGCTTTATAAATTGCATCAAATTGACATAGATACCAAGATTAAACACGTAAAAACATTTACAGACCGTTCCAAAATTCGTCTTAAAATTTAAAAATCTGTAACTCAGTAACCCTCTGGTGTAAATGTTTGAAATGTTTTGCGTGCAACCTGTTGATAATCGTGTCATTGTAGGCAAAAAATTGTAATATAAAAATATATATTTAGCTGTTAATGTTACCATGTCAGTGGTATACAGTCACCGACTCGGAATATACATTTCCTGTGTTCATAGTTAAGAGAATGACGCGAACTTTTAAAAACAAAAAATGTTTTTAAGGTTATCGGTGTGAAAACCCCCGGCGCACTTATAGACGGTGCACTGTCATGATCTCATTTATGAAATTGTTACTCAATTCATATGCGTTTCATTCTCAGTTGGTCAATTTCCGAATCAGCCTCTCGGGAGTTAAATAAACAATATTTCATTGTGTGCGGGATAGGCTATCAAAATAATCACCACGAAACGCAGCAAATGTGAAATTATTTATAAAATAATCTCTACGTTGTTTGTTTGAAGTAAACCATTTGTTTCGATTATTTTATAATTTTTCCTAAGGGTACACATATTATTAAACCGACATCAATTAAAGAATACAGCAGCACTTGTGAAACTGTAAATTATACAATTAGAAATCTAAGACCTCATGCAAAAAAGGTGTGTTGGTCGGTATAGGTGTTCCTGAGATATTTGTTAAAGTTTGGGGGTACGACTTCTCAAACGGACTATAGTTGTCTCTGCTCTCTAAGACTCCGCAAACCAGCCTTAGATTGAACCGACTGGAGTGTGGTTTTGCTAGACAGTGTTAAATTTAGTAGTTCGCGTGTTTTAATAAACAGCATGACGCCTATATTTATCGAAATAACACTGAACGATCTGCTACTAAATCGCATACAGCTGACAACATAAACAAATAATATTCGACCTATGCTTAGTTAATATAAATTTCTGTAACCTATGGTGCCATTTCAATGGTATTAGATGAGTTATGTCCGTATTCCATAGTTTTGAATTTTAAGCTGTACGATAGACATGGCTAATTAGAACACATTTTTTGGGGCGTGGGGGTGGGGGGGGGGGGTGCCTTGTCATGTACTTAGTACACTAGTTTTCTCAGGGAGGCGCAGACGCAGGTTCGATTCCTGGTACGGTAGAAGCTTTCGATCTTTTTGTTGTTTGTTGTGTCCTTCTTTCTTTCTACTTTTTTCTGTGAGTGCCGATCATTATATTGTCTGCTTGTTTATTATATACGCCGGTTTTTCAGGTTGCGAAACCAATTCCATGATAACTATCCTACAGACCCCCATAAGATTAAACATGGGCTGTTAATATTCATTTCACATAGCATCTGTGTTTCAACGTCAAGTGACTTTAATCCCATACTCGCAGGTTATGTATTAATACATCACGTTTGCTTCCTACGTCGGTGCCGGGGTCTGATTGGGTAGGGGTGAAGAGGGAGAGAGACAGAACATAGAATCACTGCCTGGAACAAGCATATCGTAAAAGGTGACACATTTGATGTTTGATTCAAAAGGGACAGATTCCACAGCCCAGATGTAAGCTACAACACAAGGTACCAACCATATTTATAACTAGATGTACCCTGCCACGCGTTGCTGTGGCCCATAATGGTGAAATGGGGATAGCTCTCAGCTAACATTGTCTGTCATACCCCCTCCTCTACCCGCGACGTAGTAATATTTCCCTCTCCGAAGGATTGAAAAATCATCCATGGCGAAATTATTCAAAAAGAAATAGTTAAAAAAATAAGAACATTAAAATAATATTTTAAGCTCTCTCAGCTAACGGTGTCTGGCATAACCCCTCCCCCCCCCCCTGCTCCCCCAATCATATCTCTCTCTCCCAAAGATTGAAAAATCATCATCTGGCGAAGTCACATCTCCCTCTCCGAAGGACTGAAAAATCATCCATGGCGAAATTATTAAAATAGAAATTGTTAAGAATTGAGAACTTTAAAATAATATTTTAAGCTCTCTCAGCTAACTGTGTCCGGCATAACCCCAAACCCGCACCCCCCCCCCCCCCACGTTTTCTCTTAATCATTTCTCCCTCTCCGAAGGATTGAAAAATCATCACCTGGCGAAGTCACATCTCCCTCTCCGAAGGACTGAAAAATCATCCATGGCGAAATTATTAAAATAGAAATAGTTAAGAAATGATAACTTTAAAATAATATTTTAAACTCTCTCAGCTAACTGTGTCTGACATAAACACACACACCCCCCCCCCCCCTCCCCCCCCCCCCCCCCAATCATTTCACTTTCTCCGAAGGATGGGAAAGTCACCGTGTGACGAAATATTGTAACTAAATTGAGCTTTGCATCCGTGTCCACCAAGACTTAAATAGGCAGCATTAACTTGTACAGAGAAGTAAATTTAGCCAGTGTAACAGATACCACATCACAACCATCCAGTACAAGTACTACTGCAACCACAACCAACACCACCATCATCACAACAACAACAACAACAACAACTGTCAACACAGTCTGTGTAGGTCGGTGTAGAAAAGAGGAGTTGGCGCCGCATGCTGTCGTCACGGACTTAGTACACTAGTTTTCTCAGGGAGGCGCAGACGCAGGTTCGATTCCTGGTACGGTAGAAGCTTTCGATCTTTTTGTTGTTTGTTGTGTCCTTCTTTCTTTCTACTTTTTTCTGTGAGTGCCGATCATTATATTGTCTGCTTGTTTATTATATACGCCGGTTTTTCAGGTTGCGAAACCAATTCCATGATAACTATCCTACAGACCCCCATAAGATTAAACATGGGCTGTTAATATTCATTTCACATAGCATCTGTGTTTCAACGTCAAGTGACTTTAATCCCATACTCGCAGGTTATGTATTAATACATCACGTTTGCTTCCTACGTCGGTGCCGGGGTCTGATTGGGTAGGGGTGAAGAGGGAGAGAGACAGAACATAGAATCACTGCCTGGAACAAGCATATCGTAAAAGGTGACACATTTGATGTTTGATTCAAAAGGGACAGATTCCACAGCCCAGATGTAAGCTACAACACAAGGTACCAACCATATTTATAACTAGATGTACCCTGCCACGCGTTGCTGTGGCCCATAATGGTGAAATGGGGATAGCTCTCAGCTAACATTGTCTGTCATACCCCCTCCTCTACCCGCGACGTAGTAATATTTCCCTCTCCGAAGGATTGAAAAATCATCCATGGCGAAATTATTCAAAAAGAAATAGTTAAAAAAATAAGAACATTAAAATAATATTTTAAGCTCTCTCAGCTAACGGTGTCTGGCATAACCCCTCCCCCCCCCCCCCCCCCCCCCCGCTCCCCCAATCATATCTCTCTCTCCCAAAGATTGAAAAATCATCATCTGGCGAAGTCACATCTCCCTCTCCGAAGGACTGAAAAATCATCCATGGCGAAATTATTAAAATAGAAATTGTTAAGAATTGAGAACTTTAAAATAATATTTTAAGCTCTCTCAGCTAACTGTGTCCGGCATAACCCCAAACCCGCCCCCCCCCCCCCCCCCCCACGTTTTCCCTTAATCATTTCTCCCTCTCCGAAGGATTGAAAAATCATCACCTGGCGAAATTATTAAAATAGAAATAGTTAAGAAATGATAACTTTAAAATAATATTTTTAACTCTCTCAGCTAACTGTGTCTGACATAAACACAACCAACACCACCATCATCACAACAACAACAACAACAACAACTGTCACCACAGTCTGTGTAGGTCGGTGTAGAAAAGAGGAGTTGGCGCCGCATGCTGTCGTCACGTACCATTTAGTATGATTTTGCGCCGGACACAGGAAATAAAACTTCATCACGTAACCAGTGACGGAACCCACGGTGAAAGGTAAACTAAACTCACGAATAGCGGAGAAATATACCCCGTACCCGTCATCTCTCCCTCTCCGAGGAAACGATTTTTAACTGACCTTTGTGATCCGTGTCCACCCAAACTAAACTGGACTGTAAGCCGTCTTAGTTAACAGTTTCTGTCATCGCCAAATAGTTTTAGATCGAGAAGCGTCGCGGGGAGGCTAATTAGGACTTAAATGAAATCTGATGTCTTTCTGCGAAAGGCGCAGATATCGCAGCCTAACCACCGCATCACAACGTGGCAACCACCCTTTTATAGGAACAAGAACAATTATCACCCAGCAGGGAATCGAACACCGGTCACCCGATTGAAGGATGACATACTTACAAATATACTACCGACGACTGAAGAGTTTAGGGCAGATATCGCAGCCTAGCTGTTAACCACAACACAACGTGTCAATGGCCCTCTCGAGGGCGAAAGAGGATTACCCGTGACATGACCATTGAGCATCACGTCGCCCCTGTCGCAGGCTAGCTGTAAACCCCAAAACTGAAAAAGGCGTAGATATCGTAGCCTAGCGATAAACCACAACACAACGTGCCACCTGGGGTGGGGGGGGGGGGACGGTAGGACTGGCCCTCGCGTTGAAACTCAATGGCTTGATCCACAATTTCTTCTAACTCTTCCGGGACTTTATTGTGACGTCATGTATATCGTCCCTGGCCTAGGGTTTGTCTGCAGGTGTACAAGACGTCCTCGAGCGTCTGCCACTTTACCATGCTGGCACCAGAGGGTCACACATCATACACAGTTCTTACGACAAAATAAGTCGCACGGTGGGGAGGGGGATGGGAAAAGGGGGGGGGGGGTGCTTCGACAGATCTCACCCCATGTGAATATTCGTAGCAAGACGCTCTCGAGGCCGATCCACTGGTCTTGGAACGACTACTGCGCGGCTTTTTAGATCCAAGTCACGTTTTCGGTAGTAGTAGTAGTAGTAATAGCAGCAGCAGAAGCAGCAGTAGTAGAAGTAGTAGTAGTAGTAGTAGTAGTAGTAGTAGTAGTAGTAGTAGTAGTAGTAGTAGTAGTAGTAGTAGTAGTAGTAGTAGTAGTCGTAGTAGTAATAGTAGTAGTAGTAGTTGTTGTTGTTGTAGCAGCAGTAGTAGTAGTAGTAGTAGTAGTAGTAGTAGTAGTAGTAGTAGTAGTAGTAGTAGTAGTAGTAGTAGTAGAAGTAGTAGTAGTAGTAGTCGTAGTAGTAATAGTAGAAGTAGTTGTTGTTGTTGTAGTAGCAGTAGTAGTAGTAGTAGTAGTAGTAGTAGTAGTAGTAGTAGCAGCAGAAGCAGCAGTAGTAGAAGTAGTAGTAGTAGTAGTAGTAGTAGTAGTAGTAGTAGTAGTAGTAGTAGTAGTAGTAGTCGTAGTAGTAATAGTAGTAGTAGTAGTTGTAGTAGTAGTAGTAGTAGTAGTAGTAGTAGTAGTAGTAGTAGTAGTAGTAGTAATAGTAGTAGTAGTAGTAGTAGTAGTTGTTGTTGTTGTTGTAGTAGTTGTAGTAGCAGCAGCAGCAGTAGTAGTAGTAGTAGTAGTAGTAGTAGTAGTAGTAGTAGTAGTAGTAGTAGTAGTAGTAGTAGTAGTAGAAGAAGAAGAGAAGAAGAAGTAGTAGTAGTAGTAGTAGTAGTAATAGTAGTAGTAGTAGTAGTAGTAGTAGCAGCAGTAGCAGTAGCAGCAGCAGCAGCAGCAGTAGTAGAAGTAGTAGTAGTAGTAGTAGTAGTAGTAGTAGTAGTAGTAGTAGTAGTAGTAATAGTAGTAGTTGTTGTTGTTGTTGTTGTAGCAGCAGCAGTAGTAGTAGTAGTAGTAGTAGTAGTAGTAGTAGTAGTAGTAGTAGTAGTAGTAGTAGTAGTAGTAGTAGGCAACTATCAGTCTTTGGTGACCATGGAGTTGCGCCGCTAGATTTGGGAGCAGCTTCTGCCTGACTGTAAGTTCCAATGCGACAGTGACAGTCTCTACCATTCAGTCTAAATCCACATAATAACGTTGATACACTATCGTTCTGAGGCAGGTTTTTTTCTCAGACGTCTTCTCTCTATAGCTTGCAGTGTTCGGCCTCTTTCAGACTGCGACAGTGATACAGAAAGCTGTTGATAGTATACAAACTGTCATGTTTGGTTCAATACATACGGTTATATAAGCATAATGGATACATGTTTTTGTATATCTTTGCCCCCTCAGACAAAAAGAAGACTGCACAAACAGAAAACGTAATGAGATATCAGGGAAGAAATGAATCAGAAAAAAGGTGAACTACACTCTCTGAACAAGTTGAGAAAACGAAACAATGTTGACAACGGGAAAGTCGCAGGTAACGAGAGGTAGAAGGAAAGCACAAGAGAAGGTACTGAACAGTTTGGCATCATGCAACCAAAATACATCCGTATCAGAAATGAAAATTCATATCAGAAAGGAAAACGCAGTACAGAAGACTGTGGAAATACAGTTTTACTAGCAACATACAACACGATTACATAAATAAGACTGTCGTCAATAAACCTCACAGTTTACAGTCACTAATTCGACAGATTCGGGCCCAGTAATAAGTCTAGGCCTAAACCTACTTTACTGCTAGCTTGGTCACCCTAATCTCAGGCTTTCACAGAGAACTGATTTGTCTATAAAAAATAATGAATCACTATCTTCCTGATCCTCATACAGCTTAAAATGAAACCTTTAGTACTTGATTTACTAAATCGTCCTTTGTTGTTCCAACAAAGAATGTTAAAAAATTTACTTAGAGATTTTCATTTCTTCCAAGCTATAAAGATTGTTTTTTTACACAGATGGATCTGGGGTTAGGGGTAAAACGAGTTGGTGGGTTTTTATTGCAAAAATAAAAATAGCCTTTCTTATAACGTCACAAAATCCAGTATAAGATTGGAGGTGGAGGCAGTAACGGCAGCTTTCTGATGGCTTGAGAGCATCAAGGCCTGACACGTTGTAACTATACCGGATTCACAGTGCATGCATAAGAAAATAGAAACCGTCATCCAACACATAGAGTGGATCGACAAAACTTAGGTCAGGAGCATATCGTGAATTTTTTGCTCGTGATATCTGGTGTGCAGTATAAAGACGAGGCTAATAGATTAGCTGCTGTTATACCGCTGGGCGGTTAGCTACTTTTTGAAAGAGCAGACAAAAGTTATGTGGGGTGAAACAAAAAGTGCAACAGAACAGGCAGTGTATCTTAGTTTTCTTCTTTTTCGGCCTATCTTCCACTTAGTACCTCAGCGAAGCGTCGGGGGAAGATGTAACATTCGTTGATGAGCTCTGTCAAGAGCACTATTAAGACATGTTCATTTCTGTAAGGCTGCTCTTAATGCCATCACTTCATTTTTTCTGAGGTCTTCCACTATCTCTATACCCGTTGTAGACAGAGTATCAATACCTAGAAAAATTAACTCAGCGGAATGTAAGCTGGGGTTGAGGAAGATATTCAACGCTGAGGGTAAAAATAAAAGGACTTTAAAACAAATTAAACTGACACTGATAGCATTAGAATGTTTCGTTGGCTACTGAGGAAGCTGACAGAGTAAGTGTGGGAATGTCCCGAGTCCGAGATGTCATTTCGAGATTCATTCATTCAGTTTTTTATTTATTCATTCATTTATTCATTCTTTACCCCGAATCACTGATTGGGCAGCATTGCTAGGTTTTCAGTAAAATTGTGGCGCGTGCCTACTGCAGGTGTTGGTGTCGATTTCCCTTCCCCCAAGAAACATGGCATGGTGTCTGCCTCGAGTGCTAGAGGTTCCGGGTTTAATCCCCAGAAAGAGCATGGATTGTTTTTCACGTGGACTTTGACTTCTAGTAATTCCCCTTGGTCTCTAAGTAGTGAGATCGGCGCCTGTGTGCATTGTTAAGCACGTAAAAAATCCCTTAGAGTTAAAAATCAACACAAATATTTCCAGGATCCTCGCCGGTGCTACAGAGCACTGGAATAAGCTCCTTCGGGCTCAGACTTGAGTTAGAAGAAGAACGGAGCACTTATGAGTACTACCCGTATGCCATGATGTTGATCCGTTGTTCAAAGCTCAAACTTCAAGAAACGTAGACAGCACTGTTCTCACTTTTTGTGCTTCTGTCTTATAACGTGATTCCTTTATTTTGTATTGACCCGTCGGCATTCGGTTGGTCATCAACGCCAGGCCTACCACCTTCACTTTCGAGAACATTACCTGGTGATCATTGAAATATAGTTCGACTTAGGTCACTTGTAAAGAGGGAAAGAAAAGTTCATCTCGATGGCGGATTTGAACCATAGACCTTTGAGCTGACAGGCGAGCGTCTACTCGCTGTCCTACCGCGGCAGCTTCGCGTGGACGACAAGTTAGTTCTTTTGCGAAAATATACCTTATATTGCTATATTTGCTGGATTAAACATCAAAATTAAGCTTAACTATAATAGGTGGTCGGCTGTGTGGATAAGTCGATGCGAACGCTTCGTAATGACGGGGTGCCGGGTTCTATTCCAGCTGCGGGCCATGCGCCTTGCGTTGGCTTCGACAGTGGTATCAGGGAGCTGACCGTCCAGAAGCAATGGCAAAGTACAACAGCCAGGGGCAACGTTCTGTAAAGATACGCAACTAACCTATAATAGGTGATAAAGTGTGCCTGTGTGTGTGTGTTTGTGCGTGTGTGTGTGGGGGAGGGGGAGGGGTGTATGTGAGAGGGAGAGGGAGATAGAGAGTGAATGTCGGTGTGTTCGTGAGTATATTTAAATGCGGGGATGCAGATGCTTACTTCAGCAGATGACAATCATTCAGGACATGATGCTTTACACTTCTCTATAAGCACATCTTTTGAGGGCATCACGCATTACGTTTCCTAGATTTGTTCTACATACAAAGTGCAGTGAGACTTAACAAACACCTTTATTATTTTAAGTAATTTGAAGGCTTCGTGTCCCGGTAAATTTGTAAGGAATAGGAAACAACCCGTGTGGCGTATATTCAGAGATCAAAGGAAAACTGATGGTTGTGACCAACATTACGTCGGTCGACTTTATTTCCCACTATGTTTCACAGGACCCATTTAGGCTGGATGGGTCCTTATCATCATCATCATCATCAGTTCTTGTTATGCCTAGTGGCACTTGAGACTTTAGAGAGGACTTTTCTTTCCATGCTCTCCTGTCCTGTCCAATCTTCAATGCAGTTTTCCATGTCAAAGATGCCGCACTCATGTCACTGTCCATCGTTCGTCTCCATGTTGTTTTTGGACGCCCCTTTTTTTTTTTCTCTTTCCCTCTGGTATCCATGCGAGAGCTGTTTTTGCAGATATATCAGAATTCATTCTCATAACGTGGCCACGCCATTTCCATCTTCTCTTGGTTATCATACTGTCTAGAGTTTCTGGATGGGTCTGAATACAATAAATCATTTGTAAAGATCCGCTCTGATGCTGATTCGAACCTAAGACCTTCGTGCCGGTAGGTGAACGTCTAGCATCTACATCGTCCTCCGACTCGGTAGAGCCAAGCTTGTATAGGTCGTTTCAGATGTGGTCACCAAGTTTATAAATCTGTATAAATCATAAATCTTTCGGTGCGAGTTGTTTAAACATGGCTTACAATCTGTTAATAGTCATGTCCTTGTAAATAATTATATTTTTTAATGTACGCAAACATTTATTTTTCATTTAGTCCAATTTTAAATACATGAAAAGTAGAACTGATTTAGAGCAAAACAGTTTGACCCTTAGAGCATGCTTACAGGGAAATTGTCAAACTGATTTCCAGACAATATCCACGCTTGTGTCAATTGCTGTTTTTTTTTTTTTAGCACACAATTTATTAATCAAATAAATAAATAAGATCAGCGAAATTCGCAGCTTAAAAAAAAAACAAAAAAACAGCAGCAATTGCAAATTATAAAATCAAAATAACATTGGAAATCTAAGACCACATGCAAAAACTCATGTTGATTCGCACTGGATTTTTCGAGATATTTGTTACAGGGTGAGGACCCAACTTTTGAAACACACAAAAAAAAAAAAAAACAAAGATAGTAATGACAGAAGGTATTCGCAATACAGTAGAATACCACACCTCAGTTATAACTGTCTAAGGTCACATGTGAACGAGATCTTTTGGACAGGAAAACGAGAATGATCTCATTGCTCTTCATTTGCACACAACGCCCTTAGACTTTAGCTGGACGACAATCGTAACTCTAGAGATTTACGCTCTCCACAGGAGTTTAGTCGACCGGTCTCTGCTATGGATCTGCTCGGACAGTTTGAAAGCAAAAACAGATGCGAAATTAAATAAAGTTCTAATACCTTTGGGTAGGACGGCTCTTTAGGTATTGTGTGGATTACCAGGGTAATACCGTTGGCTCCATACTGAGATTAGAAAACTGAATGCGGATCATATTGTCAAATACTGATTAAATATTATGTCTTCGGAAAAACGACACGATGAGCATTATAGTTGCAATAGGTCTTTGGGAATATGGAGGTCTTCGTTGTCATGTGGCTAAGTAATTAAGGGAGGTCTCTGTTGTCATGTGGCTAAGTAATTAAGGGAGGTTTTCGATGTCATGTGGCTAAGTAAATACTTTGTTATCTGAAGGTTGTGGGTGTAAACAATGTGAGATGCTTGGATGATTACTGTACGGTAGCTTATAAGTAAGGTTTTTAGAATCGGCCTGCCAGGCAGTGAAGGTTGCACAGGCAGAAAAACGGGGGCAGACCAGAAAGAATCGTACTGCTAATTCCACTTACTGCGGCTTTCATCTGCTGTCCGCATGGCTCAAAATCTTTCCTGGCTTAAATTGGACTAATCAGCCACCTTTGTACTCATAATCATTACCACTGTGGATGAAAGTGGTCGTCATCACTCGTGATGGAAGAACAGCAAAAGGGGTTTCAGCATATTAGTAAGTCCGTGTTGGGCTGGAATTTAACAATTCTTTTGAATTATCTATATGGGCAATTTACCACACATATGAAGATTGGACTATGAGCAAAACTGTAGACCGTTGTGCAAATACGATAGGGCTTTGATTGCCTTGTCGTATGATGCGCTTATGTAGTTTTTACTGCTAAAAGAAAATGTTCAAGGCATGCTGGTGTAGCATACACCTATATACTCTGTTTTAGCTATGCTTGTTTCTGGTCAGGAAAAAAATGACGTTTACATTAAAACATCAACGTTTTCCTGTGAATAATAAATACAATGAGGATCTAACAATATACTGTGCATATCATAAATACTTGTTTCCTGGATGGGTCTAGTTCTTAGCCGGATGAACGTCAGACTAGTCGCTCCTCGTCATACTCAAATAAAGAACAACAAAACTATTAAAAATAACAGCAAACAGTGAGAAAAGGAAAGAGAGAGAGAGAGAGAAAGAGAGAGAGAGAGAGAGAGAGAGAGAGAGAGAGAGAGAGATCGGGTAGAAAGAGACCGGACAAGAAGAGGGCGAAAGAAGTGACGACCTTATCTCTTTGTTATGATATTAGTGACATTCCAATGTAATGATTCCTGTTCGAAGTCTAAAATTTTACGCCGATCATCTAAACCATATTTCCTAAACTTAAGTTTGAATTAACTCTGTCATTTTTGTAGCATATGGTCAATGAGAGCGGGTGGTTGGCGGGGAAGGGGAAGGGGGGGGGGGGGGGGGTTATAATAATTCACTAAAGCATTGCTTCTAAGAAGAAGTATGTAAAATCGGAAGGGATGGAAACCCTATTTCTTTAGTATCATCAGCAAAAATCCTAAATTCTTCGGACAACAAAGAGTTAACCATTCCACACACACACACACACACATACGTGCACGCACACACATACAATTCATATGTGACAGTGCGTGCATTAGAATTGTATATATATATATATATATATATATATATATATATATATATATATATATATATATATATATATATATACGTAAATGATTTATGGAGATAAACCTCTTCGGCATTTAGAAATGGGTTTCTGATATTAGACTGTCCCTCGAGCGTTATTTTGCTGCAGCAAATGTATTTGTCTAATCCTCGCATTTTCAGAAATCACAAAGAGCTAATTCAATTTTTTAGACAGGACCAACAGTTTGTTCTAAAGCTTGAACTTTGTGGAAATGTCAACGGTATTCCCGCAGGAGCTCTCGTAGCCGGATAGGAAAAGCTGACCGCAAGTTGCTAGCTTTGAAGCTAACGCCTTGTTGCTTTCTCATTTACAATGTATGTACGGCTGACATATCTAGACATCAAAGTCTGGAAAATAACCTACACAAAGCAGTACATTCACAGCATTGTTTGTTTCTTTTTTCTTCTTCACCTTCTTCTGCTTTTGTGGTTTTCAGCTAAGCTGTGATATCTGCACCTTTTTAAAAACCCAGCATATCTTTTTTTCTGCAGCCCTTAATTATTCACCTACTACAACAATGGATCATTATCTCTCCCCCCCCCCCCCCACCCAATCAACAACTTGGGCCCCTGGGCCTACTATACATGAACATATTTCCGAAATACAAACAATGGGATCCTCTCTTTGAATATTTGCCTGGGTGCGGACTGAAACGCTCAACAATGCACACGGGCGTCCGAACTCACTATCCAGAGACCAGGGGGAATTACTAGAAGTTCAAGTCTACGTGGAAAATCCCAGCCCTTACCGGGGATTGAACCCGGAACCTCCAGCACTCGAGGCGGACACCATGTCTCGATACCTCGCAGCTTCCTGGAGCCGGCATACAGGCGACCAGCATCTGCCATACACCGGTTATAGCTTTCGATGTGTATTGATGTTTTTTTCCTATTTTTGTGTCATTTTCGTTCAAAACTGCTGCTGCTGTGGCCTCTTCTTCTACTTCTTCTTCTTCCTCTTCTTTTTCTTCTTCTTTCACTTCTTCTTCAAGTTCTTCTACTTCTTCTTTCTCTTTTTCCTCTTTTTCTTTTTCTTCTTTTTCTTTCACTTCTTCTTCAAGTTCTTCTTCTTCTTCTTCTTCTTCTTCTTCTTCTTCTTCTTCTTCTTCTTCTTCTTCTTCTTCTTCTTCTTCTTCTTCTTCTTCTTCTTCTTCTTCGTTGTCGTCGTCGTGGGTATCAGCATTTAGAGCCATCGAGGTTCACTGCTGCAAATATCACCCGACTTCATTTATCTGTGTCGTTCAACACTAGAAAATGTATATCTTTTATATTATATATTCATCATGCTTACCGTGAAATAGTACTAAACAAGAGTGGGGACAAGCAAACGTGACATAATCTTGTACACATGTAATACTGACCGCTCACATATATATCATTTTTCCGCAAGCAGTTACAGGAAGAGGGGGTAAATAGTTGTGCATTATCGGACCTATTTTTAAGGTCAGGTGGTGTTTTACGCAATTTCGGTAATTCTAGTTTTATACTGAATTTTTTTGGTGAAATGTACCTTAACTCTTTCTGGCCGAGGTAGCTGTATCTGTGAAGTGGACATTGTTTCAGGCGGATTTAACACTTAACATCTGCGGTATGAGTTAACAGAGGGGATACAATCAGAAACCTTAACGAAAGGGAGAGAATCTTCATAGAGCCATAGTGAATTAGCTTCAAAGGTTTCGGAGAACGTTTAACGATTCTATATCATATACTGTGTAAACATAGAGTGCAGGTGAATTCAGTCCAAGAGAGAAGAATACGATTCATTTATGAGATCGGTCAATGCGACAGTTAGAGCATTGTGGGCTGTCACAGTAAATGATATCATCAAGAAGCAGGTCCTTCGCAGAACGTCGCTCTCACCACGGGCTGCTTGAAAGAAACTCCCCAGCTCTCCCGCCTTCTGTACTTTCCTACCCAATGTACCCCTTCTGTTATAAGCCCATCTTTTTACTGGTCTGCCAATCTCCTCCTTCCTGGTATCATATCTTATGCTATTTTTTTGTCGGGGGGGGGGGGAAGGGGGGGGGGGGTCCTTATTAATATCTTACCCCAGATGACGTCACAAGACAGTCCAATATTTTAGAGGGTGGTAAGATTGGGTTTTCCAGCTTTCTGATGCTTTTAACGACCCCAAAACATCTAGAACTGGCCCTAACCCCAACCCACCTACGCCCCACGAAAGAGTGCAGCCTAGGTCCCACGACTGCATGCAGCCTGTCTACCACTCCCTGAAATATTAGACTGTCCAGTGACCTGTGGATTTCTCCTGCTTGGGGTAGGATATTAAGGAAGCACTTTTTTTGTAAACCGCCTCTGCGCTTGATATAGCCACAATATTTCAGTTTCCGATATAAGTTGCTGTTTGCTAGCTAATCCTCCTCGGTGTTTCTGTTCTTTCCATTGTTTTCTCAGAATCTACTATAGCATCTGAGCTTAAAAACGCATATTTTCTTCCTGTCAGGGACCTACTTTACTCTGTAATATTTAATATGGCTCGCTAGGTAGGCCAGCTAACAGATTTAACTACCTAGACACACTTAAGACACACTCCTGCTGAGTACAAACATAATCTTTAATGTACAGTGAACAAATCGACGTTAAACACTTCAACTGAGTTAGGCAGTTCCTTTCCGAAACTCCTGGCGATGAGCAGCTTTACAATCACTGGTCAACCCAGGCCGGTCCCAATGGATCTACAACAAACACGACTCCTAGCTGACATTTTCTCAGTGCTAATTAAGCCGCCGTCTATTGCCACACGGGACTCAGCGATACACGTAAGGTGTATGGCCTAAGCGTGACTGGGCAGTGTTATCGCCATTACAATGCTCGTCACACCTTTACTAACTGCTCAAACAAATACTGCATGGAATGTCTACTACACAAAGAACGTAAACTCTATACTATCTAGTCGAAACATTAAAAATAAACACAGCCTATCGTAGATACTAAACACAATGATCCTATTCCAACTAACCGTCACTAAACCTAAATTTACCTAGTCAAAACGTTCCGTCTTGTTGTCTCGTCCTGTCTCAGTACACCGACTCCCCCTCAACCAGCTCGGACAAAGCTTTTTGTTCTGGGCCGGAGTTCACGGCTCAACACGCAGTAATCCGTGTCACCTGTGTGAACTATGCTTGGTCCGTTAACTGGACCCAGTTTATTCCGTGGTCAAGCTGTCCGCTCTCATACTGAGTTGTACTGAAGGTCAACTCGTTCATTCGTGATGTTTCACTATCATCAGAGTTGTCCCTCCCATAGCCGAACTGGCCTCTGACACTTCCTCAATGACGGAGTTAATATTATAGTTACAAAAAGTAAAGGACCCTTTTTCACGCCTTTAGGCGTGTAGGGCATATAGGGCAAGACCTAAAGGTAATAATATACAAGACAGAAATGATCTATTAGTGAGTTAATGTATTCACCGTATAATGTTAAAGCATTATTTGTGTAACGATGACTGAGCACCTATAATTCAATAGGAAATAAAGTAAAGAAAAAGAAAAAGCGGTTGGAGGAAGGCGAAGCATTAGCAGAAGAAGTGGAAGAAGGAGCATAGTTGTAAAAAGCGCTAAATCACCAGAAGCTGCAAATGGATAATACACCAGAATAATAAAGCAACATTGCAAACTAAAGAGCATTCTATGCAATATATCTTTGTCAACTGAAGTGAGAAACAGTTTCCCAAGAGCTGTGTAAGACAGCCCTAATATATGAAAATAAATCATGACCGAGAGCTAGCAGATTGTTGAGAAAATATGGCAGCAGCTGAGATGTGGTTTTAAAGAAGAATAATGAGAACAGTGTGGGTTGATCAATGGATTTCTGAAGATGTCTTGAAACGAATTAATAAAGACCAGGACTGGTTGTATGCATATGATGATGGAGATCCATTTTCCTTGGGCACATCACCAGAAGGAAAAATTAGGGTACACTGAGATGACACGAACTTCAGGAGGGGAAGGAGATAAAATATAAGACCATGACACAATGAATGAATGAATGAATGAATGAATGAATGAATGAATGAATGAATGAATGAATGAATGAATGAATGAATAATTCAAGAATTGATATCACTACACCCGGGACATTCCTAAACATGTTCGGCTTCACTCTACATAAGCTAACGAAGAGTCTTTACAGTAATGGTACCAGCTGCTTCTTCTTCATTTCTCTACTCCTGGAATGCCTCACGGCGTTAGGGTAAGAAGAGATCTCTGGAACGGGCCCTTCTGTTGGCTTCGTATGTAGTACTTTTGAGCGTCTCCGATATTTGTGCGGACTATACTTTGAGTGGTCAACTTGTGTCTCAGTTACCCTGTATCTGCATAACATTGCTCTCTTTGGTGCCTTGTCTGATGCCAGTTTTATTACATGTCCAAACTATTTGACCTGCTGTCTAGCTATAAAGTTCAGTATTGGTTTTGTGCCGACTCTCCTCCTGATATCATCGTTTCTAAGTCGATCTTTCCTCGTTACACCTAGTATAGTACGTAACAATTTCTCAGTACCAGTTGCAACTTGATTTAAGGTTAACGTGTGTTTCTTCCTCAAAGTTTAATATCGTCGAGAACTTCTACTCACCCCCATGCTGAGTTAATCTTTCATCATCATCATCATTTCTTTCTATGCCCTGCGGCACAGGAGGCTTTAGAAAGGACTCTCCATGCTTTCCTGTCCTGTGCAATCTTCAGTGCAGTTTTTCATGTCAGAGATGCTGCACTAAGGTCACTGTCCATAGTTCGTCTCCATGTTGTTTTTGGGTGCCCCCTCCCCCCTTTTCTACCCCTCTCTCTCTCTATCTCTCTCTTTCTCTCTCTCACACTCTCTCTTTCTCTCTCTCTCTCTCTCTCTCTCTCTCTCTCTCTCTCTCTCTCTCTCTCTCTCTCTCTCTCTCTCTGGTATCCATGTGTGAGCTTTTTTGACAGGTATATGAGGATTCATTCTCATAACGTAACGAAGCCATTTCCATCTTCTTTTTATTATCATACTGTTTGGAGTTTTTTGGCTTGTGACTTGAAGTAGCTTAGTGGTTGGTTTGTCTTTCCGCATACGGATATTTGGTCTCTTCTATTTCACTGTCTATTTGATCCCAGACAACCTACATAATGTCCCCTTTATCACAAGACCAAGACCGAAGATGCTTTCCCGTATGGGTTCCAGGGCCCCACTGTGGGGTAAACAAGAATAGACCTACTACCTCCTTAGCAAGCATGTCGTAAGAGTCGACTAACTGAGGGTTTTTCTGAAGTCGGATGTATCTACCTGAAAGGACCCCGGGGGGGGGGGGGGGGAGGTCTGCATACAAATAAAATAGATATGTAAAATGGATGCGCACGCAACAGGTTCTGGAACAAGACTAAAATCTAGAGGTGTACGAACAACCAGAACTTTTAGCCGTAGTTTACAGCCGGTGAACGCGAAGAAGAAGAAGATATGACTGGCAATATACGAAAAATACAGCTGCGGATAACAATGACGACCAATTTTACACGACCTTTTTTATAAGAACAAAAAGTATCAATTCACTGGGACAGAAGGAGTTAAGGAAACTTTCAACCTTTTCCAGATACCCGACATGGGCTCCACAGCGCTTTGCAAGTGTCGCCGTCTTGTCCGTTGAACCAAATATGATTTCCTACGCGCTTCTGCCGACAGTAGTCGTTGCATGCTTGGATAGGCAGATCCTAACTCACCGATGGAAAGGAGCATCGGCTACTCTCAACTGGTTTTGCCGGCCTGTTAAAGCCGTTGCCTGGGGGGGGGGGGGGGGGTGGCCGCTGTCGCATGCTGACAGCTACGTAGAGCCACAGGTGAGAGCTGAGTATATGTTTTGGACCAAAGGTTATCAAGCTGTCCTAAAAAGGACATGACAGGCTCCCCAACCAGAGGTACTACTAATACCTGACATCCCATACCCCCTTCCCCATGCATATATACATACATACATATATACATACATAAACACGCACATAAACACACACACACCCACCCACCCACACAGGCAGACAGACAGACAGACAGACACACATACACACATACGTACATACATACATACTTACACACACACACTCAGACACGCACGCATGCACGCACGCACCCACCCGCCCCCCTGTCTGTCTGTCTGTCTGTCTGTCTGTCTGTCTGTCTGTCTGTCTGTCTGTCTGTCTGTCTGTCTGTCTGTCTGTCTGTCTGTCTGTCTGTCTGTCTGTCTGTCTCTCATGATTTGCGATAATGAATAAGCACGATCTGGAAAGGGGGATATTGATTGTGTTACTACCCAAAGTCGTCCCTTTGTAGGATGCACATTTTCGTTATTTCAAACTCCACCCTGGCTTTTGCCGGGAGGGGGGGGGGGAGGGGGGGTTCTAAATATAGCTGGGCCACAACTGTGGCCACAACGGCTGAAAAGGGTTTCTGGGACCTCTCCACGGTGATCCTTATCGGCATGGTGGCACTTTGTGTCACCGGGTGTTTATCGCTTGTGTGATGTCCTGTAAAACAAGCAGAAAAGCAGCAAAGGGGAGACAAGCTCAGCACAAGAGTATTGATTTCCCGGAGGTGTGCTCACATAAAACCGTCCCTAATGACTTTATGACACATCAACAGCGAGCGGGTCGCCTGGCTCGCCGGTAGACAATTTCGTCACTGGTCGGGACAGTATTTGGTTCCGTCTCCTTTGATTGCAGCAACCCTGCAGGAGTCCTTGGCTCTTCGTAGCGTGCAATGCTAAAGCTTTTTATATGGCGCACCGGGGGGGGGGGGGGGGGGGGGGGGGAGGGGGGGGGGGGGGGGGGGGGGGGGGGGGGGGGGGGGAGGGGGAATTATTTGTGAAGATTAAAAATAAAATATAAATCAAGTTCCTTATACTACATACCTTATACTACTTTTTTGTAAGGAAAACAAAAATATACCCACTGCCTACCCACAAGCATGACGTAGGAGTCAACTAATGGGAAGCCTCCTTCGAAGCTAGAATGCATAGTTATTTATATACGCACACACACACACACACACATATATATAAAACGTCATTAACACACACGCATATATATATATATATATATATATATATATATATATATATATATATATATATATATATATATATATATATATATATATATATATATATATATATATGCGTGTGTGTTAATGACGTTTTAAAGAATTTTTCATTAAATAATTTCAAATGTGGTACCAATGGTTGGTTTTGGAAGCTTGGACGAGATTTTCGGTCAAGATGACGAGGCAAGTAGGTGTTTATTTTTCGGCCAGCATGTAACCCGGGTCAGTCTCGGACATCCTAGTACATCAAGCCATTAAAATGTGCATTTTATTATATTCTTTCACAGAGCCACGGAGGAAACTTATTTGAAACGCGGAGTAAGAATGCTATCTGCATACAAATGTTAGGTAAGTAGAACCTGCGTCAATAACTGTTCAATGCGTGTAATGTTATCGTTGATCTGAAATGATAACATATGTTTTTACTGCTAGGACTGGCGTTGACTTTTCACTGGGTAAGTTTTAATACCTGCGATAACTGACATAACTTCTGTTGACGCACATATTGACCTTTGTTACTACTGGAGTTTTGAATCAGGATGAAGTTAAATTCGTATGTCATAGAATATTTTAGACTAGATTCAGTTAGTCGTAAAATGTAACTTGTTGCGATAATTTCTTTCAGAAGAGGGTTAATGAGTTATTAAAATGTATTTTACGTTTGAATTTCTTGCTGAAATCTGTAGCTAGAGGGACTCGTGTTTGTGTGTATTTGTGTGTGTGTGTGTGTGTGTGTGAGGGGGCGGCAAGTGTAGGTGTGTCCTTGTGTGTATGTGTGGATATACAAAAATCTGACAATGTAATTAATCATCATCATCATGTGCACTGCCAACTGGCATAAGCGCTGATAGTCTCCACAGATCACGATCCCTGGTTCTCTTGATGATATCCCTCCATGCCATCGTTTCAACCCATCAAGCATCATCTCTCTTGGTCTGCCTTTACCCCCTTTTCCATCGTTGTCACGATGTCTCTTATCTCATAATGTGGCAAAAGAACAGTGTTTGTCTTTTTCTTATTATGTAATGGATATAAACAGGAAGTAGCAGTCACATTATAATAATTTGTCTAATGCTTCGAAAGAATCCCCTGAAAGACTTATAAGAAGACCAACATAAAAAAATCTCAAGGCGAATTTCTCAAAATAATCTTGCAACTTGTGAGGACAGAAAGATCTCAGAAGGAGGCAAACAAAACCAATAGTAAAATAGACAATTTTTTTTTTTTTTTTTACTCTAGGGTGACCCAATATAACTATTTTATAGATTGGATGAGGTTTCCCGAATTCCTCCTGTAGGATTCATAACTAAAATATGGTTATCAAGACACTAGTCTGAGAGGCAAGGAATCAACAGTCTGAATATAAATAAGTCAGATCTGAAAATCGGCTTCTCATGCAACGCGTCAGGTTCTGGAACAGGGCTATAGTTCAGTAGTGGACGAACAACCAGCACTTTCTGCCGGAGTTTGAAACATGCATCTGTGTCCTTGAGTCTTCCTTAGAATTTATTATAAAAAAGTTTGTCCCCCCCCCCCCCCCACCCTCCCCCTCCAAAAAAAAAGGTATCATTCAAGGAAGATTTGAGGACAAAGATGCATGCATGCAAAAAATGAAACCATTTCTTCAGGTCAGTACAAGCGAGAGCACCGTCTACTTAAGAACTGGCTAGTCCACTTTTTTCTGAAGATACTCGGTTCCTTAAACTGCCGCACATTACCCTTGTCGGTCTTCTGGCCATAGAAACGCCGCTGGGAAGCTTCCCTTTGTCGAACGGAAGATATCTTGACAATTCTACAATTTTCGCTTTTCACACTTTTCATTGCCAAATAAAATTGCATTATTTTACTCCTTATTTTTACTGTTAACCATTTATAACAAATACGCCGCTGGGTTCACGTCTCAAACATAGCAACACAAACGCTCGCTTTATGCTTACGCCACTTATGCAGACGCTACGTACGAAAACTATCAGCGGCGAAGCGACGATGAAAATGTCACGTGATACTCTCTTCGGCTAACGCTTACATATGCTCATTGATCACGCCTGGCAACTAAACTTTTCACTTGTATTGTTTAATGTGTGATCGAAATAAGTTATGAGAAAAGGTGGGGGGGGGGGGGGAGGCAGCGAGCAGCGGTTCTATGGTCAGAGACCAAATCAAATGGGATGATAGAAGTGACGCCGATATAAAGAAAAAATGGGGTAGGGGACATCGGGGGGAAGGGGGGCATTTTAGCCTCTTTACGAATTTTTTTAGGGAGAGGGAGGCGCATCAAAGGGTCAAAGCCTTGTTTAGGAAGGTAAAGTAAAGAATTGTAATAACAATTAGCTTAATAAAAACAAATATAATTCTAATATATTTTAAACAATGAAAGTGTAAACAAATACTGGAAAAGGAGAACTTCAGTACATGGTTAATGGGGTCGCTTAGTTCCCTTGTACACGTTTTGGAAAAAAGGTCGGGGTGGGTTCAGCTACTTCACACACACACACACACACACACACACACACACACACACGTACGCACGCACACACCCACGCACGCATGCGCGCACCTACGCACTCACGCGCGCGCACACACACACACAAACACACACACGTACGCACGCACACACCCACGCACGCATGCGCGCACCTACGCACACAGGCGCGCGTGCACACACACAAACTCACACATATTATGGCAGTGGACGTAAACACCTAAGTATTGGCGCTCCTATGAGATAATAATATGATGAACGAACTGAAAGATGTAGACAGCAGAACACACTGGGCACCGTAAAATCACGACAGTTATCAAACCAGTCGAGTCCTGAATATTTAGGTTCGTCTTATGCTCCGTAATGCAGGGGTGCCAAGTTTGACCCCAGCGGTGGCGGACTATTTTTCTTGCACTGGTTTCGACAGTGGCACCGAAAGCTCACCGTTGAAAGGCAATGACAAACTACTGAAGAAAAAACAATTGCTTAAAAGAAAATAAAAAGGCAACAATCCCCCCACAACAACAACAACAAAAATATGCTAGGATTGGTTCTACAACGTTCTGTAAACGTATGCAATTAACTTTTAATTAGTGCATTTGTGAATGTAAAAAGTAAAGATCCCTTCTCACGCCTCTAGGCGCATCGGGTACATGGGAAAAGCGCTTATATTTTTTCAGACCATCGGCAGTCGGCATTACGCCGACCGTCTTTAATTAATTCCCAGTACAGTCATCCTTGTACCCATTTGAGGCGACGCCCAATGCCACGGTAAAAATTCACACAGCCAGCAGTGAGTTTCGATCGCGGTGAGTTGCAATTACGAATCGGACTCGCAACGCCTAAGCCACGGACGCCACTATACTAGTGCTTTTGGCTATTTAATATTGCCTATATTGCATACGCTGTTTTTCCAGTTAACTTTGATATTCGCCGTGTGCAGTAGGCAAGAAAACAAGAAAAATTTAACGATTTGGTCCATCCTTTCACGATGACAAACTACGGAACGTTGTTGTTTGTTATTGTTGCTATCGATCCAGGGGTGCATGGGCTTTCGCCCTCTGGCCCAATGCCATTTAGTGAAATTTGCATGTCTTCACAAGCTGTTCTTTTCCTCCTTTGGATATTTTCTGCAAGTTATGCAAGTATACTGAAAAACGAGCAGGCAGATGGACTGGCCGGTTTTGCACTACTTGGTTGTGAACTGATGTTTGACAAGCTAAATGTTGTGAGGGCCCTTTGGGAGCGAGTGAACAGTACAGAGGCACAAATAGATCATTATGGTCTGAGGAGATTGGGGCTGCGAGGAGTTACAATGGGGTGTGGCAGAAGCTCAAGACTCAGGGGAAAGACGAGACCGATATACAATCAGACAGTTACTGGTGCTATCGGAACTGGAATTGTTCGCTTGCTACTGAAGATGGGATACAGAGCGCTTATGGGGTGTCCCGGTTGCTGTAATGTCGATTCTCAATTCAATATTCGACATAGGGATAATAAGATTAACAGACGTCATCGACAATCAAGTAAATAATTGGCAGTTAGACAGCTAAATCACAGACACACACACACACACACACACACACACACACATATATATATATATATATATATATATATATATATACATATACACACACACACGCGCGCACACATCAACTTACAAGCAAGTAATATGGTGCATAATAACATAGCTTTTAAATAAATTTGTATGTAATGGAATTGTGGAACATGACACGGCTTTTGACAGCATTGATAGGTAATCTCTGACAGCTGTGATAGTTACTCTCTCTTGAAACGTATAAAGCATTTTCTGATCAGTCAGAAGCTGTTATTCAGTAAAGAATAAAGATAAAAATTGTGATATATTATGTGTAGAGTTCAAGTGAGAAAATGATCCAATATGTTGTGGATAAGAAAGGAAAGAGACTGGGATATAGAACGGCGCTTACATTATTCTTACTAACAATGCACAGCATGTTTATAACAATGGCTGAATGAGAAAAGGAATTCTTTGATTAGATTGAGTATCTACTAAAATTGGTTCACGGCCCATACACAAACTTAAAAGCAAGTGTAATTAAACAAAGTTGATGGAACATTACAACATTTAAATCATGCACAGGGAATGGACAGTTAATATAAATCAAGCAAATTAATACCGGGTTATCCATGGTGATACCTCATTTAAAGACGTTGGATCGTACCGCTATTTAGACAAGAATGTAAATAAATTGGAGAAACCAGGAGATATATTAAAATAAGAATAAAGAAGAGGAAAACACTTTAACTTTAACGTCATATTAGTAACGCTGGATAAATTAGAAAGATGGAGAACGAAGTAAACAGGTAGTAATAAATTACAAACATTCATTAATCAATGCCTGCACAGAAAAAGACTTTAATGATATGATAGATTTACTAATGTGCAGCTCGCGGAAAGAACTAAGCTAATTTAATTGAATCAATTAATTTTTTCAATGAGCTGGGGCTGGACGTAATATTGAAGAAAAAAAAAAATGTTAATTAATAGAATAACTAGAAAGTACATCGACTGGAACCCACAGCGATTTCGCCAACACAAATGAAACATACTTGAAGACATAAACTGCGTTTAGACTTTATCTTCAGGGTCAGGTCTCACAAGCCGTAAGCCTTATTAAGGTTAGCGATAGTAATAATAGTAAACTGACGACTTACTATAATAATATATCTGAATTAATATAAACAAAACATTTAAAATTGTTTACTGAAAAAAGACCCTCTATACAGAGCTAGGAGGGGCCAATTGGCCATCTTCACACTTTAAAGAGGGTTGCTGAAGGCGGGAGGGGTTGAGGAGAGTGGGGGAGGGGGGATTAACCCCTTTTCAAACAACTTATGTGAAAAATGGGGAAAAAGGGGGGGGGGGGGGAGATCAGCTCCGTTCCAAACAACCTATGTGAGGGGAGGCAAATCAACCCAAAACAATTTACGTGAGTTGGGGGAGGGGGCATGGGACATCTGCTCCCTTTTAAACAACTTACATGTGGGGGGGGGGGGGGGGGTAAGAGGATTAGCACCTTCCAGACAATTAACGTTAGGGCAGATCAGCCCCCTTACGTGGAGGGGAAAAAAAAAGGGGGGGGGGGTGGTCAATCCTTTCCAAATAATTTATGTGAGGGGGGGGGGGCAGATCAGCCCTCTTCCAAACACTTTATGTGAGGGGAGGGGGTAATCAGCCCCCTTCCAAACAATTTACGTGAGTGGGGGGGGGGGGGGAGATCTGACACCTAAAAAACAATTTACAATGATCGGTAAAGCTCCTGCTGAGCATGCTCCCCCGTGAAGTTCTTCTTACTGTACGTGGCTAGTACACAAGACAACCCAGAAAGACGGGTGACTATCAGGATAGACCTGTTGACGCCCCAGAAAAGACTGGGCTCCCACGGCGCCGGGGCGAAAACTGACCTTCTGGCAACAGTGGGTCGACTGAAGACCGGGCTGATCACCCCTAATTTAGTATAAATTCTCAAATTTTGAAAAGGAAATATGCCCTCAGGCTCCTCCGAAAGGGAGGGAGAATGAAAGATCCACTGAAACTGCTTATATCGTTGTTGACATCGCGTGCCCCTGAACCGTGGTTGTTTCCCAAAGACCGGCCTGGCAATGCACATGTGGAAGAAGCTTCACGGGGGAGCATGGCCTAAGAACGCATGCCGTAAGGATGAAATGCGAGGGTGCGCCACGTAGTAGCACAAGGCTACATCGGTAGCACGTTAGTCGTTAGGAAACAACGGGCATTGCAAACCCCACTCACCCTGAGAGGCCCAAGACGTCTATCACGGAGGTACACAATTGAAAATAACTCTTTTTAACTACCAGGAAATTTTGCTTAACAAAACAAAGTGACGATAATCACAATGCACATAAACAAAGTGTAGCAGCCTAATTGTCACATACACAGCAAGTCACATGCACAATTTAATATTACTAGCTGTACCCAGCCACGCGTTGCTGTGGCCCAGAATGATGAAATTGAGAGTAAAGAAAATAGCTCTCAGTTAACAGTGTCTGTCATATCCCCCCTCTCCCCCACGTTAAGAAGTTAGAACTTAAAAATAATATTTTAAGCTCTCTCAGCTAACTGTGTCTGGCATAACCCCACCCCCTCCCCCCACCAATCATATCTCCCTCTCCGAAGGATTGAAAAATCACCACCTGGCAAAATTATTAAAATATAAAAAGTTAGGAAATGAGAACTTAAAAATAATATTTTAAGCTCTCTCAGCTAATTGTGTCAGACATAACCCCCCCCCCCCACCCCCCCCCGCCTCCCGCGCCTCATTTTTCCACAAATCATATCTCCCTCTTTGAAGGATTGAAAAATCATTACCTGGCGAAATTATTAAAAAAAGAAATAGTTAAGAAAGAAAACTTTAAAATTTTATTTTAAGCTCTCTCAGCTAACTGTGTCAGGCATAACCCCTCCCCCCTCCCCCAATCATATCTCCCTCTCCGAAGGATTGAAAAATCACCCATGGCGAAATTATTAAAATAGAAATAGTGAAGAAATGAGAACTTTAAAATAATATTTTAAGCTCTCTCAGCTAACTCTGTCTGGCATACCCCCCCCCCCTTTTTTTTTTCCAAATCATATCATCCTCTCCGAAGGATGGGAAAGTCATCGCCGGACGAAATATTGTTGTTAAATTGAGCTTGGCATCCGTGTCCACCCAGACTTAAATAGGTAGCATAAACATGTAAATGTCACCAGTGTAACAGCTACAACATCACCCATCCAGTACCAGTACTACTGCAACCACTACCACCACCACCATCACAACATCAACAACAACAAAAACTGTCACTACAGTCTGTGTAGGTCGGTGTAGAAAAGATGAGTTAGCGCCACATGCTGTCGTCACGGACTATTTAGTTTAATGTTGCCCCAACATAGGAAAAAAAAACAAAAAACGGTATAACGTAACCAGTGATGGAAGGCACAGTAAAAAGTACACTATACTCAAGAATAGCGGAGAAAACTTTCCCGCACCCGTCATCTTTCCCTCTCCGAAGGAACTATTTTTAACTGACCTTGGCATCCGTGTCCACACAAACTAAACTGGACTGTAAGCCGTCTTAGTTAACAGTTTCTGTCATCAACAAATAGTTTTTGATCGAGTGAAGCGTCGGGGCGAGGCTAATTGGGACTTAACTGAAATCGGATGTCTTTGGGCGAAAGGCGCAGGTGTCGCAAATTAGCTGTAAACAACAACACAACGTGCCAATCGGCCCTTAAGGGAAAACAATTAGCACCTAGCGGGGAATCGAACACCGGTCATCCCCGTAAAGGGTGGAATACTTACAATTCCACTACCGAACACTGAAGTCTTTAGGTCAGATATTGCAGCCTAGCTCTAAACCACAACACAACGTGCCAACCGCCCTCTCAAGGGCTAACGAATATTACCCGTGACATGAACATTGAGCATTACGTCGCCGCCATCGCAGGCTAGCTGTAAAAACCCAAATCGAACGGAAAAAAAGCGTAGATATTGCAGCCTGGCTATAAACCACAACAAAGTGTGGCAGCCACCGAGTTTAGCCCCCCCCCCCCCCCCCCCCCCCCAAAAAAAATGATATTACCTAGCGGGGAATCGAACCCCTATCGCCCGAGTAAAATGAGAAATGTTTACAACTAACTACGCTACTAAATAATCAAGCACTTAGTAGAAATGAAAGTATATAGTAATAATGTGAAGTTCGGTGTTACACAGTCAAGGGTGGCCAATCTATTAAAAATAAATCCCGGCGGGCAACGAAACAAATAATGTTTGTGACCGTTGCTGGAACTACGTCGTTCGTGATTTGTGTCGCTTTGAGTCAGAGGCAACGTTGTGTGAAAATTTGAAAGCAATCGATTCAGTAGTTTCCGAGTTTAGAGCTAACAACATCGGAAAATTAAAATTTTTATTAATATAGATAAGAACAAACATGTTTCTATAGCATAATTAGGCTAAACACTAGTCACATGGTTCGTTGTTTGGTACACATGGAAAATACCTAATCACATATGTTGCGTTGGTTGGGACTGAAAGAGTTAATCATGAACTTAAGAGAAAGCCGCTAGCTGACGAGCTAACACGGTTTGGTGACTTAATCTACGCTCACTATGCCCACGAGTTCAGGACTGCCGAGAAGATGCAGCCTGGCGTCATGCACGATGAAAAAGCAGAAGGCAATGAGACATCGAGAAGTGCCGAGCAGACTAGAATGCACTTAGGAAACTGTTTAAAGCCGCCAGAGGCAGAGAACGGGAGAGACTTACGAGATCTGGCTACACCTGAAGAACAGACACAACACCCTACGTTGCGCTAAGCGTTTCTGTTGAGTTGATTTGATTCAAGAACCAACATCACAGCATTGCAACAAGCGCTCCGACCTCATCTTCAGCAGCCAATGAAGATTTCCGATCCTAATGGTGCCATCAGCATTCTTATTAAACGTCCGTCTTGCGTTTTCTTTGAGCCTCGAACATCTGCTAGAACCTCTCATCACTCCCCGCTGCATCAATTTCACCAGAATGTGGTGATCCAACTGCTCCTTTGAACTATGCACGCTCTACCACAAGGCACTAACCACGTCTGCCTTATCATGCATCAGTATTCCACTAAGTTGTGCAGAGTCAGCCAGTCTGTCCGCCTGTTCATTTCTCAACACACCAGCGTGTCCTGGTGAAAAAATCCAGACAATACTCCTCACGCGTGTCCTCCGGAGTGAAGCATGCCACTCTACACGAAGCATGCCTCCCCTGACGTTCCTCGGCATGCTTTCTGAGTCAGTTACAATCACGATGTGTGTGTATGTGGGCGTGTGTGTCGTTTTCTGTAACCAGCTGAAAGCTGCAGTGACCACCTCCACCTCCATTATTAAACTGAATGTTGTTATATCATATGCTATGCCCATTAACTTTACCAAGAAACCACAAGCACTTCTTTTGCCTCTTGACACTGAACCGTTTGTGTAAATAATCAAATCCTCTGAGCCAGCATTATCTTGAATTAACTGCTGAATTTCCACCTCCGTGGCACCTGCTGGCCAGTCGCTGCATTTCTGGCTCAGTGTAATTATGACCAAACACAAGTGTGACTGTTCAGGTGGCACTTTGGCCCACTCCTCTCCTCGCCTAATGTTCTCAAGCCACCCATGACCTCACTCATATCAGCCTCTGACCCTTAACTGCACCCAGAGCTTCGTGCAAAGAGTGGTCTGTGTCTGCAGCTACTTTGAGATATGACTTCGCCTGCAGCACATTGTGCCTACCTGCAACAGTGGGCAAACCAAGGATGTATTGCATACACACAACTGGGATGTCTATGATGCAACCCAGAATTACCTACATAGCTGCATTCTGTATGCTCTCTGGTTTGTCTGTCTGACTCTTTGAGATGGTAAGCAGTCCCAGGTCATAATAAACCACTGACAGGATCGGGTGCTGATATAGCGTGAAAAGAATTCTCTGCTCTATGTCAATTGCAGCCATAGTCTTAAGTGCACTAAGTCTTTTTTTGGCATCTTGTCACAACACTCTAAACATGGTCCTTAAAGGACATGCTCCTTTCAAGTTTAATTCCCAGATACTTCAGTTTGCTCTCTCTGTTAACGTTCCTACCATCTATTGTGAAACTTGGGACATTAGCTCTAACGATCCTGTTGTCTAGAGAACACCACAAAGCAGACGCCTTTTCCGGGTGGACAACTGCCCTCATTGCTGTACACCACTCAGTCATTTTGTCTACTGTCGCTTGTAGCTCCCGGGCTGTTTGTTCCCTCTCTTCTCACTGCCTATATTCAAATTTAGCATCAGCAAAAGTCAGTATCATTGCAACTCTTGGAGCTTCTAGGCTTACATTCTTGCTCATATACGCGTTAAAGAGCACAGGTGAGATGGCGGATCGCTGTGACAGTCCTGGAGCCAAACTGCACGGTTCTGAGGTCCATGAGCCCAGTCAGAAAGCAACCCGACGGGAATACAGAACAGCTGCAACCCATTTCACCAGCCATGGACTGACCTCCTTCTCCTTCTGTGCAGTCATCAAGATGTAATTTCTTACTCTGTTATAAGCATCCTCGAGATCCAGTGCTATCGCCATAGTTTCCTGTCTGTTCTAGAACCCTTCATAAGAACAGACAAAGAACCAAAATGGAGCGAGAAAAGTTCTTTAGGGACCCGATCCAGTTTGTCCGAGGATTTTTGAGCAACCAAAGTCTGGGGCTTTCGCTGTCGGCAAAGAGGAATTAGAGTCCCATCTACTGAAGATGTATTCTGACCGGGCAAGAAATGAACCTCTCGACGACATCGAGAGATCAGAAGTGGCCTGAGTTGCCAAAGGCAATGTCTAAAACGATGCTAGAAGTCTGTCTATCCAGAGGAATAAAAGTGGTGGCAACCAGTTTCAGGGTGGCAAAGAAATAGATCCCCACGGCTCTAGAGGAACAAGTGAAAAGCCCCGGCTGCGTCAATGATTCGAAGTTATCTGATAGGATGGAAGTCTGGCGTATCTTATTCTTCGTCTTCTTCTTCACTTCCTCTTTTACCGCTGTGGGTGTCGAGGGAGATATAAGGTTCTGTTTCTAGCTCTTCTGGCCGCCTAGACCATAGGCACATCGTGCTGTTGTAGAGTTTCTCTGATGTTATCCTTCCATATTGTTCTTGGTCTACCTCGTGCTCTACGTCCTTCTTCTCTTTCCATGTATGCTTTGTATGGTATGGTGTCACAAGGCATTCTCTCTAAGTGGGCAAACCATTTCACTTGCTGTCTTTCTAAGTAATTTAGAAATGGTTCTGTGCCGACGTTTTCTCTTATGATCTCATTCCTGATCTTATGGTCTCTCCCACAGCCCTTCTCAGACATCTCATTTCCATGGTTACTAATTTTCTTTTATGGTTTGTTGTAAGTGACCATGTCTGGCACTGGTAGCACAGAGTTGGAATAAATATGCTTTGAATAAGATGTCTCTTTGTGCTGATTGGGATTGTCTTATGCTGTAAGAGAGGAGCTAGCTGTCCGAATACTTGATTTGCTTTACTGCATCTAATGTTAATTTCTTTATCCAATTTCCCATCTTCGGTAAATGTAGCTCCCAGGTATTTAAACTCAGATGCCTGTTTAATGCCTTTGCACTCTATTGCTATGTTTAGATCTGTCTTCTTTTTTCCTATTGACATTACTTCTGTCTTTTCAGTGTTGATTCTCATATTATTTGCTTTACATTCTTCATTCAAGGATTTTAGATGTTGTTGCAATTTCATGGCTGTATCTGCTATCAAGGTTTGGTCATCTGCAAAGAGTAATTCGTTGATCTTACTAACATTTTAATTCATGGGCTTAGCATTCTTGCATATACTGTCGATGTAGGTGATAAACAGCAGTGGTGATAAGACACACCCCTGTCTTACTCCAGATGTTAATGTGAATGGATGAGATGTTCCCTGATTTATTACAACTACACTTCTACAATCCCTGTATAAACTTTTGCACACTTCTATGAGGTGTTCGCTTACTCCATATCTTGCCACTACTTTCCATAGTAATTGTCTGTCGACTGTCAAATGCCTTCTCCTGGTCTACGAATGCCACAAATAAGCTGTTATTGTATTCAATGTTTTTTTTTTCTAATAACTGATTAAGTGTGAAGATTGCATCTGTGCAGCTTCTATTTCTCCTAAATCCCATCTGTTCTTCTGCCAGCTGTGGTTCTATCACTGGTCTCAGTCTTGTTTCTATTATCTTGGCATACATTTTGCCAACATGGCTTAAAAGAGAGATGCCTCAGTATTGACCGCATTCTCGTTTGCTTCCTTTGTTCTTCCACAATGGTATAACTATTGCATGTTGCCAATTAATAGGAGCAGTTTGTTGTACCCATGCTGCATTAAATATTATGTAAAGCCATCTGATGCTGATTTCACCTGCTGTTTGACTTATTTCTGTTGGTAATCTATCAGCTCCTGGTGCTTTATATTTGGGAGACTGTTTAATGACTTTTTCTATTTCATCCATTAGTATGTGTGGTTCTAACACTGTTGCTCTGTGCTCTTCAGTTGTCCTTTCCTGAGGATTAAAGAGCTCATTGAAGTATTTCCTAGATTTTTCTTCTATCTCGGGTGGATCTATCAATGGCCTTCCTGTCTTATCATAAATTATTTCAGTGGGGTTGTAGCTCTCAACTCTTTTCCGCATATTTTTAACTACTTTGAAAAATTTTCTGCTGCCTGTTTTCTCATTTTCTGCTAATGACTCACCGAAACGTTCCCGGGATGCTTGTTTTGCTTTCTTGACACTCCTGTTGGTTTCTCTCCTTTGCAGTCTATAGTTTATATAATCTTCATCTTTCTTTGATTTTATCCACTGTTTATATAAGTCCTTTTTCTTTTTAGTTGCTTCTTTTACTTCTTCGCACCACCATGGTGAATATTTGTTATTTCCCCGTCTGTTTCCACTCTTACGTTTTCCACAAAATTTTTCTGCAATACTAAGCATAGTGTTTTTATATTTACTCCATTCTTCCTCAGTATTGCCAGCTTCATGTGGAAGTTGTTTGAATGCTGTCTCTACTTTCTGTTGTAACTGTTCTTTTACTCCTTCCTGTTTCAGATTTGCTATCTTAATGAGATCCTTGTTTATGGTTAATATCTTTCTGTGTTTCTTTGATATAAGATGTTTTGCTGTTAACACAACTATTTTATGTTCAGTGTCACATAGACCATTAGAGATTGCTCTTGAAACAAGAATTCTCCTTCTTCCTTGAACTCTGGTAAGTATAAAGTCAATCTGGCTCTTGATGGAGACATCATTCCATCTGTACCAAGTGTAAAGTTGTGAATCTCTTTGGTCAATAAATGTGTTCGTAATAAAAAGATTGTGCTGGCTGCATAGATCCAATATTCTTTGACCATTTCCATTTATATCACTGTTCTTAGCTGGTATTTCCGTTTACGTCAGTAACCAAAGAGTTTAAAGATGACGCTGCGCGAGTCTGGAGACCCCACAGTGGCAGCTTCTCAGCTCGCTCTAAAGGCAGGCAAGAAATGAAAGGTCAACAATTGTATAGAATCTGCTCACAGCGCACTAAAATTGCGAAAAATTATGGGTCACCCACAAAAGTACCGAAGCGGCCTAGGGCAATGAAAAGAAGTCACTTGGTGGTCCAAATGTTCGGTCAAAGACCGCGGAGACATGGTAATACAGCAGATAAGAGACACCGAGAATAAATTACAGGTCCAAAAAGCAGCTCAACGGAGCAAGCAAGGCCATTGGATCAGCCTCGAGAGCACTTTGCCATGAAAACTTCCTTGGGGTGAGATCTGGCGAATGGACCTGCTGTGCATGAGCTTTGTCATAAGATTTACCTACAAAGTGTTACCCTCTGGCGCCAACATGGTAAAATGGCATGCGATCACCGACCCGACATGTTCCAATGCAAAGCTAAGAAGACGCTCGAGCATGTATTGTCCGTGTGCAGAAAAGCCCTAGGCCGGGGAGGATACACGTGGCGTCACAATAAAGTCCTTAAAGAGCTAGCAGACATTGTGTCCCAAGCCATGATGAGGGCCAACGTTAGGGCCAGTCTTAACGTTCTCTTCCTAAATGCGCTTTCTCAACGCTGGGCAGATTTCTAGAAGTGAAATCACATATTCTCCTTCAATACTTGACTGTGCGAGAGACTGGTTACTGGCGGTGGACCTGCCTGGTTGCGTGAAATAACCTGATTCTTCTGAAAGACTGGCCTGAGATTAGACACGGTACTGCCCCTGTACAACCTCCAAAAAGTATGGTGAACTGGTGGCCCGGTTTGACGAGAGATGAAGCGTACACAGTAAAAATCTTCGCCGTCGAGGTCATCGCAAGAGGACTCTTCTCCACCTCCGTTAGCGCAAGAGGACTCTTCTCCACCTCCGTTAGCGCAAGAGGACTCTTCTCCACCTCCGTTAGCGCAAGAGGACTCTTCTCCACCTCCGTTAGCGCAAGAGGACTCTTCTCCACCTCCGTATGCAATGTACTAAAGCACCTGGCAATGTACTAAAGCGAGGTAATGAACGGAAATTAACACTGAAACTGATGGGCAAAGCAGCAGAAGAGCTTTGAAATAGCTTTGACGTAACGGAACGTCGTGGGGGATGGGCCTCTAGTGGAAAAAGAACGTTACATCTATTCAAAGCCAAAGTGTCCTATAAAAATGGCTCTCTGCCATTTGACAAAGTCTAACGTATATTCGAAGAACCAAACGTAAGCTTGTCACTTTGATCGTGAAGGTAGGCGGCTAATTTGCTACCGCAGCTGACATATATACATAAAACACCATACCTCTTTATACCAGCAAAAACTACCTGTTCGTCTTGTTCCATTTCGATTGTCTGCTACGCGCAGCAGGAGTGTCCGAGGCCTGGCTTCATGAACCAGATTGCCCCACTCTTTGAGATTGTACTGGAGGTTAATTGGCCGAAACAATAGTCGACGAGGGACCCTTTTGCTGATGGTCAGTACAGCTCCCGCTGTGCTTGATTCCCTGTGGAGTTCTTATTTCATAAGTAAATATATTTCATTAATGCACACACACATATATATATATATATATATATATATATATATATATATATATATATATATATATATATATATATATATATATATATATGTGTGTGCTGCAACAACGCAGGGACTGTACAAATCCCGAGGTCCTGTAAAAATATTCCGCTATCATATTTTATTGTGCAAGAACCGTTTAGGACTATATAACTAATAGGCATAAAGGCACAGAAAGGGGAGTCTATATATATATATTATATATATATATATATATATATATATATATATATATATATATATAATATATATATATATATATATATATATATATATACATATGCAAACGTCTGTGGCTTGGGCGTTTGGGAACGCGCTCCATAATGCTGGGGTAACGGGTTCGATCCTAGTTGCGGACGCATTGTCTTTCGTCGGTTTCGACAGTGGTGCCGGGAGCTGGCCGTTGAGCAATCAAAAGCAGACTACTCAACGTAACATTTGCCTGGGGGAATAAAGAAATGCTCCGCCCACCCAACCCTCTCCCCTTTTTTGCTGCGTTCTGTAAATGATTTGCAACTTACATTTATATGCATAAATGTGTGAGTATGGGAATGTGTAAGGGTGTGTGGTGTGTGTGTGTGTGGGTGGGTGTGTTTTGGGACTATAAATCTACATGCCAATTAGCCAATAAAGAAGTGGAGCTAGCAGCATATATCGAATGCTACTGAAATGAGTGAAAATGGGTGCTATGAAATACATTAGCAAAGGAAGTTGTCAAGCTGAGAGGTTTTACTTCACTGGGCCCGATTTTACCACACATGGATAGTCTCTCGTCCGCGAGAGCATTGCACAAAGTACGAACTCAATAGCTCCAGCGCTGGGGAACTTAGATAATAACGGGCAACAACGCAGGGACTGTACAAATCCCGAGGTCCTGTAAACATTTTCCGCTATCATATTTTATTGTACAAGTCAGTCAGAATCCGAGGTCGAGTACCAGGTAACGTCGTTGGAAGTAAAGGCGACCGGAGCGATGTTGATCACGTAATCTGCTGAGTGCGACTGGTCGACGAAAAAGAACCGTTTAGGACTATATAACCAATACGCATAAAAGCACAGAAAGGGAGCCTAAAGTTTGAAAATCTGTCAAATAATTTTTCACATAAATAAACAGAGGAGGAACTATTAAGGCCGTAGAATATATGTAACAAACATACAATGTATTGATTGGCACTCATAGAAAGACGTAGAAAGATAGAAGGACACACCAGACAACATAAAAACGAATGCTAGAGTTACTGTGCTGGCAATCGAGCTTGTCACCTCCAAATGGCATGTACGCCTCGCTATGGAGTGTACTAAGAACATGAACAAATAAGCAGCCCAGAAAAGGTGTCTTCATTGGCCATGTCTATCTCACATCATGAAATCCATAACTAAAGAATACAGACATAATTCATCTCAAACCACCGAAATGGCGCCATGGGTTACAGGAATTTATATTAGCCGAGCGTTGGTAGAAAAACAAACACAGCAACAATTGAAGCGATCACCAAAAGCTGTCTGGTTTTTTTTTCAAGCCCTGATAATGAAGCTGTCATGCGTGAAAAATGCAAAAGTTGCGTCCTGTTTAAGTTTCAGACAATCAACTTTAGTAACCTTACACAACCTTGACTGATTGAACACTCTCCAATCAGTATGCCGAATGACTATAGTGCCAGGCCAGACCACTCAATTCACTGCTGTGTGACATACATTGTATTTCTTTTTTTTTTTTTTTGGAATGTCAGGCGCAGCTGAGAATGAATGGAAACACTTGATTTTCCTACGACTCCTTTATTGCTGAACTTTCTCACTTTCTAATTGAAACTTGAACGAATACAGAATGAAGCCCTGCGGGTAATTCTGAAATGTACAAGCGATGACTCGGCAGTATGTTGGCGATATATGCTTTCACGGCCTACAATTGCAGATAGGCTCAATGTTCTGCAAGCAAAGTACTTTCTCAGAATAGTTGCAGGCAAGAAGCACCTTTTGCATGAAACCCTGGGTAGAGCTAAGGGTTACAGACTGAAAAGAGGAAAGTCTTGGATGTCGCAAGCTGAAAACACAGTAAGACTTGTGTGCAGAGTTGATAAATTTGGGCGAGGTGAGGATTGGGCCAAAGTGCCCAAGCAAGTTTAGACCTGTGTAGGGTTCTTATCACTATGGGTCGTGAGTGCAGGGATTGGCCAGCTAGCGCTGCAGAATCGGAAGTTCAACAAAATAATTCATGACAATCAAAACAACTATCAAATAGGACGGCAATGACAGAATTCTGAATCTATGGATGCATTTTTAAACACGGAGATAAAATAGAAGAGGGAAGATATTGTTGAATCATTTCACGGTTTCCAAACAGCTACAACATTTAGTAATGCGATCATAATTGAAATGGGACGCATGTTAACACTAAAGTGTCAGGTTCGCCATCCAATACACATTCACTTAAAATCGCAAAATCACCCATGGAAAACTAAGTGTGTTTAAAAGAGCGGAAGAAATAAATAGTGTGGTTCACAAAAAACGATAGGTGCAAGTATTAAATGGCGTGGGCGATCACAACTATCTAAATCTCGCAATCCTTAACATAATAAATTAGTTTGTTAACATCGAGAGTCTGAAAATGTGGAAACGTATATGATTTATGTGCATTAAATGCAAATACGACACTTGCTGCTGACCGAAACCGTATGCAGTGGTATTTTTACAACAGTACGTTTCTAGCCCGACTCAGACTAAAATGGGTACATTTACTGGGGACACATGAACTGTCTATTCCCTGGTTTTGTCATTTGTTAAGTTCTCAACGATATCACCAGTTTCACTGCTAGTCTCACAATGACAGTACCCTATAAATGACGCCACCTTAAAGACCCAGGGGACTGTTTTCAGCACTTTTTGGCAAAATAAATACTTAAAATTTTAAAACTGTAAATGGTGGTCCAAAGGATGTTGTGTGGAAAAGCGCGTCCCTTACTAAATACGCCTGACCAAATCAAAGGGAAACAACGCAAACTGGAGACACTAAGTAAGACGAGGGAAGACATGCACAAGTAACAACACGGTGGAGGACGAGCGGTCTGATTCGGTTGGAAACATCAAGCACAGAAATGGCACACACACTAGAATTCAGTCACGAGAGTGACGCAAATAACCCAGACCACAAATATAGGCGGAGACTGCTAGCAGCCTCGGCTAGCTAGCAGTCTGAACGTGATCGAGCTTTTCTTTTTTTTTCTCTCAAAAGGAATTGGGGGTCTCCGTGGCCAAGTGGTCAAACCGTTTGCCTCGCGGTCTGAAGGTCGTGGGTTCGTTTCAGGGCAATTCACGAGTGCAATAATCTGAGTATTGTCACTGGAGCTAGAGAGGCCATGTCTGTGCGACGCTCCCGACAGGCAGCTAGTTGTTCAGCGGAGAGAGACTGAGCCTGATGGGATAAAACACTGTGCAATGAAGTCGATCCTCTCACCTTTACATTTAACGTTACTTTAGAGAGCCAATAACTTTAGAGGCGCCTCCTCTTCAAGAGCAGACCTCAACTTTTTTTTTTTTTAAGGCGGCCTCCACTTCGGAGATATCCAATTCCGAAGCCAACCTTAATATTTGAAGACGACTTCTGCGTCTGAGGCAAAGCCAACCTTCATATTTGAAGACGACCTCTGCATCTGAGGCAAAGCTTTAAAGCCAACCTTCATATTTGAAGACGACCTCTGCGTCTGAGGCAAAGCTTTAAAGCCAACCTTCCTATTTGAAGACGACCTCTGCGTCTGAGGCA